>JAUPFV010000002.1:82379293-82893900 GCA_036936605.1 Limnanthes douglasii subsp. nivea | reverse complement strand
TATAAGGTAATATTAGGCCTTATAAAGGTTTAAAGCCCGTAGGTGAGAGGGTATATTTTCTCAGGGGAAACATATCCAGAGTAGGGGCAATAAGCACATAGGGAAAAAGAGAGTCGCTCCTAGTCTAATTTGTGTCAGAAGAAAAGACACGCAAAAAGAATGCCAATCGACACCTGATAGAGGAGGAAGCATTTCATTGGTAGTGTCAGAGAATCATGAAGTCACTGGTAAATAATATTTTGGGAGACGGTTGGTATAGACACATACAAGTAAGGTAAAATCTCATGGTATTTTTCCTATTAAGTATTCTTGAAACATTCGACAAAGGTTGACCAAAATTCGAAGAAGAATCCTTTGTCTAAGAAGAGCGACTTCCAAATTCGAAGAAGAGTTCTCTGTCCTAGAAGAATGATTGATAAAATTCGATGAAGGTTTCTTTTATTTCGAGGATTGACACTAATGAGAACGTTAAGAAGTCCAACGAGGATAAAAATAGCAAGATAACAGTCTTTATTCAAAGATTTTCACAAGGATTGGGGGCTACTGATAAGGGAAAAATTATGTAAATAAAAGAAATTGGTAATTTAAAAGTGTAATTTGACATAAAGAAAGTCTTTCATGAACAATTGACAACTATGTAATGTAAAATGACTATTTTGTAACAAGTAGTATACTTAGGGGAGAGACCATTAAAAGTAATTAGTTTAAAAAATGTAATATAAAAGCGCATCACCTCTTTTAAGGAAAGGTGATTGATTAATGATTATAAAATTATTGTTTGTGACTTTATCTCTCTAGAATGTGGATCTTTTCTCTCTAAACTCGTATATAACGACAGACATAACGAATTTGGTAATTTAAACATTGTTTTACTCATAAACCTCCTTCACAGATTTCTGGAACTAGCAGTAATGAAGATCTCGTGGTAATGTTATCACTTCTTAATCATTTAAAGTGTTGTAACTGTCAATATTAGTATAATTATAAATGTGGTGTATCGAGAAATATTTAGAGAGACCTCTTTAATTTTTATTGAAGTTTATGATGATAATCTAGTTAGCAGAGAAACGACTTATAATGTTAGTTATGTTTGTCATAAGAAATAAGAATATGGTATCATTTGTTGGGTTAATGATATTAGAGGTGTTGGGCAAGTTCTAGAAGAGCGGGTTGTATCTTTAAGGTTTATCTCCAAGGTTTCCACGCTTGTCAACCAAGGTTATTTATCGATGAGATGTCTTTTACAGGGGAAACATAAAAAAGTGTTGTTTACTGTCATCGCTATAGATGACAAAATGCAAAACATGTTATATATCTGAATTATGAACAACAAAAACATGTTTTATATATAATTTACAAACTGTTTAACATGCTTTATATTTGAATTGTGAACTGCAAAACATTCTTACTTTGGATTACAAATTATGAAACATGCTTATTTTTTATTTCTAAATTATGAATCGTGAAATATACCTTATATGTGATTTATGAATTGTGAAACATAGTTTCTTAATGAAATGTAAAACATGCACCATTTTTAGTTGCAAAATACGAAATATTATTACCAATATGATTTGTAAAACATGCACTATTTTTTAATTACAATATATGAAATATTATTACAATTGTGATTTATGAAACATAGCTTAATGTGAATTGTACAACATGAATAGCTTTTAGTTGCGAAATGTAAAACATGATTATTGCTTATCAATTATGTTTATTTCATAATTGTGAAAGTATATTTCTTGTTACATTTATTATTGTTGGATCATAAGATGGTGATAATTGGTTATGATTTCTTAAGTTATTGAAATATTTAGGATCGTCTCTTAGGTATACTTAATGATGATTCTACTTTGTTTCCTGAATATGCATATTATATTCATCATCTAATTGGAAATTCAAAGTAAGCATTGAGTCGTACATCTGTAAAATTTAGAAGAATGATAGTTCAGTATTTTAAATTATATGCATATGCGCTTACTCAGAACATGACCATTTTATATGTGGAAATCTTACTAATAAAATAGGTTAAATAATTGTTAGCTTTTACAATATTTTACCTCTTGATAAATATGCATATGCAATTTTCAAATTAAACAATATGATTTCATGATCTCTGTTTCAACGATGCCGTGAATTTGAAAATAAGCTTAAGGAAAATTTTGAAATAGGTCATCATAACTAGTTTTAACATCGTTACTAATTTTACAAAAGTTTTTTTAACGTGTTATGGTTGTTAATCTTATGGGTTTTAATTTTTTTTGTTGTATGTGGGAAACTAATTATTTCCTTTTCTCTCATATTTTGGTTGTCATACTAAGATTTAGTAAAATCTTTTAACACATATTGAGTCATACTATTACTCAAGCTCTTATAAGAAAATCTTATTCAAATGGCATGTCTGCTTTAAGTAATTTTGGTAAAACATCTACTTTTACTAAATTTCTGGTTATTATTCCACCAAATTTGAAAAGAAGAGTAGGAAATCTAAATATTCCATCTACTAGAGAAATCATCGTCCAAAAGATATAAGTATAATTTTTGAGAGAAATTCGATAATAATAGATGATCACGCAAAACTAATGATACTTTTTATTATTAAAGTTTTGAAATATGATTTTGCAAAATGCAAAATTTTAGTTATATAAGTAAAATGAAATATGAAACAAGGCATAATTTCACTTGTGAAATGCAAAATGAGATAAAATATAAATTAAGTCGAATTGCAAAATGTGAAATACTTATAAACCAAAATACGAATTGTGAACACTATAAGTCGAATGGGTAGTGGGAAATATTGATGACTTAAAAAGCGAAATACGAAACATAACTAAGCTATACCATAAGATTGAAAAACGTTATTTAACTTGGATAAGTGTGAGTTGCGAGTGGTGAAACATATAGATAATCAATTGTGAAACATGAGACAATATTTCCAAAAAAATCTGTTTACAATTAATACATCAATTACTAACAATATTTGTTTTGTGCATATAATTGCGAAAAGGATTTTTTTAACCTACCAATGTTTTTGTCATATGGGTCGATTATTTTACCATTTTCCGTAAAATTTATAACATACAAATACATCATAGTTGCAAATTCCTTTTTGATATTTCTTGGACATACTATCTTCATCATTGGTTTTGGTTTCAAAAGGTCACTTTCGACGAGGTAATCTATTAGTACATTTATGTAAATAAGATATTTATCAAATATATCTTTTAGATATGAAATTGTTATTAAATCACTATGCAATTATCACAAAATGGATCAAGTACAGAACATATGTGAAGGAAAAAATTAAATGAAACACGGGATTTAACATGGTTAAAAAATTGTCTACGTCCATGGGCACCGCCAGAGAAAAGAGTTTCACTATGATAGAAAAGGTTACAGATTTCAGATTGTGTTTTTGTGTAGTCCTAGTAATCTATTTATATTGAATAAATAGACTTACTAGATAATGGTCCTAATGGGCCCGTATACATGAGGCCAAAAATGACACTACTCATTTTAGCTTCACTGTCAATGACACAAAACTGTACCGCCGAACGCGGTACATAGTCAAGACATAATGACACTATGAGAGACACAAAACTGTACCGCTGAACACGGTACACTGTCAAGGCACTATTCGACTCATTCACAACAAATCTTCCCCTTGAGGCGAATATCCTTTCTTCACTATCAACAAAGAAACTTCTCTTCTTCTGACTCACCAAATGCCCCTAAGGCATTCACTTTATACTGCGAACACCGATCCAGTTTAGGCACTCCCTAAACTTTTGAACTGATACTGCCTTGGTCATTATATCTGCTGGATTATCGTGTGTAGACACTTTCTTCACATAAAAAATTCTCTTTGATATTATATCACAAATAAAATGATACTTGACATCTATGTGCTTTGTACGCTCATGCTACATCTGGTTCCCTGTAAGATGTATGGCGCTTTGACTGTCACAAAACACTTTTGTAATAATCCTATCCAAGCCCAAATCTGCCACCAAACCTTGCATCCATATTGCCTCTTTAACTACTTCTGTTACCGCCATGTACTTTGCCTTTGTTGTAGACAAAGCTACAGTAGCTTGCAACTATGTTTTCCAATTGATCGCACTCTCAGCTAGAGTAAATACATATCCTGTCAGAGATCTTCTTTTATCTATATCATCTGCAAAATCAGAATCAACGAAACCAACCAATGATCCTGCAACATCATTCAGCGATTCACCAATATCGGTCTTGTTAACAGTTAAGCCAACGTTCACAGTATTCTTAAGATACCAAAGTATCCATTTCACTGCATGCCAGTGTTCTTTCCCACGACATCCCATGTACCTGCTAACTACACTAACCGCATGTGAAATATCAGGACGTAAGCATACCATAGCATACATGATACTACCAACTGCACTTGCATATGGAACCTTCGACATTTGTTCCAACTCAGCATCATCCTTGGCCACTCCTACCGCAGACAACTTGAAATGAGTAGAAAATGGAATGCTAACCGCTTTAGCATCAAACATGTTAAATCGTTGTAACACTTTATCAATATAGCTTCGTTGAGACAAGTGTAATGATCCTAAAATTCTATTCCTGATAATCTCCATACCAAGAATTTTCTTTGCTCTACCCAGATTCTTCATCTCAAACTCAGTACTAAGCTGCTTCTTTAAATGCACAATGTGTGACATACTACAAGCAACAATAAGCATATCATCCACATACAACAACAAGTAAACATAAGAATCATCTGACATCTTTTGATGATGCACACAACTATCATATGGACTCCTCGTGAACCCTTTTGACACCATGAATGTATCAAAACATTTGTACCATTTCCTAGGTGACTGTTTCAAACCATACAGTAACTTTTTCAACAAACAAACTTTGTCCTCCATATTAGGTTCGATAAATCCCTCTGGTTGTCTCATGTAGATTTGCTCCTCCAATTCACCGTGTAGAAACGTAGTCTTCACATCCAACTGCTCAAGCTCTAAATCTTGCAAAACTACTATGGCTAACAAAACTCGAATCGAACTATGCTTCATCACTGGAGAAAACACTTCATTGAAGTCGATTCCTTTCCTTTGAGTAAAACCCTTAGCGACCAGTCTTGCTTTGAATCGAGATGCCTCAACCCCTGGATTAACTTCTTTTTTCTTGAACACCCATTTATTGCCTGCTATCTTCTGTCCTTTAGGCAAGTCAACAAGCTTCCATATTTGATTCTTATGAAGAGATTCAATCTCTTACTCCATAACATCAATCCATCGATCTGGCTCTGAACTCGCTATAGCTTCTCTGTAGCTACTAGGTTTCTGCATCTCAACTTCTTCTGCAACTGACAGAGCATATGCAACTAGATTTGCATACCTTTTTGGAAGTCTAATATCTATTATTTCTCTGCCCAATGCTATGCTTTAAGGTTGTTATTCTGGTTCAGGCGCATCATCATCACTATCATCCGATGCTGACGCTTCACCTCCTGATTCTGGATCCACCTCAGAACCACTTGAATTATTGGACCTGCTAGGAACTGATTCTACTTCAAGCTCCACCGGTTTACTCACAACCGATCATGATCCAACCATTTCTCCTACTTTCTTCTGACTATCTATCGAAGCAAACTCATTAAAAGTAACGTCCCTATTAATGAGAAAACTTGGAGACTTTGGAGAGGTACACCATAAAATATATCCCTTCACTCTAGTAGCATATCTTAGAAATATGCACCTCTTTGCCCTCGGCCCAAGCTTATCATCTCTCACATGAGCATACGTAGGACAACCGAACACCCTCAAATATTCATAATCAGCCGACGATCCAGACCAAAGCTCAAAACAGTTTTACAATCAACGAAACCAATGATGGAGACCGATTCACCAAGTAACACGCTGTATTAATAGCTTGAGCCCAAAAATCCTTTCCCACACTGGAATGTGATAGCATAATTCGTGCCTTGTCACAAAACATTAAGGTTCATTCTTTCTGTGACTCCATTCTGTTGTGGTGTTCTAGAACAAGTGCGATGGCGCATTATTCCCTCAGCTTTTAACAGAACTCGTTGAACTCACGACTGCAATATTCTAACCCATTATCTGGCCTTAAACGTTTGATTTTTCTTCTTGTTTGCTTCTTAATCATCGTCTTCCATTTGACAAAGGTTGAATATTCCTCATCTTTCGTTTTCAGAAAGTAAACCCACACCATCCTTGAATAATCATCAATCAAACTCATGTAGTATCTGGCTCTGCTCTTGGATGGAATTCTGTTTGGACCCTAAAGATCTGAGTGAATGTAGTCCACTGTCCCTTTGGTCTTTCTTACAGCCGATTTACTGAATTTGACTATAGTTTGTTTACCAAACACAGTGCTCACAAAATCCTAATGATTATGCTTTATACCCTTTCAACAAATCTCTCTTTCCCAAAATAGTTAATCCTCTATCACTCATGTAACCAAGACGACAATGACACAACTTATTTTGATCATGCCTACTTTGGCTATTACTCCTTGATGATGCTACTGCAGCATCGCCCATAATAACACTCCCCTGGAGAATGTAAACACCCTTTTGCAAACTTCCCTTCATGCATACAATTGAGTCTTTTCTCACTTTGATTACACTGTCTTCTACACGGTACTTGTAACCCCGAGAGTCTAGAGTCCCAAGAGAAATCAAGTTTCTCTTTAACCCAGAAACATGCCAGCACGTCAAGATTCTAACAACCTCGTCAAACATTCTGATTCTGACGTTTCCAATACCACCAACAGTCGACGAATGATTGTTCCCTAAATAGATAGTTCCATGAATTGGCTTGTAAGTATCGAACCACTGCTTGAACTGACACATGTGATATGTAGCGCCAATATCAAGTACCCAAGAGTTTTGTCCAAAATCTGAACTCACGAACAATACATCTCCTCTACCACTGTTTTCACTATCGTCGGAATCATTCACACCTTCAACAATATTTGCTGCATTTTCCTTTTGATTTTCCTTCTTACCATTCAGTTTCAGACAATCTCTCTTATAATGACCCTGCTCACCCCATTCATAACAGTTTGAGTGCTTTACCTTTGACTTGGACCTCCAGTTCTTCCTTCTTAAAGAACTCTATTTTCCCCTTCAGCTTGATTGTTTGGCTGCAACTGTCTCATCTCCTTTGACTTCAGTGCCCCTTTGACATCTGCTAGAGATAACTTATCTTTACCATATATAATGGTATCTACGAAGTTTTCATAAGGAGATGGTAACGATCTCAATACAAACAAAGCTTGATCTTCATCCTCAATATTGATATCTATGTTCTCCAAGTCCATTATAATTGATTTAAAATTATCTAAGTGCTCTGTTATGGACATACCTTCTTTCAATCTGAAATCATAAAAACGTTTCTTCAAGTATAATGGGTTTACTACTGAATTCTTAAAGTAAAGATCTCCAAGTTTCTTCCATGCGCAGGCAACAGTCTTCTCACCACTAATCTCGCGAAGCACATTATCTTTCACACTCAATAAAATCCAGCACAAAGCCCTTTCTTGAAGATCTTGTTTCTCATTTTCTTTCATCTCTTCTGGTAACTTATTATCCACAACCTTCCACAACCCTTGCAGTACCAATGAAGATTTTAGTTTAATCTTCCACAACGCAAAGCTGGATCCCCCACCAAATTTTTCAATCATGTATTTTGTTGCTGTAGACGCCATTGTGAAACCCTAATTGCAAAAGCTCTAATTTCACCATGTGGCTCTGATACCAATTTTGTTATTAAAACACTATGCAATTATCGAAAATTGGCTCAAGCACATAACATACGTGAAGGAAAAACTTTAATGAACACAAGATTTAACGTGGTTCGACAATTGTCTACGTCCACGGGCGCCGCCAGAGAATATAATTTCACTATGATTGGAAAAGGTTACAAATTTCAGATTGTGTTTTTGTGTAGTCCTATTAATCTATTTATATGGAATAAATAGACTTACTAGATAATGGTCCTAATGGGCCCGTATATATGAGACCAAAAATGACATTACCCATTTTAACTTCACTGTCAATGACACAAAATTGTACCACCGAACACGGTACATAGTCAAGGGATAATGACACTATGAGAGACACAAAACCTTACCGCCGAACACGGTACACCGTCAAGGCACTATTCGACTCATTCGCAACAGAAATTAAAAATATAAAAAATGAAACAAGGTTTAATGTCAGTAGCGGAATGCAAAACTATGCTTAATATCAAAAGTGAAATGTAAATCCAGACTTATTATTATTATTATTATTATTTGTATAATGTGAAACAATGCTAATGTCAACCAAAAACTTAAACAATGCATAACTTAGATGTAAAATGTGAAACATGTATCAATGTAAATTGCAAAATACTTGTATAAATTACAAAATTATCTACTATTTTTTATCTGTTGTGTATTTTGAATTTAGAACCCGTAGGTTAAAGTTGAATGTTGTGTCATTATTGACACCCACCACCATTAATGTTCAACAATTGATTTAATTTCTATGTATTTTGGTGCATATTAGAATAATGAAAAAAATTAGTTTATTTATTTAATATATGGAAGATTTTGTCAACAATTTATGTAACATATATTCCTCTAACGATCAATGTCTACATTAAGACAAATTTTAAAAATAATAGTGTGCTTTATAATTCATAGATGTTGTAAAAATTAAGTAAGATTACCAATGCATGTCAAACAATGGTTGATAATTTAACCTACAATATTAATGTTCTATTATGGTGAGGGACAGGTATACAAAATCATTTTTTACTAATAAACAAATAGATTTAAGCGTCAATAGTGTGTGAAATATGAATTGGAACAAGACAAATATCAAATACTAAAGACAAAATAAGGAAAATACAAATAAGAAATGCAAAATGCATAGTAATTGATTTGAGAATTGCTATATCGGATAAAATATCATCTTATAGTCAAATTGGTCTTCATTGGCTAGTTCTGTCATTTTACTCATAATACCATTGATCGTTGTTTTGGAATTGGCCATACAATTGGTTCAACTTATTTTCCCCTCTTTGAATTTATACTAATTTATTGGATTCACTGAAGTTAATCAAAAGCTTTGTTTTGTTATTAAATTAACAATCAATCTCTAGACATTCAACAACACAACCAAACATTGCCTCATCATATTCTTCTTGCATTTTGTTATTAATTCCAGTATTTCTATTTTATGCAATAACGATTTTGCCTTTTGAAATTATTATAGGATGTCCTTGTATATCCTGCTTTAAAAACACAAGTACACAACTGCAAATTAAGGGAAGTTCGAAATCTAAAATGCAAAACAAGGCGTATGCCAAATGTGAAATGTGAAATATGAATCAATATATGAATTAAATGCAAAAAAATGTTAAACTAAATGCAAACTATTGACACGTGGTAAATACATTTTGAAAACTATGAAACGTAAAATATATTATAAATAATTTGTGAATTGCGAAATGAATGTTAAACATGATGAGTTCGGATTATTCAGTCACAACTTACTGAGATATCCAGACAAGGGTAATTCAACCATAAATGTGCCACTGAACTATCCGGACAGGACAAAAGTAAAGAAATATCTAAACACATTTTGACTAAGCTACGTGCTAATGAGTTTAATAAGTAAATGGGTCCTTAAACTCGACCCGGTTTCATAACTTGACCCAAAATCCCATGGGTCCTTAATTAAGGGTATAAATACCCCAATCACTTTCATTAATGAGGGTAATGAACATTTAATACAACCAGGCTGCTCAAATCTCTCACTATTTAACACCAAAACATTTAGTACTCAAAACACTTTACCAAATCAGCCTTAGCCTAAAATAAATCACCAAAATGGCGACCTTAGTGGAAGAAGAAGGTACCTAAATCTAGCATTCAAAACCAGCAAAAAACATGTTTGGATGGATCCGAACGAGCAAGCAATCCTACCGCCTATGGTGGAGGTGATTGGGGAGAACAATGAATACACCACCGAGGAACGAGATAAGTTGAGAGCTGAAATAGAAGCATCGAGGGACATTAAAAAAAGCAGAAATGGGTTTAAAGGAGAAGTCAAAGGCATCATCCATCCATCATACTAACAATCATAGGGAGAATGATCCATCATCAAAGACTCATTTAAGTATAAAAAAGACCCATGTTAGTTTCTAAGAAGTCTCACCGGTCTAAGCCGGTAGAAAACTCAGATTCTGAGTCATCCAATAGCTCTTCGAATGAGGTTGAGCTTGAAGAGTCTTTGTCTTCAAGCATTAATGAGGGGAGGTCCAGAAAGAAGCATAAACTAGTTAAAAAATATTCGAGGAAAAGATATAGGTATAGGAGACTTAAAAGGCATCTGGGAAAAGGGTCATCTCACAGCCATAGTCACAGGCATGTGGATCAGCTGCTGATTGATCCTTTTGATTTTCATGATGAACCATGTATTTTTGCAACACCTAATGAAGACACAGTCTTTAGTCGTAGTAGGAATTGGAGACAATCACCATTGTCTACCAATATCCTGTCCGGAAACCTACCCAAGAGGTTTGACAATACTAAAATGGAGAAGTATGATGTGAGTTAGATCCGGATAATTATCTGGAGCAGTTTAAGAAATCGATGATGAATTTTGATGATGATGACAAACTTCTGTGTAACACCTTCTCCCAATCTTTTACGGGGAGTGCTCTAAAGTGGTACAACAGTTTTGTATAAGAAACTTTGATACATTTTGGGTTCCCTTCCGAAGATAGTTTGTGGGAAGTAAAAAGGTGAAGGGCAATGAAGATACAATCATCCATTGTGCCCAAGAACCAAATAAGTCACTAAAAGACTATATAAGTCGGTTTGTAAATACCAAGAACGGGTTAGCTGATTGCTTCGAGCAAGTGTCAATAGCTTCATTGAGGCAAGGGTTAAACCCTGGGAATCTAGCTGATTTAGTGATAAGGAAGAAGGCCATGACCTGGGGTAGTTTGTTAAACCAGGTGGGAAAGCAGATCAACATAGATGAGACTAAGAAAACTAGGGTGCACCGTCAGGTGAGGTCTGCCCCAGCAGCTCAAAACCAAAACCAGTCCGGATACAAAGCTAAAGAGACCAGACAAGGGCCTAACAGGGCTAAGCAGACTCAGTCTAACCCAAATCCAGCTCAGAGCCAGCAGTCAAGGAATAAAAGAGGTCCTTGGGTTCAACTAGAGTGGTTTACCGAATTAAAAGAGAGTGTGTCAACCATTTATGACAAGACTAAAGATGAGGTCCGTTTCCGGAAACCAGCAGCATTGCAATCTCCAAGAGAGAGTCGTAATACTTGTTTTTTCTAGTATCATCATGATATTGGTCATAATACCCAAGACTGTATCGCTTTGAAGCAGGAAGTGCAGAATCTCATTGAGAGAGGCAAGCTGGGTGTCTATGTCAAAATAAGAAGTGGGAACAGGCCTCACAATGCTCCTCGAACTGGCCTTACGAACAATGCAGGAAGATCGTCTCCGGAGGGGGAAATGGTGATCCATGAAATATTTGATGTTGATTCAGAGTATTTGGAGCCTGACCCAACTCTGAATAAGGTAGGGGTCATAATAGAACATGTCAAAATGGTGTCCAGACTCATTGTTTCTTTGAGTCACTTACCATTTTCAGAGGGGACACCATGACGACACCCACTCCTTCATCAATAAAGAGGCATGTTCATAATATAACTACTTAGTTAGAATAGGGCATGTCTTCTTACCAGTCCCAAACTCTTTTTCCATTTATATTCTTTGATGAGGATGGTTTAAGGGACATTGTTGGGCCTCATGAGGATGTTGTGGTGATAGGAGCATCTATTCAGGGCAACGATATCAGAAGAATTTTGATTGACACTAGCAGCTCAGCCAACATTCTCTTTTTAAGTTCTTACATGCAGATGAAAAATCCGACCGTTATTCAACAGTCAAACAGAACCATTATAGGCTTTATAGGGAGCTCTGTAGATGTAATCGGGGAATTTGAAGAAGAAGTGTTATTGGGCAAGTGACCCTTCAAAAAGCTGGTCAGGGTGTTATTCGTTGTGGTAGACTGTTCCACATGCTACAATCAATCTTTGGGAGGTCCTGGCTCTCTAGGATGCATGTTGTGGCCTCAACAGTCCACCAATGTTTGAAGTATGCGGTTCAAGGGCAAGTGGGAGTTGTCTGGAGTAGCCAAAAGATAGCAAGGGAGTGTTGTGCAACTACACTTGATCCTAAAACTTTGGGAGCAGTCCGGGTTAATGAGGATTAGTAGTTATTGGGGCCTTCTGAGAGGGAGAGTGAAATTTATGACCCCAGAGAGGCCCCTGGTGTTTTAATACCGGTTGAGGAAGTTGAAATCCATTTTTTGGCAGAAGGTAGAAGTGTTAAGATTGGCTCCAAGATGACGTCAGAGTTGAAAATGAAATTGTTATCCTTTTGGCAGATCACCGGCTTGTTTTCGCTTTGTGCAATGCTGATGTGACCGGAGTGCTTGCAATTGTTATATCACACAAGTTGTCCATCCGGAGTGATATTGCACCTATTGTGCAGAAAATGAGAGCTTTTTCTAGGGAGAAAGCTGATGTAATAGTCCAAGAAGTCGATTGACTTACCAAGATGGGGCTCATAAAAGAGTCCCAGTATCCTTTATGGACTGCCAATCCAGTATTAGTTAAGAAAAAGAATGGAAAATGACGTATGTGTATTGATTTTACTGACCTCAATAGAGCTTGCCCAAAAGATCTTTATCTAGTCCCCCAGATATACCATTTGGTGGACTCGACATTTGGAAACAAGTTATTGTCCTTCATGGATGCCTTCTCTAGGTATAACCAGATTCAGGTGGATCCGAAGGACCAGGACCACACTACCTTTGTTACAGATATGGGTCTCCATTGCTACAGAGTGATGCCTTTTGGGTTGAAGAATGGTGGGGCTACTTATTAGAGATTGGTGAACAAAACATTTGATGATCAGATTGGCCAGAATATGGAGGTATACATTGATGATATGATGGTTAAAATCTTAGAAGAAGATTTGCACATAATTGATCTTCAACAAACTTTTGCCAACTTAAATAAGGTAAACTTAAAGTTGAATCCAGAAAAGTGTGTCTTTGGGGTGCAGTCCGGACATTTTTTAGGGTATGTAATAAGTGAGAAAAGGATACAACCTGATCCAGACCAGCTTGATGCCCTGTTGAAGATGAAACCCCCTTGAAATATTAAAGAAGTCTAGAGGCTAACAAGAAGATTGGCTGCCTTAAATCGTTTTATTTCAAGGTCTTCGGACAAGTGTGCTCTGTTTTTTTAGACCTTGAAAGGTGCTAAAGATTTCAACTGGTGTCCACAATACAGCCAAGCTTTTGATGAAATAAAGAAGCATTTGTCTTCACCAAAAACCCTTTTAATCCTATAGAAAGAGAAACACTTTATGTATACTTAGCCGTGTTAGAATATGCTATAAGTGCAGTATTGGTAAGAGAGATGGACAATTATCCTCGTCTGGTGTACTACATCAGCAAGAGCCTGATAGATGCTGAGAAGAGGTACCTGAAGCTTGAAAAGTTGGCACTAGCCTTAGTGATTGCTGCAAGGAAAATGAGGCCATATTTTCAGTCTCATTCTATCGTTGTCCGAACATCTTTTCCATTAAAGAACGTTCTTCAGAAAGAAGGCATATCAAGCAGGATGGCGGTCAGTAGAGTTGGGTGATTATGACATTGATTGTGCACCACGAACTTCTATCAAGGCTCAATCTGTTGCTGATTTCTTAGTGGAATTCCATTCAGATAGAAGTTCTAAACAAGCTTCAGAAGAGAAAACTAAAAAAGAATGGGTAGTTTGGACTGATGGTGGATCAAGCACAATGGGTTGTGGGGCTGGAATTTGTTTAACCTCTCTGTACGGTGAAAAACTATTCCAGGCTATATGCTTTGCGTTCAGGGCCTCTAACAACGAGTCTAAATACGAAGCATCTATAGCTGGTCTTAAGGTAGCTCACTTATGTGGTGCTAAAAGAGTTAGGCTGATGAGTGATTTTCAGCTTCTTATCCACCATGTTCAAGGTCAGTCCGAGGCCAAGAAGGAACAACTGATCAAATACTTATTCATTCTTAAAGAGGTGGCTTCCAATTTCAAGAATGTTTGCTATGAGCATATTCCTAGATCAGAAAATACATTGGCAGATTCCTTGGCAACCATAGCATACTCTGAGTCCTACCCTTGGATTCATGTACAAGAATGCCCATCCACACAATCAAATCAGAACAAGGAAGAAGAGGAGAGCTTAACTATACAAGTAGTTTAGTCCAAAGATTAGAGATTTCCCCTCCTTCAATATATCTCTGATGGGGTTTTGCCTTCGGATAAAACTATGACAAGAAAAATTAAGCACAAGGCTCGTGGTTTTTTTTTATCATAAGAGAGGTTTTGTATAAAAAATCCTTCAGCAGACCTCTCCTGTGATGTTTGGGGGTTGAAGAATCCCAAACCATTTTATCCGAACTACACGACGGAGAAAGATCATCACACGGTGGTTACAAGGCTCTAACTCGGAGGTTTTTGTTGGCTGGATACTATTGACCGTTCATAATGGAAGATGCTAAAAAATTGGTGAAAAAGTGTGATCATTTTCAAAGATATGGTAACGAAATTCATGTTCCAGCAGTGCCTATGAAGTCTATTTCTGAGCCAATCCCTTTTACTCGTTGGGGATTGAATTTAGTTGGGCCTCTACCAATGGCGTCCGGATGGTGCAGGACTATCATTGTAGCTATTGACTACTTTTCAAAATGGATATAAGCAGCTCCTCTGGCAAGAACCACTTTGAAAGCTGTCATAAAGTTTATCTTATCTAATATATGTTGCAGATTTTGGATTCCTAAAAAGATTACCAGTGATAATGGGCCACAGTTTGATAACAATGATAGGGAGAATTTCTGTGCCTCCAGGGGTATTCAGCATTGTTTCTCGTCTCCTTTCCACCCACAGGCAAATGGCCAGGTTGAAGTGGCAAATAGGAATATTTTGACTGGGTTAAAAAAGAATTTAGAAGGGGCTGCAGGAAAGTGGCCAAACTATCTGCAAGAAGTGTTGTGGGCATACCGAACTACTCCTACATCTGCTACATATGAATCTCCTTTTGCCTTGGTGTATGGGATGGATGCGATTACCCCTATAGAAGCAACCTTACCATCATACAGGGTCCCAAACTATTCTGGAGAAGCCAATGAGATGGCAATTAGGAATCAGTTGGACTTAATAGAAGAAAGAAGGGTTAAAGCTCATCTTAGAACAGTCCACTACCAAGGCTTGATGAGAAGCAGATTTGCTTCCAAGATCAAGAAAAGATATTTTCAATCAGGAGATAAAGTTTTGAGAAAGGTTTTATTGCACACTAAGGAGAAACAGTTCGGTACGCTGGCTCCGAACTGGGAAGGCCCTTATGAGGTCTCCGAAAAGCTTAAGCCTGGGACATATAGGATTCAAGACAAATATGGAAGAATTTTGAAGCACCCATGGAATATTGAACACCTTAGGTTATATCTAGAATAAAAGTTGTGTAAATATTTACTTGTTAAAAGTCAATGTAAATATTAGGGGGCATACTCTTTCCTACCCTGGTGGCGCGGGGAGGTTTTATTGAGGTGTCCGGATTTTTCAGTAAAATATAATGCCTTCTTAAAACGTCCGATATGGTTTAACTATAATTATTTTCAAGTACAAGTCTTTGATTTAATGCTATAGATCTTTGACATATCAGATTAATCTGGTTGAATGATGACCATTAAATACATGTCATCAAAGATATTAAACACTCTCATGTTAATACTTTTGAAATAACTGGGGCTGTTTAAACATTAGCAGTTAAAATTGAAACAAAGTATGAAACAAAGCAAGATTTGATAAATAAACCTGTTCGGGCGGAAACCGGATAACATTACCAAATAACAAAATATGCATTGGCCATTCAAGGACTTTTAAGTGTTTTAAGAAGAAAGTTATCGAGACTCAAACCGGACAACATTTCAAAAATGCCTTGGCCATCATTGGTGTATTTATCAATGCTTGCCTGAATAGTTTTTTCATGCTCTTTCATTAAGTCTTCTTTCTTCTTGATCACCTTAGACACAATACCTTCTAGGGAAGTTTTCTCCCCGGACAAGGTTTGAATGGTGCCATCTTTGACCTTCAAGTCTTCTCTTACTACTGTGAGATCCCTTTCCAAACTGGAGCTCTTAGCTTGGAGCTCAGTACTGGCGTTTCTGAAGAGGCAAGCTTGGTTGACAGATATTCTTTTTCCTTCCTCAGTGCTTCAATCTCTTTTTTCAGTTCTTCTATGCTTTGATTAGCATTAAGAAGATTGGATTACAGAGACTTTTTGTCGGTAGTGAGGGTAATGAAGAGTGCAGTTTGACTCTTCACTTGTCTCTCTAGGTCAAGCACTGGCTAGATGTGACCAAAAAGGGAGTGGGCCACAATGTCTCGTTCTCTGGAGACGGAGAATGACTTACCATTATAAGTCACCATGTTCGAAGAGCTTGAAGGACGGAAGGGACCAGCAAAGTCTTCCTTCTCAGAGTCGTTGAAATAAAGATGGATGTCTTAAAGGGCACTGATGTTAACTCCATCAATCCCTCGTCCGGTATCCTCTCCGGACTGGGGGATGTTGGAGTTTTTTCTGGCAGTATGGGGTCAATAGGGGCTGGTGGAGGTAGAAGCTCTGAAGGGCGGATAATTACTTCTTCCCCTAACGTGACATTTTTCTTCTTGGCGGCCTTTTCATCACTGTTTGCTCTCATTTTTCGGTTTTTTTTGGGAGGCATTGGTGGGTTTTGTGATTCTCCTGCCTCCCTGACCGTCTCAGCTTCTACTACCTTGAGCAAGGTAGCATCGATTCCCTTCTGGTTCCTCGAACCGGTCCCCTCTGTGACAGTTGGAACTGCCTCTGTTGCAACCTTCTTTTTCTTCCCTTTTATCTTGCTGGGAGCATTGGCTCTAGAAGGAAAGACCAGTTTACCATCATTCTCTTCTGTCCGTTTTAGGATTACGCCATGAGGAGGGGTGTGGTTAGTTCTTCCCATGTAAGATCCCTCCGACCTGTGGTGTTCCACAGATGAGACCTCACCAGGTTTCCAGAAATGAAGCAGTTGTGGAAGGCATTCCCCCAACGCTCCACAACCCATGCATTCAAATTGGCACAAGTTGTTTGCCCCTCCTCCAGGTGTCCGGAAAACTCCTTCGGCAGCACTGAAAAAGAAGTCACATCTAAATCAGGAGAGAAATACTTGTAGGTAAAAAAATATATACAAAGACAAAAGACTTACCCGTACTCTTCCATCTGCTAGTCAACATATTTGGGTTGGTATTGCCCTTGATCTTCTTGCCATTCTCCCATGACCCACTGATGAACAAGAACTGTGTCCTCCAGTTCTTCTCAGACTCCAATAAATTATCCACCACTTTGAAGTTATTCCTTATGTTGTGATGATAGAATGGGATGTGGTGATTTTTGCATAGACTTGCCACAACCGCAAATTGCTCCATAGGAAGAGGGATTTTAGATAACCTCGATGCCATTATGCTAGAAAGGAGAGAGTACCAGGCGTTCGGGCTCAATTGGCTTGGACAGAGCTTCACCAGGTGGAAGTACCTGACAATTTCTGGGTCTAGTGGGAACTGAAGTCCCCAGTTTAGCACCTCAGTGAAGATGACCACCTCTTTGAGTTTACAGTCCATCGGAGTCTCCGGTGT
The DNA here is from genome assembly GCA_036936605.1 of Limnanthes douglasii subsp. nivea. NCBI lineage: Eukaryota > Viridiplantae > Streptophyta > Magnoliopsida > Brassicales > Limnanthaceae > Limnanthes > Limnanthes douglasii. The sequence goes on along the minus strand of JAUPFV010000002.1, from coordinate 82,876,100 downwards.
GATTGGTATCCTCACCTTCACTAAATGTGGGATCCTCGACTTTATCCAGATCTGGTCCAACTCAGCGGTATGAGTGTAGACATAGTTTATATTCTGCAAGGCTAGCAAATATTTAACATTAATGTTCTTGAAGCAAGGCCCTACCTTGCCCTTCAAGCACTTCGGGAGGTCCGGATGGGCTACACTAACTTTAACTTTGCCTTTTTCCTTCCTATCATGGGCAATATCCCTTGTTTGTCATGAGGCTTCAGTTTCGAAGGGGGCCCATCACTTGTTCCATCAATGTGGAAGATCTATCAGTTGTAGTGGATGGGAGGGGATCAACTTCTGGCACCAAAGGATCTTCAGATGAATGAGTGCCTGTTGTTTCCAAAGGCCTGGGGTCCGGTTGGGGTTGAGCTCCGGAGGATTTTACTTTAAGGGCTACCTTGGATGCCTTTGATCCGGAGGGATTATCCCGTGATGCTATTTTGGAAACCTCCGATCCGAAGGGCTTATCATTGGATGTTTTCTTAGAAGCCTCCGATCTGGAGGGTTTTGACAGTGAGCTAGTTGCTTGGGATTTCACCAGACGAGTCGTCCGGCATGGAGTTGATTTTTCTAGAGACTTTTTAATATATGAACCCATGGCTAAGAAAATGGAGGGTTTTCTAACACTCAATAATGCTTTTTCCTTGGTAGTGGAGGGTTGGGACTCCTGAACAGAAGAACCTGATGGAATTGGAGAGAGGCTTGGTTTGAATAGTTGTTTCATCAATGAGGGTAATGAACATTTAATACAACCAGGCTGTTCAAATCTCACACTACTTAACACCATAACATTTAATACTCAAAACACTTTACCAAATTACCCCCAGCCCAAAATAAATCACACCAAAACATAAATGTGAAATACGAAACAAAAAAGTCTTGAATACGTTTGCAAAATGTAGCCTTTTAAAAAATTACAAATAAAATTTCCCAAAATTGTGAAATATGTAAGATAAACCATATTTCTCTGCCTATTTTATTTCACTTACATATTTTTAATGGTTTTACACGTCATATTGCCTCCCCTCATATTTTTTTATCCTTCATCTCTTATAATTTATCATTTACTTATTCTATTTTTTTATCCTTCACCTCCTATCTTCTTTATCATTAACTTTCTCATATTTATCTTTCACCTCCACGTTTGTATCATTCATATTTTCCTTTATATAATTTACCTTTATTAAGTGATGCCGTGCCAGAAACAGAAACATAAACAGGTCTTGTTTTTCACTCCGATATCAGAACTGGGAAATATTGGTACTCAAATCGAAGGTCTTGACGAGCCCAACAAGTAGCAAAAGCGTGACAAAGTTAGGAAGGTTGGACCCTAAATTCAATTGTTTAGAATCCCAAAAATTAGTTTTTGTATATTTTATTATTATTGTATAATATTTTAAGACAATTATGTAATTTATATATTTTAGGATTAGGGTTTTGAGTATTTGCTATTTAAAACATCCTATACCCTAAATTTTGAGTTAGTTTTTGTTGAATTGACATAATATATTCTAAAATTGCGAGTTATGTGTACCATAATATTAGGGTTTTATCCAATTTGTCTTCAATTGATATTCTGTCTACAACATCTTGGTAACAGAGCATCAGATTCCTACTATGTGGGAACTATGCCGCCACGAAGAGATCGATCGCGTCAATCACTGAGATCTACAATCGAGAATATATGGATCGTGTAGGTTTGATGGGGCATGCCAACACTAGACAATTCCAGACAATTGAAGAGCAGCTGAGTACGTTGAGAAATCAGATGAAGCAAATACAAAAAGTGATGCAGAGGATGAGCACCGGATTCTGATCTTCATGGTCGACCAACCTATCTTCGGCTTCTAAAGGAGACTATAATACGGGTTATAATCTTTTTGCTCAGAGGAGAGTGGAGGACAGAGGCCGTGTTCGTCAACAAAATTATCACGAACAGGCCTTCAAACAATTTTCAGATCGTGATCATTATCAAAATACAAACAACCAGTAGGACTCATGATTTAGTCTTGAGATTCCAGGATTTTATAGATATATTCAATCGGAAAAGTTTCTAGATTGGATCGCATCGCTGGAAGAAGTTTTAGACTTCAAGAACATTTCGGATGACAAAAAAGTCAAGTTAGTCGCAAACAATTTTCACGGTCGGGCTACATCATGGTGGCAGCAGATTAAATAGACTCGTTTGAGACAAGGTAAATCGAAAATACCAACTTAGGTTAAGTTTATAAAATATCTTAGAACTACGTTTTTACCCTTTAATTTCAAGGCGAAAACGCATCTCATCAAACCTGAACCTAGCCCTAATTATAAATCGGTGGAACTGATAAAGTATTTGACAAAAAAAGGTACGATAATGATTATTTCGGGTCAAATATCTCTCCAAAATCGGTGTACCAGAAGAAGGAACAACTAAGACAAATTTCTCCTTATTATGATAAGGTAAACAATTATAGTTTATTTTTTCATGTTTCTAATGCAAAAAGGGTAATATTTTGGTTGATGATTTTTATAAATCTAGTTTCAAAAAGAAAAATTTAGGGTTTAAAATTGCAGCGAAAAATTCAAGTAAGAATAAGGATGAGTTGTCTAGTAAGATAATGAGAAAAAATTGTATTTTAAGAAGAAAAAAGCTAGATTTTCAATTAGAATCTGGAGGAGTTTTAGATAATGTTGAACTTATTGATGCAATGGCTAGCGAAAAGCTTAGTGTGGAAATTCATGATAAAGAGAATGTGGTTGTGGAGACTTTGAATAATAAAAAAACTGGAATAGTCTCTCATTATTCGAAGAGTTTAGTTCTTTTCAACGAAAATTAGAAAGAGAAAAAAGAAAATAAAAATGCTAAAGTTGGAAAAAGTAAGCGACTAATTGTGGATCTTGGAGGATCAAACAAAATGGAAAATACTTGTAAACTATTTGAGTAAAAAATTGTTTGGGAGTTGGAGAAACATTTCCATGCTTGGCAGGTTATTGTTGGATTGCAAAACATACAACCGTTCATAATTCACATAGACACACCAAGTATTAGAGCATTTGAGAAATGAGAAACTATTATTCCGTTTTTTGAGTATGAAAAAAATGTTCTACTTGTTCTTGAAGGTATGACTGGCTCAACACACTTAAACAAGGTTTTTTGTGGGAGTAGATTATATTACGATTGTGTTTACAAAGTGTTGATCTTGCTAATGATGGGAATTCGAGGACGAATTCTTCTTATGTGGGGGACAATGAATGTGGTTCCAAAAACAGAAACAAAAACAGGTCCTGTGTTTCCCTCCGATATCAGAACTTGGTGATATTATACTCAAATTGAAGCTCTCGACGAGCCCAACAAGTATCAAAGGCGTGACAAAGTCACAAAGTTTGGATCCTAAATTTTATTTTTTAGAAGCCCAAAAGTCAATTTTCGTATATTTTATTATTATTATTAATATTTTAAGACAATTATGTAATTTATATATTTTAGGATTAGGATTTTGAGTATTTGCTATTTAAAAAATCTTACACCCTAAATTTTGAGTTATTTTTTGTTGAATTGATATAATATTTTATGAAATTGCGAGTTCTGTGTACCATAGTATTAGGGTTTTATCCAATTTGTCTTCAATTGATATTCTGTCTACATCATTAAGTGGAAAGATTTTTTGACAATCTAACTCATTGGATGCCGCACTTTTAAATATTTTCTCCATTTGACTCCTTAAAGATTCACAATTTTTTCCTATAACCAAATACATTAATTATGGAGTTCTTTCCTTGATTACCATCGAAATTTGAGTCAAATTATTATTATATAATTTGGATTCAGAAAAGTCTTATTCCTTAGATTTAAATGTATTAGTAGGCTTTAGGCTTCAAGTCTAATAACCAACAAATCTTCTTATTCGATGCTTATTTAATAAACACACATCTTATAATGGTTAGACATAACTTTATCATTCTTAGATCGTTGTTTTTACAAAATGCTACACATGTTCGAATTTTTTTTATTCCATTACTCATGAAAAAAAAATCTAGTTTCTTTAAAAAACAACATGGTCAACAGTATAACACGTCGATAAAGTGAATTCAATCCAAAAGTTTATATGCAACATATAATTAACTAGCCCGTCATTTTCCATCTCATATAATATCATATTTTTTTATTTAACTAAACTATTTTGTTAAAGGGTATAAGGTTGAAAGTGATAAATATCGTATGTTTCCTCTAGTTTGAAAGTGATATTTTATGAGTTAATATAAATAAATAAATAAATATCATATTTAGTTAAATAAAAATTTGGATAAATACATGAATAGTGACAAAATAACATTTTAAAAATATAATAAAAATATAAAAAGAAATTTTTTTAAAATACGAAGCTTATATATTTCAATCGGATGCTGAAAATGAGTGATGCAGAGTTCTGTCAAATTCAATGGTCGAATATGAACAACCAAAACTTAAAGGCAGGAAGTATCGAACCTCTCAACATGTTCGGTTGAAGCTCAAATGAATACTTAGGTGCATAGACATTTGGTGTATTTGAATTTGAGCTTAGGCGAAATAAACTTATTTGTTATTGATGGTACCAAAGGTGCATGGTGTTCACTTGCTAAATCAAAGGTGTAAGAACATGTTACCAAATTTTTCTGGTTTTTCCTGTTTGTTTATGGAAGGAAGATTCCGAATTTGATGAAATATCTTTGTATTTTATTAAAATAATTATTTCGGAATATACATTGAAATGAAACAAATTATAAAGTGGTGGATGTGTCAAGAAATGGTGCGACTATCAATAGTCTGTACCATGTATTAAAGTGGCATCAACCATTTTCTTATTTAGTTGAGAATAGGAAAATCATTATGATGTTAATGCAAGCCTCATATAGTCTGCATCATATGATTTAGTCTATATATAATGAGAGAGATAATATTGAATCTTTGATGCGTGTCGCATGAAATATATAGAAAATTTCTAAAGAGAGAAAACTTATTGCTTGTCTGATTTTAGAGAGAAAACCGAGCTTGAAAAAAAGTTGACATAAACTCTAAAATCTACAGTTCCTTTTGTAAGTCGTGGTTGCTTTGTAATAAAAAAAGATTGGTTAAGTTAGCTGTGTTTGAAAGTCTTTTTCTAAGTTATTAATATATAAAATCAGTGTTTGTTGCCCATAAATGTAAAACTTTAAAACAATATCGAACACGTCAAATATGCCTTGTGTGGTTGAGCTTTGGTTGGTTTTACATGTTAGTCTTTATATTTGTCTATCATATGTAAAAGAGTGAAGATCTGAAGTTCTTTTACTCTATGTTTCGTGTTTTATAATTCATCTTCAGAATAGAGGTTGAGCAGAGTTTGCGAAAGTTCAGGTTAACACTTCATGAGCTTCAAATTTTGTTGAATCTTACATATTATGATCTTTCATGGGATGGTGATTTAATATCAACTATTATTTCTACCTTCAACGTGTGGTATAGTGATCGTGAAAGATCAATAACAATATTGTTTTATAAGTGTAATACATAAAGAAAAAAAATAAAGATCATTTCAGATATTAAGATAGAGATTTGGATTTCACCAGTAAACGAAGAAAAAAATATTAAGATGAGTTCCATGAAGTTTGATCTAGAAAAATCAATGGAGGGAATATTTTTAACATCTAGAGAATTAATATTTGGGCTTTCCTAATACATATGAGATTGTCTACTATTATTGATGAGAATATCAAAAAACTGGTTGATGTAGAAATACTTCCCAAGGCCATATTGCTATGATATTGAGTTTGGGGACAAGGTTCTTCAAGAGGTATCTGAAGAGCCAACGAAGTTGGGGATATGGAATTTTTTGGAAGTTATTTACATGAAAATTCACCTAATAAATATAATGTATCTCAATAAATAGTTGTATACACGAACAATTTATAGTAGCAATGAAATATGAAGATACTTGGATAATTTTAATAGAATTATTCTTAGCTTAAATGAAGTTTGAGTCACATTAGAAGATAGGGATCAAATAATAATCCTTATGAGTTCTCTACCAAAGGTGTACGAGCATTTTGCTGAGACAATTCTCGATGGCATAAAGTCTTTTATAATGTCCGAAGTAAATGGTTCTTTGAACTCAAATGATCTTTAAAGGAAGTTAATTCTAAAGAGTGAGTATGAAAGTCTTGGACTAAGTGTGAGGGGCATGCCTAGAAGAAATGATTTGATCGAGAGGCGAGGAAACTGTCGGTCCAAATTAAGGATATTCTTAAGTGGTTCTAGAGTGAGATGTTGGTTGGTAAAAATGAGTGTCATATTAGTAGCAAATACTCGACAAAAAGAAGGATGATAATTATCTGAAATATGATGTAAAAAATAATAAAATGGTCTTGAATGAGTATAAATTTACAGCTGCTTTAATGATTTATACTTTCACGTACAATGAAAAATAGGTGTTAGATTCTGAAACTTCATTGGACGTGACTTCCAACAACCATTGGTTAAAAACCTAAGAATGTTTGATGATGGCAAAATCATACTCTAGAATGATGAACTATGTGTTGTAAATAGGATATTTAATATTTACCTCAATATTTCTTCGAGAACTTAGAGAATCATAACAAATATAAGGTATGTGGCTGATGTTATACAAAATCTTTTCTTTATTGACATGTTCGATGAGGAACTATTTACATATAAAGGATGTATATAAAAGACTTAGGGTTCTGCAAAAACTCATTAATTATTATGAAATTCTATAAAACTAATGATGTGTTAGATCTTGAATGGTCTTTAGTGGATCAGGGTGTGTCTAATGTAGAGAGATATTCAAACAAGTTATGTCATATGAAGTAAGGGCATATGAGTGAGAAAAACCATATTAAGATTATCAAATAAGGGTTTTTGGATGGTGGCATAGTTTAAAAGTTGATATTTTGTGAAAGTTATGTGCTATGTGGAATCAAGAGTTTTAAGTTCATGTATAATGACCATATGGTGTGCTTGAATATATTCATTCGGATCTACATACTATTGGTGGAGCAAGGTACTTCGTGTTATAAATATTCTAGAAAAAGTATGATTTATACCTTTGAAGACCAATCATGAAGCATTTTATGTTTTTAGGAACTAGAAGAGGACGATAGAGAATCCTACTAGAAATATGGTAAAGAAGTTGAGAACTCACAATTGATTATAATATGTAAATGAGGCATTCACTAGCTAGTTTTCTAAATTTCCAATTGCTAGATACATAACCATAAGAGAAACTCCCCAACATAATGATATTTCTGAAAAAATAAACCAAACCTTGTTAGAAATAGCTATGTGTATACTAGTATCAGCTGGAATGAGCCAAATATTATAAGGAGAAGTTGTAACTACATTTTTGTATATCATAAATAGAGTTCATCTTATGTGCTGAAGTTTCTTTACCGTAAATATATAGGACTATAAAATAACATATGCTATAATTTTTCAGAGGGATCAAATATGTTTTTTATATACATATGAAGAAAGATAAACTTTAGATGAGATGACTGAAATTCTTAATTTTCAGTTATCCAGAAGGATTAAAAATGTATATAGTTTGTGGTGCATAGAAGGTGGACGTCAAAAAGATTTAATCAGCCGATATATGGTTTCCAATGAGGATGCCATGCCTTTGATGAAGACAATGAAGAGCAAACCTAGTAGCGCCAAGAAGATATATGAAGTTGATAATGGGTCTGAACAAAAAACTAAAGTTGGAGGATGTTTTTCCAAAGTTGATTTCGGACTTAGCCCAGCTACTGCTCATACAAAGGAAGTTCACCTGTTGCATGAGGATGATACTGACCAAACGTTTGATCATTTTTATGTTCTATGACCTTTGGACGATCAGATTGGAGAGCAATATGATCTTGATAGTTATTAATTTGTGAGATATAGAGCATATATGCTTAGCAAACCTTCACAGGCGTATGGTTTTCGTACGCTATTGGTTACCCTTTATTTATTGAAATGCATGGAGATGTTTTTGAGCTTGAGAGATATCATGATGCTTTGAAGTGTAATGATAAGCATAAATGTCTAAAGGCTATATGGGATAGTATTGAACCAGGTTAAAGTGTTTCCTTGAAATGTCATTGACAAAGCTCTGCACTTTGTACTAATTCTTTGCTCTAAAATATATCATCTCGTTATTGAATTCCTTAATGTGATGCTATAGATCTTTCTCATTATTATACTTATCCATCTTGTGACTATTATAGATGGGTGGTAAGTTATCATACAAGATCTTTGGGGCTAGCGAAGATTCGTCACCTAGTTGGTCGTAGGCATCATCAAACATGAAACTATTATCGTAATAATTAATGTGTCCCAAAAATGGGTATAACTAATAATTATTGGGAATCTACTATTTGGTCGCCATATTTATGTTGTTCTTTGGAATGTACGATAAACCATATCCATGCGAAGGTTGGTTGAGATATATGTCATACATGATGCACTGTTGGGTCCGCCCACTGTGATGAGTTCGGTAATGTTGTTGCTGGGTGTTTAATGAGACTTCAAACTGTTGCTAGAGGTTTAAAATGACTTAAAACTATTGTTGGAGGTTTTCCTAAGCTTCAAGTAGTTTCTAGGTATTTGGCGGGATTGTGAACTACTACTAAAGGTTTGATGAGACTTTGAACTGCTAGTGAAGGTCGTCTGAGCTCCAGGTAGTTGTTATAGGCCTCTGGACCGAAGATAAATATTGAGAGAGATGCTCGACTGTTTGTTAAGGATAGAAGATTACACCTGGAATATCGGTTATGACATAGACTACATCTGCACGCTCGGATGGATCATAATGTGTAACTTGATGCTCAGTTGGGGCCCAAGCTGCTGTTAGAGGCCTCCTAATTATAATTGCAAACTCGGCTGGGTCATGGGATGCAAATGTATGCTCAACTTAGTAATGATATACAACTAGGTGCTCAAGTGGGTAATGGATATCTAGCGGATGCTTTTTTATTGGGCTGAGGATCATGGAGGAAAAAAAGTGTGTGATGACTATGGTTCAACAGAGGTTCTTGTTGTGTCATTCATCCACTGTGCTTGAATGATGGTATTTTATGCTTAGATTCTTGATTCTTTATCACCATTATAATACTTAGACGTTAAGGTTCTGCCTCTTTGTATGCTTTTCCTTTTGTTTCAATATTTTCCATATTTTCCGAAGGATGCTCTATCAGAGTCGTGGTTGTCGGTTTCACTTTCATCTGCTATACTAATTGTGACTAACTTCTTTTGATGTAAATTAGTTGTCACCAGAGCCTATAAAATTGTAAAATTAATATCATATTATATGCATAAGTCTTGCAGGAGCTGTTGGAAATCCATGTTTGGAGCCGTCGGGGCTTGAGGCAAAGCATGGTAGATGTCAGGAGCTGGTGACAACAGAGGCCGGAGGTTCCACCAAAAGGTATTTATCTATTGTACACTCAACCAATGGGCTTACCAGGATTATAGACGAATGTGATGGATCCATCAAACTAAGTATTTGATCCGAAGAGTTTATCCGGGTTGGAGGCGTGAAGGTAGAGACTTAAGGAGTTACTTTTCCATTTATTGCAATTTTTAGATTTATGCATAGTTTTTTCATTAGTTGTTTTTTTTATTTCATTTTGTTTTTAAGTTCGTATAAAAAAAGTAAGAAAACCTTTATTAGAGCAAACATTTTTCACAGAGGACCTCAAATGATGATACAAATTCTGGTTACTAGAAGTCCAAAGGGTTAGATAATATATATTTAGAGAAAAAAAATAATATGTAAAGAATAAAATTGAAGCATATATACGCGTTTTTAGAGAAATAAAAATATAATTAGGACTTTTATTGATGGAAGGTATCTTCTGGTTAGAGGAAATTATCTTTGTATTAGATTACAGTTAATGGGAATAAATAACATTTGTTGTCACTTGTACATGAAGAAAAACTAAGGGAATAATGGTCTTGTATGATAGTTAGAGAAATATATTTCATTTTGAGCTTGTTTAATGATACAATCAAATCAGAACAAGGAAGAAGAGGAGAGCTTAAGTATACAAGTAGTTTAGTCCAAAGATTGGAGATTTCCCCTCCTTTAATATATCTCTGATGGGGTTTTGCCTTCGGATAAAACTATGGCAAGAAAAATTAAGCACAATGCTCGTGGTTTTTTTTATCATAAGAGAGGTTTTGTATAAAAAATCCTTCAGCAGACCTCTCCTCTGATGTTTGGGGTTTGAAGAATCCCAAACCGTTTTATCCGAACTACACGACGGAGAAGGATCATCACACTGTGGTTACAAGGCTCTAACTCAGAGGGTTTTGTTGGCTGGATACTATTGTCCGTTCATAATGGCAGATGTTAAAATATTGGTGAAAAGTGTGATCATTGTCAAAGGTATGGTAACGAAATTCATGTCCCATCAGTGCCTATGGAGTCTATTTCTGAGCCAGTCCTTTTGCTCGTTGGGGATTGAATTTAGTTGGGCCTCTACCAATGGCGTCTGGAGGGTGCAGGACTATTATTGTAGTTATTGACTACTTTTCAAAGTGGATATAAGCAGCTCCTCTGGCAAGAACCACTTCGAAAGCTGTCATAAAGTTTATCTTATCTAATATATGTTGCAGATTTGGGATTCCTCAGAAGATTACCACTGATAATAGGCCACAGTTTGATAACAAGGATATGGAGAATTTCTGTGCCTCCAGGGGTATTCAGCATTGCTTCTCGTCTCCTTTCCACCCACAGGAAAATGGCCAGGTTAAAGTGGCAAATAGGAATATTTTGTCCGGGTTAAAAAAGAATTTAGAAGGGGCTGCAGGAAAGTGGCCAAGCTATGTGCAAGAAGTGTTGTGGGCATACCGAACTACTCCTACATCTGCTACATATGAATCTCTTTTTGCCTTGGTGTATGTGATGGATGCGATTACCCCTATAGAAGCAACCCTACCATCATACAGGGTACAAAACTATTCCGGAGAAGCCAATGAGATGGAAATTAGGAATCAGTTGGACTTAATTGAAGAAAGAAGGGTTAAAGCTCATCTTAGAACAGTCCACTACCAAGGCTTGATGAGAAGCAGATTTGCTTCCAAGATCAAGAAAAGATATTTTCAATCAGGAGATAAAGTTTTGAGAAAGGTTTTATTGTACACTAAGGAGAAGCAGTTCGGTAAGCTGGCTCCGAACTAGGAAGGCCCTTATGAGGTCTCCGAAAAGCTTAAGCCTGAGACATATAGGATTCAAGCCAAATATGGAAGAATTTTGAAGCACCCATGGAATATTGAACACCTCAGGTTATATCTAGAATAAAAGTTGTGTAAATATTTACTTGTTAAAAGTCAATGTAAATATTAGGGGGCATACTCTTTCCTACCCTGGTGGCGCAGGGAGGTTTTATTGAGGTGTCCGGTTTTTTTAATAAAATATGATGCCTTCTTAAAACGTCCGATGTGGTTTAACTATAATTATTTTCAAGTACAAGTCTTTGATTTAATGCTATGGATCTTTGACATATCAGATTATTCTGGTTGAATGGTGACCATTAAATACATGTCATCAAAGATATTAAATACTCTCATGTTAATACTTTTGAAATAACTGGGGTTGTTTAAACATTAGCCGTTAAAATTGAAACAAAGTATGAAACAAAGTAAGATTTGATAAATAAACCTGTTCGGGCGGAAACCAGATAACATTACCAAATAACAAAATATGCCTTGGCCATTCAAGGACTTTTAAGTGTTTTAAGAAGAAAGTTATCCAGACTCAAACCAGACAACATTTCAAAAATTCCTTGGCCATCCAAGGACTTTAGTAGTTCAGAAAAGTAAGAAAACAAAAAATGTTTAAAACCTCAGGGTTTGTTCCCTTCGGGCTGTCCTTTATCACCTTCTTTCTTGGGACTTTTGAGTTCGACACTCGAACTCTCACCGGTTCTTTCCTCTTCATCAATGGTAGAATCTATTCTACTACTATAATTATGTTTGTTTCCATCTGCCATAGTGTGAAATGGGATCTCTTCATAGTTTACGAATTTCCAAAGGGGACCAAGGGTCCTCTTCAGAAATATTTTATTGAAGAGCAGCACCATGTCAGACTTGACCTCAAGATACCTTGCTTCCAATGAGTCTATCACCTCATTGGTGTATTTATCAATGCTTGCTTGAATAGTGTTTTTATGCTCCTTCATTAAGTCTTCTTTCTTCTTGATCACCTTAGACACAGTACCTTCTAGGGAATTTTTCTCTCTGGACAAGGTTTGAATGGTGCCATCTTTGACCTTCAAGTCTTCTCTTACTCTTGTGAGATCCCTTTCCAAACCGGAGCACTTAGCTTGGAGCTCAGTACTGGCTGTTTCCGAAGAGGCAAGCATGGTTGACAGATCTTCTTTTTCCTTCCTCAGTGCTTCAATCTCTTTTTTCAGTTCTTCTATGCTTTGATTAGCATTAAGAAGATTGGATGACAGAGACTCTTTGTCGGTATTGAGGGTAATGAAAAGTGAAGTTTGACTCTTCACTTGTCTCTCTAGGTCAAGCACTGGCTGGATGTGACCAAAAAGGGAGTGGGCCACAATGTCTCGTTCACTGGAGACGGAGAATGACTTACCATTATAAGTCACCATGTTCGAAGAGCTTGAAGGACGGAAGGGACCAGCAAATTCGTCCTTCTCAGAGTCGTTGAAATAAAGATGGATGTCTTGAAGGGAACTGATGTTCACCCCATAAATCCCTCCTCCAGTATCCTCTCCGGACTGGGGGCCTGTTGGAGGTAGAAGCTCCGAAGGGTGAAGAATTACTTATTCCCCTAAGCTGACATTTTTCTTCTTGACGGCCTTTTCATCATTGTTTGCTCTCATTTTTCAGTCTTTTTTGGGAGGCATTGGTGGGTTTTGTGATTCTCCTGCCTCCCTGACGGTCTCAGCTTCTACTACCTTGAGCAAGGTAGCATCGATTCCCCCCTGGTTCCTCGAACCGGTTCCCCGAACCGGTTCCCTCTGTGACAGTTGGAACTGCCTATGTTGCAACCTTCTTTTTGTTCCCTTTCATCTTGCTGGGAGCATTGGCTCTAGAAGGAAAAACCAGTTTACCATCATTCTCTTCTGTCCGTTTTAGGATTACGCCAGGAGGAGGGGGTGTGGTTAGTTCTTCCCATGTAAGATCCCTCCGACCTGTGGTGTTCCACAGATGAGACCTCACCAGGTTTCCAGAAATGAAGCAGTTGTGGAAGGCATTCTCCCAACGCTCCACAACCCATACATTCAAATTGGCACAAGTTGTTTGCCCCTCCAGGTGTCCGGAAAACTCATTCGGCAGCACTGAAAAAGAATTCACAGCTAAATCAGGAGAGAAATACTTGTAGGTAAAAAAAATACAAAGACAAAAGACTTACGCGTACTCTTCCATCTGCTAGTCAACATACTTGGGTTAGTATTGGCCTTGATCTTCTTGCCATTCTCCCATGACCCACTGATGAACAAGAACTGTGTCCTCCAGTTCTTCTTAGACTCCAATAAATCATCCACCACTATGAAGTTATTCCCATGTTGTGATGATAAAATGGGATGTGGTGATTTTTCCATAGACTTGCAACAGCGGCAAATTGCTCCATGGGAAGAGGGATTTTAGATAACCTCGATGCCATTATGCTAGAAAGGATAGAGTACCAGGCGTTCGGGCTCAATTGGCTTGGACAGAGCTTTACAAGGTGGAAGTACCTGAAAATTTCTGGGTCTAGTGGGAACCAAAGTCCCCAGTTTAGCACCTCAGTGAAGATGACCACCTCGCTGAGTTTACAGTCCATCAGAGTCTCCGGTGTGACTCGTATCCTCACCTTCACTGATTCTGGGATCCTCGACTTTGTCCAGATCCGGTCCAACTCAGCGGTATGAGTGTAGACATAGTTTATATTCTGCAAGGCTAGAAAATATTTAACATTAACGTTCTTGAAGCAAGGCCCTACCTTGCCCTTCAAGCACTCCGGGAGGTCCGGATAGGCTACACTAACTTTAACTTTGCCTTTTTCCTTCCTATCATGGGCAATATCCCTTGTTTGTCATGAGGCTTCAGTTTCGAAGGGGGCCTCTTCGATACTGTCTTCCATCAATGTGGAAGGTCTATCAGTTGTAGTGGATGGGAGGGGATCAACTTCTGGCACCAAAGGCTCTTCGGATGAATGAGTGCCTGTTGTTTCCAAAGGCCTGGGGTCTGGTTGGGGTTGAGCTCCAGAGGATTTTACTTTAAGGGCTACCTTGGATGCCTTTGATCCGGAGGGATTATCCTGTGATGCTATTTTGGAAACTTCTGATCCGAAGGGCTTATCTTTGGATGTTTTCTTAGAAGCCTCCGATCTGGAGGGTTTTGACAGTGAGCTAGTTGCTTGGGATTTCACCAGACGAGTCGTCCGGCGTGAAGTTGATTTTTCTGGAGACTTTTCAATATATGAACCCATGGTTAAGAAAGGGGAGGGTTTTCTAACACTCAATAATGCTTTTTCCTTGGTAGTGGAGGGTTTGGACTCCTGAACATAAGAACCTGATGGAATTGGAGAGAGGTTTGGTTTGAACAGCTGTTTGGGTTTTGGGTTTCTGGTGGAGGATGATCCTTGGTCAGTTTCCTGGGGTGGTTCACTAGAATTTTCGCTTGGGGAGACTGGGAGACTAGCAGCGATACGATTCTCCGTTTCGACTCTTCTGGCTTTCTCCAACTCTGACAAGTTTAAGCAAACGCCTTTTACAAGAGCGTTTCTAGCGTGAACATAAAACTATCCAAGAACAAGTTTGAAAGTGAGGGTGAAAAGCTCTCTAGAATGTTTTTGAGTGATGAAGACAATGGAATAGTGAAAAAATGATTTATATATTAGTAAAAAAAAGGGTAACTATTACCTAGGAGGAGTTGAAGAGGTTTTGCAATGATTAGAGACGGCACAAATGTGGAAACATTTAATGCATAGGTTACTTTCTAGGCTTAGTAGGAGCGCCAATCTAGGTAAAAAACGGCTGGTAGGTCGAATCAAATTTAGAAACGTGTTCCACGATCCAAAAGAGGACTCTTAGAATTCTGGGGAAAAAGTTAGTTTGGACAGACTTCAAACTAGATGCACAGGTAGGTCGGACAAAATCGTCACCAGCTAAGTAAAAATTTTAGTCATGCCAAAGATATTTGAAAAAGCCTAAAAAATGGGCTACTGATGAGTTTGGATTATTCAGTCACAGCCTAGTGCGATATCCGGACAAGGGTAATTTGGACATAAACGTGCCACCAAACTATCCGGACAGGACAAAAGTAAAGAAACACCTACACACCTTTTGACTAAGCTACGTGCTAATCAGCTTAATAAGTAAATGAGTCCTTAAACTCGACCCGATTTCATAACTTAACCCGAAAGCCCATGGGTCCTTAATTAATGGTATAAATATCCCAACCAATTTCATCAATGAGGGTAATGAACATTTAATACAACCAGGCTGCTCAAATCTCTCACTACTTAACACCAAAACATTTAATACTCAAAACACTTTACCAAATTACCCTCAGCCCAAAATAAATCACACCAAATCATAAATGTGAAATATGAAACAAAAAAGTCTTGAATACGTTTGCAAAATGTAGCCTTTTACAAAATTACAAATAAAATTTCCCAAAATTGTGAAATATGTAAGATAAACCATATTTCTCCGCCTATTTTATTTCACTTACATATTTTTAATGGTTTTGAACGTCATGTTGCCTCACCTCATCTTTTTTTATCCTTCATCTCTTATAATTTATCATTTACTTATTCTATTTTTTATCCTACACCTCCTATCTTCTTTATCATTAACTTTCTCATCTTTATCTTTCACCTCCACGTTTGTATCATTCATATTTTCATTTATATAATTTACCTTTATTAAGTGATGTCGTGCCAGAAACATAAACATAAACAGGTCTTGTTTTTCACTCCGATATCAGAACTGAGAAATATTGGTACTCAAATCGAAGGTCTTGACTAGCCCAACAAGTAGCAAAAGCGTGACAAAGTTTGGAAGGTTGGACCCTAAATTCAATTGTTTAGAATCCCAAAAATTTAATTTTTATATTTTATTATTATTATTGTATAATATTTTAAGACAATTATGTAATATCTAAATTTTAGGATTAGGGTTTTGAGTATTTGCTGTTTAAAACATCATATACCCTAAATTTTGAGTTAGTTTTTGTTGAATTGATATAATATTTTCTAAAATTGCGAGTTATGTATACCATAATATTAGGGTTTTATCCAATTTGTCTTCAATTGATATTCTGTCTACAACATCTTGGTATCAGAGCATCAGATTCCTACTATGTGGGAATTATGCCGCCACGAAGAGATCGATGGAAGAATACCGCGTCAATCACTGAGATCTACAATCGAGAATATCTGGATCGTGTAGGTTTGATGGGGCATGCCAACACTAGACAATTCCAAACGATTGAAGAGCAGCTCAGTATGTTGAGAGATTAGATGAAGCAAATACAAAAAGTGATGCAGAGGATGAGCACCGGATTCTGAGCTTCATGGTCGACCAACCTATCTTCGACTTCTAAAAGAGACTATAATACGGTTCATAATCTTTTTTCTCAGAGGAGAGTTGAGGACAGAGGCCGTGTTCGTCCACAAAATCATTACGAACAGGCCTTCAAACAATTTTCAGATCGTGATCATTATCAGAATACAAACAACCAGTGGGACTCAGGATTCAGTCTTGAGATTCCAGGATTTTATAAAGATCTTCAACCGGAAAAGTTTTTAGATTGGATCGCATTGCTGGAGGAAGTTTTAGACTTCAACAGCATTTCGGATGACAAAAAAGTCAAGTTAGTCGCAAACAATTTTCACAGTCGGGCTGCATCATGGTGGCAGAAGATTAAACAGACTCGTTTGAGACAAGGTAAATCGAAAATACCAACTTAGGTTAAGTTTATAAAATATCTTAGAACTACGTTTTAACCCTTTAATTTCAAGGCGAAAACAGCTCTCATCAAACCCGAACCTAGCTCTAATTATAAATTGGTGGAACTGATAAAGTATTTGACAAAACAAGGTACGATGATGATTATTTCGGGTCAAATATCTCTCCAAAATTGGTGTACCAGAAGAAGGAACAACTAAGACGAATTTCTCCTTATTATGATAAGGTAAACAATTATAGTTTATTTTTTCATGTTTCTAATGCAAAAAAGGTAATATTTTGGTTGGTGATTTTTATAAATCTAGTTTCAAAAAGAAAAATTTAGGGTTTAAAATTGCAGCAAAAAATTCAAGTAAGAATAAGGATGAGTTGTCTAGTAAGATAATGAGAAAAAGTTGTATTTTAAGAAGAAAAAGCTAGATTTTCAATTAGAATCTGGAGGATTTTTAGATAATATTGAACTTATTGATGCAATGGCTAGCGAAAAGCTTAGTGTGGAAATTCATGATAAAGAGAATGTGGTTGTGGAGACTTTGAATAATAAAGAAACTGGAATAGTCTCTCATTATTCGAAGAATTTAGTTCTTTTCAACGAAAATGAGAAAGAGAAAAAAGAAAATAAAAATGCTAAAGTTGGAAAAAGCAAGCGACTAATTGTGGATCTTGGAGGATCAAACATAATGGAAAAGACTTGTAAACTATTTGAGTAAAAAATTGTTTGGGAGTTGGAGAAAAATTTCCATGCTTGGCAGGTTATTGTTGGATTTCAAAACATACAACAGTTCATGATTCACATAGACACACCAAATATTAGAGCAGTTGAGAAATGAGAAACTATTATTCCGTTTTCTGAGTATGAGAAAAATGTTCTAATTATTCTTGAAGGTATGACTGGCTCAACACACTTAAACAAGTTTTTTTGTGGGAGTAGATTATATTACGATTGTATTTACAAAGTGTTGATCTTGCTAATTATGGGAATTCGAGGACGAATTCTTCTT
The DNA here is from genome assembly GCA_036936605.1 of Limnanthes douglasii subsp. nivea. NCBI lineage: Eukaryota > Viridiplantae > Streptophyta > Magnoliopsida > Brassicales > Limnanthaceae > Limnanthes > Limnanthes douglasii. The sequence continues at coordinate 82,858,143 of JAUPFV010000002.1, read as the reverse complement.
ATGTGGGGGACAATGAATGTGGTTCCAAAAACAGAAACAAAAACATGTCCTGTGTTTCCCTCCGATATATCAGAACTTGGTGATATTATACTCAAATTGAAGCTCTTGACGAGCCCAACAAGTATCAAAGGCGTGACAAAGTCACAAAGTTTGGATCCTAAATTTGATTTTTTAGAAGCCCAAAAGTCAATTTCGTATATTTTATTATTATTATTAATATTTTAAGACAATTATGTAATTTATATATTTTAGGATTAGGATTTTGAGTATTTGCTATTTAAAAAATCTTACAACTTAAATTTTGAGTTATTTTTTGTTGAATTGATATAATATTTTCTGAACTTGTGAGTTCTGTGTACCATAGTATTAGGGTTTTATCCAATTTGTCTTCAATTGATATTATGTCTACATCATTAAGTGGAAAGATTTTTTGACAATCTAACTCATTGGATGCCGCACTTTTAAATATTTTCTCCATTTGACTCCTTAAAGATTCACAATATTTTCCTATAACCAAAGACATTAATTATGGAGTTCTTTCCTTGATTACCATCAAAATTTAAGTCAAATTATTATTACATAATTTGGATTCAGAAAAGTCTTATTCCCTAGATTTAAATGTATTAGTAGGCTCTAAGCTACAAGTCTAATAACCAACAAATCTTCTTATTCGATGCTTATTTAATAAACACACATCTTATAATGGTTAGACATAACTTTATCATTCTTAGATCGTTGTTTTTATAAAATGCTACACACGTTCGAATTTTTTTATTCCATTACTCATGCAAAAAAAAATCTAGTTTCTTTAAAAAAAACATGGTCAACAATACAACACGTCGATAAAGTGGATTCAATGCAAAAGTTTATATGCAACATATAATTAACTAGTCCGTCATTTTCCATCTCATATAATATTATATTTTTTTTATTTAACTAAACTATTTTGTTAAAGGATATAAGGTTGAAAGTGATAAATATCGTATGTTTCCTCTAGTTTGAAAGTGATATTTTATCAGTTAATATAAATAAATAAATATCATATTTAGTTAAGTGAACATTTGGATAAATACATGAATAGTGACAAAATAAAAATTAAAAAATATAATGAAAATATAAAAAGAAGCATTTTAAAACACGAAGCTTATATATTTCAATCGTATGCTGAAAATGAGTGGTGCAGAGTTCTGCCAAATTCAATGGTCGAATATGAACAACCAAAACTTAAAGGCATGCAGTATCGAACCTCTCAACATGTTCGGTTGAAGCTCAAATGAATACTTAGGTGCATAGACATTTGGTGTATTTAAATTTGAGCTTAGACAAAGATAAACTTATTTGTTATTGCTGGTACCAAAGGTGCATGATGTTCACTTGCTAAATCAAAGGTGTAAGAACATGTTACCAAATATTTCTGGTTTTTCCTTTTTGTTTATGGAAGTAACTTGATCACTTATTTGGAAGATTCCGAATTTGATGAAATATCTTTGTATTTTATTAAAATATTTATTTTGGAATATACATTGAAATGACACAAATTATAAAATGGTGGATATGTCAAGAAATGGTGCGACTATCAATAGTCTGTACCATGTATTAAAGTGGCATCAACCATTTTCTTATTTAGTTGAGAATAGGAAAATCATTATGATGTTAATACAAGCCTCATATACTCTGCATCATATGATTTAGTCTATATATAGTGAGAGAGATAATATTAAATCTTTGATGCGTGTCGCATGAAATATATAGAAAATTTCTAAAGAGAGAAAACTTATTGCTTGTCTGATTTTAGAGAGAAAACCGAGCTTGAAAAAAGTTGACATAAACTCTAAAATCTACACTTCCTTTTGTAAGTCGTGGTTGCTTTGTAATAAAAAAAGATTGGTTAAGTTAGCTGTGGTTGAAAGTCTTTTTCTAACTTACTAATATATAAAATCAGTGTTTGTTGCCCATAAATGTAAAACTTTTTCACAATTTGGAACACGTCAAATATGCCTTGTGTGGTTGAGTTTTGGTTGGTTTTACATGTTAGTCTTTATATTTGTCTATCATATGTAAAAGAGTGAAGATCTGAAGTTCTTTTACTCTATGTTTCGTGTTTAATAATTCATCTTCAGAATAGAGGTTGAGCAGAGTTTGCGAAAGTTCAGGTTAACACTTCATGAGCTTCAAATTTTGTTGAATCTTACATATTATGATCTTTCATGGGATGGTGATTTAATATCAACCATTATTTCTACCTTCAACATGTGGTATAGTGAGCGTGAAAGATCAATAACAATATTGTTTTATAAGTGTAATACATAAAGAAAAAAAATAAAGATCATTTCAGATATTGAGATAAAGATTTGGATTTCACCAGTAAACGAAGAAAAAAAATATTAAGATGAGTTCCATGAAGTTTGATCTAGAAAAATCAATGGAGGGAATATTTTTAACATCTAGAGAATTAATATTTGGGTTTCCTAATACATATGAGATTGTCTACTATTATTGATGAGAATATCAAAAAACTGGTTGATGTAGAAATACTTCCCAAGGCCATATTGCTATGATATTGAGTTTGGGGACGAGGTTCTTCAAGAGGTATCTGAAGAGCCAACGACGTTGGGGATATGGAATTTTTTGGAAGTTATTTACATGAAAATTCACCTAATAAATATAATGTATCTCAATAAATAGTTGTATACACGAACAATTTATGGTAGCAATGAAATATGAAGATACTTGGATAATTTTGATAGAATTATTCTCAGCTTAAATAAAGTTTGAGTCACATTAGAAGATAGGGATTAAATAATAATCCTTATGAGTTCTCTACCAAAAGTGTAATAGCATTTTGTTGAGACAATGCTCGATGGCATAAAGTCTTTTATAATGTCCAAAGTAAAGGGTTCTTTGAACTCAAATTATCTTTAAAGGAAGTTAATTCTAAAGAGTGACTCTGAAAGTCTTGGACTAAGTGTGAGGGGCATGCCTAGAAGAAATGATTTGATCGAGAGGCGAGGAAACTGTCGGTCCAAATTAAGGATATTCTTAAGTGGTTCTAGAGTGAGATGTTGGTTGGTAAAAACGAGTGTCATATTAGTAGCAAATACTCGACAAAAAGAAGGATGATAATTATCTGAAATATGATGTATAAAATAATACAATGGTCTTGAATGAGTATAAATTTACTGCTGCTTTAATGATTTATACTTGCACGTACAATGAAAAATAGGTGTTAGATTCTGAAACTTCATTGGACGTGACTTCCAACAACCATTGGTTTAAAAACCTAAGAATGTTTGATGATAGCAAGATCATACTCTAGAATGATGAACTATGTGTTGTAAATAGGATATTTAATATTTACCTCAATATTTCTTCGAGAACTTAGAGAATCATAACAAATATGAGGTATGTTGCCGATGTTAAACAAAATCTTTTCTCTATTGACATGTTAGATGAGAAACTATTTACATATAAAAGATGTATATAAAAGACTTAGGGTTCTGCAAAGGCTTATTAATTATTATGAAAGTCTATAAAACTAATAATATGTTAGTTCTTGAATGGTCTTTAGTGGATCGGGTTGTGTCTAATGAGATATATTCAAACAAGTTATGTCATATGAAGTTAGGGCATGTGAGTGAGAAAAACCATATTAAGATTATCAAATAAGGGTTTTTGGATGGTGGCATAGTTTAAAAGTTGATATTTTGTGAAAGTTATGTCCTATGTGGAATCAAGAGTTTTAAGTTCATGTATAATGACCATATGGTGTGCTTGAATATATTCATTCGGATCTACATACTATTGGTGGAGCAAGGTACTTCGTGTTTTTAATTTATAAATATTCTAGAAAAAGTATGATTTATACTTTTGAAGACGAATGATGAAGCATTTTATGTTTTTAGGAACTAGAAGAGGTTGATAGAGAATCATACTGGAAATATGGTGAAGAAGTTGAGAACTGACAATTGATTATAATATGTAAATGAGGCATTCACTAGCTAGTTTTCTAAACTTCCAATTGCTAGATACAGAACCATAAGAGAAACTCCCCAACATAATGATATTCCTGAAAAAATAAACCAAACCTTGTTAGAAATAGCTATGTGTATGCTGGTATCAGCTGGAATGTGCCAAATATTATAGGGAGAAGTTGTAACTACATTTGTGTATATCATAAATAGAGTCCATCTTATGTGCTGAAGTTTCTTTACCGTAAAGATATATGACTATAAAATAACAAATTCTATAATTTTTGAGAGGGATCAAATATGTTTTTTATACACAAATTAAGCAAGATAAACTTTAGATGAGAGTACTGAAATTCTTAATTTTCAGTTATCCAGAAGGATTAAAAATGTATATAGTTTGTGGTGCATAGAAGGTGGACGTCAAAAAGATTTAATCATCCGATATATGGTTTCCAATGAGGATGTCATGCCTTTGATGAAGACAATGAAGATCAAACCTAGTAGTGCCAAGAAGAGATATGAAGTTGATGATGGGTCTGAACAAAAAATTAAAGTTGGAGGATGTTTTTCCAAAGTTGATTTCAGACTTAGCCCAGCTACTGCTCATACAAAAGAAGTTTACTAGTTGCATGAGGATGATACTCACCAAAATTTTGATCATTTTTATGTTCTATAACCTTTGGATGATCAGATTGGAGAGGAATATGATCTTGATAGTTATTAATTTGTGAGATATAGAGCATATATGCTTAGCAAACCTTCACAGGCATATGGTTTTCTTACGCTATTGGTTACACTTTATTTATTGAATTGCATGGAGATGTTTTTGAGCTTGAGAGATACCACGATGCTTTGAAGTGTAATGATAAGCATAAATGTCTAAAGGCTGTGGGATAGTATTAAACCAGGTTAAAGTGTTTCCTTGAAATGTCATTGACACAACTCTACACTTTGTACTAATTCTTTGCTCTAAAATACATCATCTCGTTATTGAATTCCTTGATGTGATGGTATAGATCTTTCTCGTTATTATACTTATCCATCTTGTGGCTATTATAGATGGGTGGTAAGTTGTCATACAAGATCTTTGGGGCTAGCGAAGATTCGTCACCTAGTTGGTCGTAGGTGTCATCAAACATGAAACTATTATCGTAATAGTTCATGTGTCCCAAGAATGGGTATGACTGATAATTATTGGGAATCTACTATTTGGTGGCCGTATTTATGTTGTTCTTTGGAATGTACGATGACCCATATCCAGACGAAGGTTGGTTGAGATATATGTCATACATGATTCACTGTTGGGTCCGCCCACTGTGATGAGTTCGGTAATGTTGTTGCTGGGTGTTTAATGAGACTTCAAACTGTTGCTAGAGGTTTAAAATGACTTAAAACTATTGTTGGAGGTTTTCCTAAGCTTCAAGTAGTTTCTAGGTATTTGGCGGGATTGTGAACTACTACTAAAGGTTTGATGAGACTTTGAACTGCTAGTGAAGGTCGTCTGAGCTCCAGGTAGTTGTTATAGGCCTCTGGACCGAAGATAAATATTGAGAGAGATGCCCGACTGTTTGTTAAGGATAGAAGATTACACCTGTAATATCGGTTATGACATAGACTACATCTGCACGCTCGGATGGATCATAATGTGTAACTTGATGCTCAGTTGGGGCCCAAACTGCTGTTAGAGGCCTCCGAATTATAACTGCAAACTCGGTTGGGTCATGGGATGCAAATGTATGCTCAACTTAGTCATGATATACAACTAGGTGCTCAAGTGGGTAATGGATATCTAGCGGATGCTTTTTTATTGGGCTGAGGATCATGGAGGAAAAAAAGTGTGTGATGACTATGGTTCAACAGAGGTTCTTGTTGTGTCATTCATCCACTGTGCTTGAATGATGGTATTTTATGCATAGATTCTTGATTCTTTATCACCATTATAATACTTAGACGTTAAGGTTCTGCCTCTTTGTTTGCTTTTCCTTTTGTTTCAATATTTTCCACATTTTCTGAAGGATGCTCTATTAGAGTCGTGGTTGTCGGTTTCACTTTCATCTGCTATACTAATTGTGACTAACTTCTTTTGATGTAAATTAGTTGTCACCAGAGCCTATAAAATCGTAAAATTAACATCATATTATATGCATAAGTCTTGCAGTAGCTGCTGGAAATCCATGTTTAGAGCCGTCGGGGCTTGAGTAGCTGCTGGAAATCCATGTTTGGAGCCGTCGAGGCTTAAGGCAAGGCATGGTAGATGTCAGAAGCTGGTGACAACAGAGGCCGGAGGTTCCACCAAAAGGTATTTATCTATTGTACACTCAACCAATGGGCTTACCAGGATTATAGACGAATGTGATGGAGCCATCAAACTAAGTATTTGATCCGAAGAGTTTATCAGGGTTGGAGGCGTGAAGGTAGAGACTTAAGTAGTTACTTTTCCATTTGTTGCAATTTTTAGATCTATGCATAGTTTTTTTATTAGTTTTTTTTATTTCATTTTGTTTTTAAGTTCCTGTAAAAAAAATAAGAAAACCTTTATTAGAGCAAATATTTTTCACAGAGGACCTCAAATGATGATACAAATTCTGGCTACTAGAAGTCCAAAGGGTTTGATAATATATATTTAGAGAAAAAAATGATATGTAAAGAATAAAATTGAAGCATATATATATATATATATATATATATGCGTTTTTAGAGAAATAAAAATATAATTAGGACTTTTATTGAAGGTATCTTCTGTTTAGAGGAAATTATCTTTGTATTAGATTACAGTTTATGGGAATAAATAACATTTGTTGTCACTTGTACATGAAGAAAAACTAAGGGAATAATGGTCTTGTATGATAGTTAGAGAAATATATTTCATTTTGAGCTTGTTTAATGATACAAATCTTGGTCTCATGAACTTTGAAACTATTTTGACTGGATAATTAGATATAAACAAATTTTGACTTTATCAATGTTAGTCGAGGGGACTTAAAATGTTTTGAATTTTGAGAGACTAGTGAAGTCATTTAGTGAGTCAAAGTTAATAACTCTTATAATCGTTTCTTATTACTCCGTATGTTGAAGTCTATATAAAACCTATAGCTAGCTTTTGCGAGTGTATAAAAATACAAAATCACAAAATCATCTCTAATAAAATCAATAAGCAACTGGTCCTGAGATGTAGGCATAATTTGTTGAACTCTGTTATAATTTGTGTTTCTTTTATTATTATCATTTTTCTTTTACTAATATGATTATAGGATAGTTGTGCATTTTTTCAAAAACTGGTATCAGAACACCGGGTTTATTAACGATCCAAAGGAGATCTGATTTGAGTAGGAGTAATGGCTATAACGGAAAAATGCGAGACTCAAAAAATTCGATGCTGCAGATTTTGGGTTTTGGAAGATGCAAATTGAAGACTATATGTACAAGAAAAACTTTATCAACCTCTCTCAGAAAATAATCCAGATAGTATGGAAGATTAAGAGTGGAATCTTCTTGACATACAAGTCATTGGATTCATCCCATTGATATTATCCCGCAATGTTACCTTTAACATCGTAAAGGAAGAAACCATAGTGAGTCTTATCATGGTTTTATCCAGTATGTATGAGAAGTCATCGACGTCTAACAAAGTTTACTTGATGAGATGGTTATTTAATTTGTGAATGACAAAAGGCGCATCAGTAACTCAACATCTCAATGAACTCAATACAATCACAACCCAACTGAGTTTGGTTAAAATTAATTTTGATAAATAAATACAAGTATTGTTACTCTTGTCTTGCGTACCCGAAAGTGCAATTTGCTATTTTTACGGATGTGAGTAGCTCGTCAGGAAGCAATAAGTTAAGATTTGATGATGTGTATGATCTAGCTCTCAGTGAAGAGATTCGAAAGAGAGAGTCAGGTGAATCATCAACCTCCTCAGTCATGCACACAAAGTCGAGAAAAAGAAACTCAACCAAAAGGAATGAATGCGGAAAATTAGATTAACGAGATATATCAAAGGACGAGAGTTCCAAGTCTAGAAATCCTAAAAATTCTCAAGGTTAAAAAAATATCGAGAGTTGGAACTATGAGAAGACTAGGCACTACAAAAATGAGTGCAAGAGAGCACCAAAGGATCATGAAACAAAGACAAAGGAAAATGTCACCTTAGGGGGAGATAATGCGCTGATATGATCTTTGGATAACAAGGAGGAATCTTAGATGTTAGACTCTGGAGCATTATTTCATGCTACTTTGAAGAAAGAATTCTTCATGAGGCACGTCCTTGGAAACCTTAAAAATGTATATCTTGGTAATGATCAACCTTGTGATAATGTTGGTAAAGGTATAATGAACATTAAGTTGAATGAGTCTGTTTTGGAGTTGAAAGTTATCCGGCTTATCCCCTACTTGAGTAAGAACTTAATCTCAGTAGGGTAGTTGGGTAACTAAGACTATACTACAATTTTCCATGCTTACAATTGGAAGATTTCAAAGGGTGCAATGATGGTTGCTCGCTGAAAAAAAAAGTGGTACTCTTTATAAGACAGCAAATGCGCATTGTTCAAATGCAATAACAGCAGGATACGAGTATCCATAAATATGGTACCATAGACTTGGCCACATAAGTGAGATTGAGATAAAAATCATGCACTCGAAGAGAAAACTACCAAGTCTACAGTTAATTGATATAGACATGTGCAAAGACTGCATATTTAGAGACAAAAAGGTAAATTTTAAGACAAGTGGCAGAACCCCAAAGAAAGAAAAGATAAATCTTGTTCACTCTAATGTATCGGGGCCAATAACTGTTTATTCTATATGAGGGAAACACTACTACAAGACTTCTATCAATGATCATTATCGAAAGGTATGACTTTACTTTCTAAAGCATAAATATTAATTGTTTGATGTTTTTAGGAGATGAAAATCTTGGTTGAGAATGAGACAGGTCTAAAGATTAAAAATCTCAGAACCGACAACGGTGATGATTATGATGACACCAGATTCAAGAAGTTTTACCAATGAGCACAAGATCATGATGGAGAGAATCATGCCAAGTACGCCTCAATATAATGGTATTTTCGAGTGTATGTACAAAACATTGAAAAAAGAACCATAAGCATTCGTATATACTCAGATCTACCGAAGTAGTTTACATATCGACTTACTTGGTCAACTGAGGTTGATCGGTTCCCTTACAATATAGAATACCCGAGGAGGTATGGAGTGCTAAAGAGATAAAACTATCACATCTAAAAGTTTTTAGTTTTACGACATACGTTCATATCAGTGATCAATGAAGTAATAAGCTTGATCATAAAATAAAATGCACCCTGATCGGATATCAAAAAACTAAGATGATGTGAAGCAGATATGCAATCTTCAACAAAATAGTGATGTATAAGAACAAACATAAAACTAACACAAACGCCTCAAGATCGAGTGCGGTAGTATTTTCAAGTATCGAGGATGTCTTATATAGTAAAAATAGATTCGGTCGGATTAAGCCCTAAGCAAGGAGATTCAGTTAAACAAAAAAATACATAAAAATCTGACACACTGCAACCAACTGAAGTGGCTTCTGTTTTGAGAAGGTTTTCCGACCTCATGTGCCTAAGAAGAGATACTTGAACTATCAATTGATGACTGATGAATGGGAGCCTGGATGTTATGATGAAGCTTTCCAGACTAGTATTGCTTGCAAATGGGAGCTTGCCATGAAAATTAAGATGAATCTTTAATATCAAATAAGGTATGAGACCTAGCTGAGGTTACCCATGGGTAAGAAGGTACTTCATAACAAATGGGTGTACCGGGTAAAGGACGAGCATGGTGGCCGACAAATCAAAGATTCCAACAAAATAAAAGAATTGATTACAACGATATATTTTCTTCAATGGTGAAGCTCAATACTATGAGATCAGTGTTGAGTGTTATTATCATTGAAGACCTTTATCTTGAAGTTCAAAATGTGAAGACTACATTTCTTCATGGGGACTTGAATGAGGATATATACATGTATTAATCGTAAATTTTCTTAAAAAAAGAAAAAAATGATATCTAGACTCAAGAAAAGTTTATATGGTCTAAAACAAGTCCTGAGAAAGTGGTACAAGAAATTTGTTGGTTTTATGCACAATGAGAGTTTCCAGAAGTGCAATGCTGACCACTGTTGTTATTTCAAAATATGCAAGTCTAGTTATATTATTTTTCTATTCTATGTTGATAGTATATTAATAGTAGGTTCAAATATAGATGATACTGGAAGATTGAAGCAATAATTGTCAAAATAATTTGACATGAAGGACTTGGGTCCAGCAAAGAAGATCCTTGTAAAGCAAATCTAAGAGATAAGTTGAGAAAAGCTTTGTAGTTATCTCAGTAAGAATATATAAATCGTGTTTTGTAGAGATTTAACATGGGTGATGTCAAACTAGACGAAAGAAAAGAAATACTTCATTTCTAAGGTTTCTTACAACTCAACTATTGGGAGTTTGATGTATACAATGGTATGTACGAGACCAAACATTGGTCATGCAATGGAAGCTGTGAGTAGGTTTATGTCAAACCCAGGGAAAACTCATTGGGAAGCATTAAAATGGATTCTGAGGTACTTATTAGGCACCAGAAGAAATAAAGGTGAGTTAAAGGTACAAGGCTATGTAGATGCAGATTTTGGAGGTAAAGTCGGTCACCAAAAAAGCACAACCGGTTATAAAATCATTGTTGGAACTACAACTATTAGTTAGATGTGAAAGTTACATAAGATTATCACTCTGTCTACTATATAGGTTAAGTATGTAGTAGTAACTGAAGCAAGTAAAGAGATTATATAGATTTCAAGGACTCTAAATCCAGTTGGTTTTCAAAGAGAAGAAGAACATTATACATAGTGATAAACATAGTGTAATTCACTTGGAGAAAAATTTAATTATCATCAAATAGAAAAAGCTTTACGTATATTTAGTTATCTCAAATCACGTTATAAGTGCAGTATTAGTTCGGGAGGTTGATAATTACCCTCTTCCGGTGTATTACATTAGTAAGATTTTTTTAAATGCGGAAAAAAATATATCTAAAGTTAGAAAAGTTAGCTCTAGCCTTGGTAATAGTTGCCATAAAAATAAGGCACTATTTTCAAACACATTCTATTATAGTTCGTACTTCTTTTCCATTGAAAATTATGTTACAAAGTCTAGATGTATTAGGTCAAATGACAAAGTGGTTTGTCAAACTGGGGGATTACGGTACTGATTTTTCACCTCGGGCAACAATGAAGGCATAAGTTGTTTTCTTGGTTGAATTCCATTCAGACTGGCCTTATATGGAAACCCTACCATTAAACTAGAAAAAGAATGAATGGTTCAGATAGATGGGGGATCCAACAATTTGGGATGGGAGACATGAATTTGTTTAATATCCCGGGATTTGATGTCTCAAACTATCCGCTTTGGTTTTAAGCCATCTAATAATGAAGCTGAATATGGAGCAGTAATTGTTGGCCTAAGGCTTGCTTAGATATGTGGGGCAAAAAGAATCTGATTGGTAAGTGATTCACAATTATTGATACATCAGGGTCAAGGATTGTCTGAAAGAATGAAGAAAGAATTGATAAATATTTGCAAGTGGTAAATGAAACATCTTCTTAATTCAAGAATGTACAGTATGAGCACATACCCAGGGCTGAGTATTTGATGAGTCCCTAGTAATTATGTCTAAATTACATGATGGAGAAGGTTCTGCCCATTGTGGTTATAAAGCTTTACTAGAAGGGTTTTATTGGCATGATATTATTGGCCTTCCATCATGACAGATGCTAAGAAATTGGTTAAACAATGTGATCCATGCCAAAAGTTTAGAAATGCAATTCATGTTCCAGCAATTTTCAGAGAGACTATATCCAAAGGAGTGTCCTTCGACATATGGGGGCTTGACTTAGTTGGCCCACTGCCAATGGATTTTGGAGGATGTCGTATTATTATTTTGGCAGTTGATTATTTTTCAAAGTGGGCCGAAGCTGCACCTCTCTCTAAAACTACTTCTAAAGTAATAATTTATTTTATTTTATCCAATATATAGTACAGGTTTGGAATACCTAGGATTATTGCAACACACAATGACCCTTAATTTGACAATAAATATATAGAAATATTCTGTGCATCAAGAAGAATCCAAAATTATTTTTCTTCACATTTCCATCCACAATCCAATGGACAAGTAGAAGTGTTAAATAGATCCATTTAAAAAGGCGTCAAAAAGAATTTAGAGGGGGCAACATGTAAATGGTCAAGCTATTTGCAAGAAGTGTTGTAGGTTTATAAAGCTACTCCACATGTCACTACACAAGAATCTCATTTTGTCTTAGTCTACGGGATAAATATAATAGCCTTAATAGAATCTACTTTTGCCTCTTTTGGAGTCCAAAATTATTCTTAATAAGATAATGATATTGTAGTAAGGGCTCTACTAGATTTGATTGAAGAAAAGAGACTCAAAGCTCATTTAAGAATGGTGCACTATTAAGGATTAATGAGGAGTATACATACATAAAAAATATGAAGAAGAGAATTTCGGATCAGAAATAAGGTTTTGAGAAAAGTATTTTTACACATTAAAGATAAGAAATGTAGCAAGTTGGCTCCAAATAGGTAAGGCCCTTCTACTATCGTAGAAAGAATAGAGAGTGAAACGTATGGTTAGTTGATCAAGAAGACATTCTATTGAGACAACCATGGAATGTTGAGCATATGAAATTATACCTTAAGTAAGGTTTTGTAAATATTTACTTTACATTTGTTTAAGGTAAATATTTAAGGGGCTTACTCTTTCCTACCATGATGTCCTGAAGAGGTTATAATGAAGTGTCTGTATCATCACTCTACCACTTTTTGCCTTTCAAAAATATTGTTTCTAAGTATATTTGTAATTTTGTATGCCTTCGAATAGCTTTTGTCTGAAATTTTGAATGCCTTCGAATGACTTGTGTTTGGAATTCTGTATGCCTTCGAATGGTTTGTGTTTAAAATTATGTATGCCTTCAAAAATATTGTTTCAGAGTAGATTCGTAATTTTGTATGCCTTCGAATGGATTACCTTCGAATGGCTTGTGTTTGAAATTTTGTATGTCATCGAATAAATTACTTTAGAATGACTTGTGTTTTAAATTTTGTATGCCTTCGAATGGATTACCTTCGAATTGTTTGTGTTTGAAATTTTGTATGTCTTCGAATGGATCGCCTTCGAATGATTTGTTATTATGGTTAAATGTATTCAACATAAATTGGAAGTTTGAAGTATGTTAGAAGAGATATAAGAATATGGAACAAAGTTCATTAAATCAAAAGGAACAACAGAAATCCTTTAAATGGTTCAAAGATTCATAACAAAAAGTGCTATAATATTTCAAAGGCTTACACAAATATCTCACACAACATTACAAAATTTTCTTGCATAATAAGGACTTATACAAAATTCTATGATTTAAAATTATAAACCTTTAGGTTTTTTCCCTTCGGTATATTTTTTTTCATCCGAACTTCCCTTTTCAGAATCTATTTCATCAGAATTTTCGTTTGACGACTCGTCAAAAGCACTCATTTCATCTGCCAAAGATATATCCGGGGGAAAACATTTCTCTAGAACCCACCCCCATCAAGAGCCAAATGTTAGTTTTGGAACTTTTTTGTGAAATGCCAAAACCATGTCCGTCTTGATCGAGGAATCCCGTTCATTTAATTTGTCTATACTGACGTCAACATATGCTTTAACAACATCATCTACATCCTGAGTAGAGTTTGCTTTTAAAGACTCGATTTTGTCTTCTAATTCTTTCTTCGAATTTTCTAGAGTCTGTTTTCACCCAAGATCCGATCGATAGCTCTTTGTCTGTCTTTTTCTGAGATTTTAATAAAATAATCTTGGTGGAACTGGATGTTTGGATTCTCTCAAGCTTCTCTTGTACCTTGATCACCCTGTTTTTAACCCTTTCAAACTTTGTTTTGAGTATATCAGCCTCTCCGGATGCCTTGTTGTCCTTAGTCTTTTCCTTTTTGAGGGAACTTTACAATTTTTTGTTCTACTCTTGAAGAGAATAAATGGTTCCTCTTTGAGATTTGACTTCCCTTTCCAGTTCAACAATAGGTTTCACGTAACCCATTATTGAGTACCCAACTGTATCATTTTCCTTTGAAACTTCAAAGGGTATACCATCACATATCATGTTAGGTCTAGTAATTGGGAAGACCTTGTTGAATGCTTCATAGTTGAACCCTGCCAAGTCATCCATCGTTTTGTTAAATTCAGTAGTAGCCTCTCTCAAAATTTGGAAATAAAAAGGCAGGACCGGGTGTAAGAATGGTGGGAACACTGGTATTTGGACGTAATACTAACTTTGAACTGATTCAAGTTTTATTTTTCTTTTTTCTTCTCTCATCACTGCCTTGCCTGCTTCTCTTTTGATTTTTCTTCTTCTTAGACTCAAGCATATCCGTGGGCACATCATCTTCCTCCATAGTGGAAACGACTGCATCTAACGACACCTTACAAAGTTCATTCTTTCTTCTTCTTATCTTTTTTAGACCAATGATTTGGGGCTCTCTTCTTAGTCAAAATTTATAGATTCCCATCGGTAGATTTGACTATAAAAATATAGCGATAGACATATTAAGAGTGGTGAATTCCTCTCAGGACAATTCACTTTTGGGACTGGCCATCCAAAGATGGCCTTGAGTTAAGTTGGCGGGGTTAAAACATTCGTGAAAGCCATTATCTCATTTTTTATTTGCCCAGTCATGAAAATTCTTAAAATTTACTTGTGCATCCTTCAGGTGAGGTATAAAACGGTTCATAATAACTATAAAAAACAGAAATTAAAACCGATGGTGAAATAATTGAACAAATAAGGAATACATGTTTGAAGAGGATTACATGTGCTGTTCCAAAATCTGGTAATTTGGGTTGGATTTCCTTCTGAGAAATAAATAATTTTACCATTCTCCCATGGCCCACTATTGAAAAAATATTATTATTTCATATCATGTCCGACTCTAACAGATCGTCTACTACTTTGTAATCATTCCCCACGTTGAAGTAGTAGACTAAAATCTTAGAATTGCAATACAACCCAATAAATAGCCTTTATTTTTTCCATGAACATTGGAGTTTTGGAAATTTAGGATGTTATAATACAAGCGATTAAAGTGAACCATGCGTTTAAACTGGCATGGCTTGGAGACAACCGAATTAAATGCAAAATACCTAGGATTTAGGGGAAACCGAAGGCCCCAGTTTAGCATATTGGTATAAGCACAAGCTCATTAGGGCGACAACTCATCAAAGTTTCCCCATTCTTAGGAAGTCTAACTCTAATCACATTTAGGAATCCCCACGCAGTACGAATGACATCTAATTTTTTATCATAAAAATAAACATAAGATATATGATTCATTGCTAAAAGATAATTTACACTTACTTTCTTAAAATTAGCACTGACACGTCCAACCAACAAGATTAGGAGCTCTTCAAATTCTTCTTCTATAACTTTGCATTTACCCAAAATTTTCTTTCACGTGAAAACCTTGTCGATAAAGGGCTTTGAAGTTTCCATTTTTTGACTAGATGTCCCAAGAGGAGAATCTCCAGTAAGATCTTTTATAACTTCTTCCATTACTTTTGGTTCCGATCCTGAGGGTCCGATAGGTTGAGTGCTAGCATCATCTTCTGTAACAGATTGGTGTTTATTCATGTTTGGTGGAGAGGGAGAATCAGTCAATGGTATTGGTTCCGTAACAGCTCTAGCTTTTCTTTTTGACTTTCTAGTCACTCTAAGTTGGGTGACATTCTCCAAATGTGATCCCATAAATTTAAATGTTGAAGGATTCCACTTGAGGCCCTTTGGGACAGTGATGGCCTCGAGGATCACTTGTGTGAAGTAAAAAATTGAGCAGTTGTAGAAGGCTATGAGGGAATGTTGCGATTGTAAGGATAAACACCACCGTAATCGATAACTTGCGTAATGACAACTGGAGGTGAAGAGACATGTAGTTAAAAAAAGATTCTAGTTTTCTTTTTCTCTTCCTCAAACTCAGATAAATTCTACCAACCGCTTTAATTATAACGGTTCTAGCATTAAACATACAAATACCAAAGCCTTTGACTTTTTCTTTCTTATGTAATGAAAATCGTTAAGATTCTTGACACGTTTGATTTCAGTGGTCGTAGCACCTAATTCAGATAACCGAACCCCAACTACATCCCATTTTTGTTTGTCCAACAGGGTCATATCTCCATGGGCTTGTGCAACTACATCATCCTCTCCTTCTTTAAAGGCAACAGATTCTCAGGTTTATCATCCTCAATGGCATTAGTAAACAACATCAGGTGCTTCAGGTTGAAGAAGTCATGGGTCTTCATGTGGCTGGGTAGTTTGAAACTGAATGAATTGAGATTAATCTTCTTGATGATTTCAAACATACCCACATTTAGCTAGTTTGTTGTACTCATGTGAAGGATACCGATCTCTGGTCAAAACTGCCCATACAAAGTCCCCTACTGAAAACTCCACCAATCGATGCTTCTTATCTGCGGTAACCTTGTACTTCTGAGTTGTTTCATCTATGTGTTTGCGCATGTTCTCATGAATCTCTCATAGATCAACAATAGCGGTGTCGACCATGGTTGGAACCTTGCCAACCGTTGGGAAAGCCAAATCCATAGGACCCCGTGGGTTATAACCATAGACTACCATGAAGGGACTATACCCAATAATGCGCTTGTGGTGCCTGTTGTAGGCGAACTCAACATGATAAAGGCGAGAATACCATGCTTACAAGTTCCCGGAGACCTCTGTACGCAACATGTTGTGTAACGTTCGATTAGTTACCTCGGTTTGGCCGTATATCTGCGGCTGATACGCGATGCCAAAACTCAGCTTTGTGTCTGTAAAGCGCCAAAAACTCGTCCAAAAGTGCCTGACAAACCACATATCGTGATCAGAAATGATATTCAGGGGTAGGCCATCTAAGCGGTAGACCTCTCGGAAGTATAAATTAGCAACATTCACAGTATATGTGGTTTTCTTACAGGAAATAAAGTGGGTCATCTTAGAAAACCTGTCAACCAACACACAAATAAAACCGTTACCTCTCTATATTCTCGGCAGTCTAGAGACAAAATCCATGCTGACGCTTTGCCATGGCCACTCCGGTATTGGGAGTGGTAGTTACAGACCTGCGTTAGAGGACGTGCCTTTTGTCATCTAGCAAACTCGATAGGAAATTATACAACGGATAACATCTCTCCTCAAATGCGGCAAAAAAGAACTGACTGGATATATAGTGAAGAGTTTGATCTTTACTACCATACCCCTCGTTGTGTCTCTCTTGTATAATCATTAACCTCAAACTCCCCTCAAGAATACACAGTAATTTACCTTTAAAAGGTAGCTATTGCTAACTGAAAAATACTTTCTCAAACCTGCATTGACGTCCTCTAGAATAGGGTCAAAATATGGATTGGTAGCCAGTAGATCCTTTATCATGTCAAATCCTACGAACTCTTCTTCATTCAAATCATCATACTAAATCGTCTCAGTGCATCAGCTATGCGGTTAACTTCCCCCGAAGTGTCCTTGATAGAAAATGGTAAATTGTTGAGTAAATGCTCATAAGAAAGATAAAAAAACGCAAGGCCAGCAGCGATGAAAAGGCTGCCAAGAAAAAAAGGTCACTCTGGGAGCAGAGCTAATCCTTCACCCACCTGAAGTCCTCCCCCCAGCTCCTATCGATCCCACATTATAGGAGGAAATTCCAACCGACCTTCACCCCGGACAGGTCGCTGGTGATGGCAACGATGAGGTAGACCTTGATGCCTTTAAGATATTAATATCTATTTTAATAATCTAGAGAAAGATGACTTTGCAGGTCCTTACCGCCCTCCAAGTTCTTCCAATGCGGTAACTTATAATGGAAAGTCCTACTCTATATCCGGGGAGCAAGACACCTTGAGCCATGCCCTCCTAGGCTACATCCGACCAGTACTTGATCTGGAGAGGCAAGTAAGAACTCAAACATGCACCATTAATTTTCTAACCACTAAAAAGAAACAATTGTCTGATAATATTCCTAGTGCTCAACAAAACATAAAGGTGGTGAAGAAGGATAAAGAAGAGTTAGCTGCCAAACTGCTCGCATCAGAGGTGGCCAACAAGGAGCTTCAAACCAAATAATCCAACTTGGAGACCTTTTCTTCAAAAAACTCACAGCCTTGAAGGAGCAATTGAAAACTAAGGATGGTGTTATCCAAACTTTATCCGATGAGAAGACCAAGTTAGAGAGCATTACCGAAGAGAAGATTAAAAAGAATGAGGCCTTGGAACGCCAACAAAAACAAGCTGGCGCTGCAGATATAGAGAAGTATGCCGATGAGGTAGTGGATTCCCTAGAGAAGAGGGATGATGGGATCAAATCTGATATGGTCATGCTGTTTCATGAGACCTTTCCCAAAAGGACCACCTTGGTCCCTTATGAAAACATGTAGATTATGAGGACGTCTCATTCCACACTCTAGCAGATGGCGACAAGCGCAACTATTTTAGTGGAATAGATTCTACAACTGATGATGATGAAAGAACGAGTAAGAGTTCAAGTGCTGAACTCAAAAGTCCAAAAAAAGATGGTGGTGAAGAAAAATCCGAAGGGAACAAGCCCTAAGGTTTTATTGTGTAATTTTTGTTTTTTGAAATACGAAAGTCCTTGGATGGCCAATGCATTTTTTTGTACTACTGATCGGTTTGAGTCTGATCATGTTTAATTATTCAATTTCCTTTTTTTTTAATACTTTGTTTAAATATTTCATGGCTAATGTTTAAGTATCTCCTAATATTTCAGAAGTGTTGAACAAAAGTATCCAATATCTCCGATCACATGTGTTTAATAATTGTGATCATGTACTAAACATATTTCATCAGCTCAAGAAAACTTGAAAGCAGGGGTGTTGAATAATCAATTTATATCTAAATTGAAACAAGATTACACCAGACTTTTGAAGAAGGCATCATATATTATTGAAAAATACGGACACCTCATTAAAACCTCCCCGCGCCACCAGGGTAAGAAAAAGTATGCCCTCCCTAATATTTACATTGATATTTAACAAGTAAATATTTACAAAAGAGTTTTATTCTAAATATAACCTGAGATGCTCAATATTCCATGGATGCTTTAGAGTTATCCCTTCTTTGTCTTGAAGTCTATATGTCTCGGGCTTGACTTTTTCAGAGACCATATAAGGGCATTCCCAATTTGGAGTGAGTTTACCGAACTGCTTCTCCTTAGTATGTAAAAAGACTTTTCTTACTTTGTCCCCTACTTGAATATATCTTCTTTTAACTTTGGAAGAAAATCTGCTCCTCATCAAGCCTTGGTAGTGTGCTGTTCTTAGGTGTGCTTTAACCTTTTTTCTTTTATTAAGTCCAATCGATTCCTAACTGCTACATCATTAGCCTGTTCGAAATAGTGTTGGTCTCTGTGTGGCAGCCCGATGAGTAGTTTGGTAGGCCCACAATACTTCTTGTAAATAACTTAGCCATTTTCCTGCAGCTCCCTCTAAATTCTTCTTTAATCCAGAAAAGATAGTTCCATTTTCAACCTCAACTTGGCCATTTGCTTGAGGGTGAAAATGATAAGAAAAACAATGTTGAATCCCTCTAGAGGTACAAAAGGCTTCCATGTCTTTGTTATCAAACTGTGGCCCATTGTCTGTAGTAATCTTCTGAGGAACCCCAAACCTACAACATATGTGTGATTGAATAAGTTTAATAACGGCTTTCAAAGTGGTTCTAGCCAAAGGAGCTGCCTCTATCCACTTAGAGAAATGGTCAATAACGACTATAATAGTTCTACACCCACCAGATGCCATAGGAATAGGCCCAACTAAATCCATCCCCCATCTGGTAAAAGGTACTGGTTCAGAAATAGACTCCATAGGTAATGTTGGCATATGAATTTCATTCTCATATTTTTGTCATGGATCACATTTCTTCACCATTTTTTAGCATCTACCATTATGGTTGGCCAGTAGTATCCGGCTAACAAAACTCTAAGGGTCAGTGCCCTGTAGCCACAGTGTGTTGAGCCTTCCCCATCATGTAATTCAGATAATACAACTTGGGATTCTTCAAACCCTAAATAGCGCAGAAGAGGCCTGTTGAAAGATTTTTTTATAAATAACCTCTCTTATTATTAAGAAACACGAGCCTTGTACTTAATCTTTTTTGCCACAACTTTATCTGAAGGCAATATCCCATCGAAAATGTATTGGAGAAGAGCATATCTCCAATATTTAGGTTGAATGACCAGTATGTTCATGATTTTTTCATCCTATTTCTTTAGATCTATTTGTATATATGGACACTCTTGTACAAGAATCTAGGAGTAAGACTCAGAATAGGCTATAGTTTCCAAGGAGTCTGCCAAAGTGTTTTCCGATCTGGAAATATGCTCATAACAAATATTTTAAAAGTTGGCTGCCACTTCTTTTTAACATGAGAAAATACTTGATTAAATGTTGTTTCTTAGCTTCAGACTACCCTTGAGCATGGTCGATAAGTAATTGAGAATCACTCATTAATCGAACTCTCTTAGCCCCACATAGGAGAGCTAGCTTAAGTCCGACAATGACTGCTTCATATCCAGGCTCGTTTTTGGAAGCTCTAAATCCAAACCATATAGCTTGATACATTTTATCACCATATGGGGAGGTTAAGCAAATTCCAGCTCCATAACCCATATTACTTGATCCATCATCGGTTCGAACTACCCACTCTTTCGTAAAACAATTTCATGACTTATGTCCGGAGGATCTATCAGCATGAAACTCTACCAAGAAGTCAGCCACTGATTATGCTTTAATTGTTGTTCAAGGGGCAAAGTCAATATCGTAATCACCCAATTCAATCGACCACTTGGTAATTCTGCTTGATACATCAGCTTTTTGAAGAATATTTTCAAAGGGAAAGACGTTCGGACAACAATAGAATGAGCTTGGAAGTAGGGTCTCATTTTTCTTGCTGCAATTCTAAAGTCAATGCCAACTTCTCCAACCTCAAATATCTTCTTTTAGTATCTAGTAAA
Source organism: Limnanthes douglasii subsp. nivea (assembly GCA_036936605.1). Classification (NCBI taxonomy): domain Eukaryota; kingdom Viridiplantae; phylum Streptophyta; class Magnoliopsida; order Brassicales; family Limnanthaceae; genus Limnanthes; species Limnanthes douglasii. The sequence continues at coordinate 82,837,058 of JAUPFV010000002.1, read as the reverse complement.
CTTTTACTGATGTAGTACACCAGACGAGGATAAATGTTCACTTCCCTTACTAGCACAACACTTATAGCACATTCTGATACAGCTAGATACACATAAATTTTTTCTCCCCGAACAAGTTTGAAAATCGTTTTAGGCAAAGACAATTGTTTCTTTATTTCAATAAAAGCCTGGTCGCACTGTGGGGACTAATTGAAGTCTTTAACATTCCTAAATACTTGGAAGAATGGAGTGCACTTGTCCACTAACCTTGAAATAAATCTATGCAATGCAGCCAACCTTCTTGTGAGCCTTTGAACTTCTTTAACATTATGAGGAGGGTCCATTACTAATAAGGCATTAAGCTGATCCGGATCAGGCTGGATTCCCTTTTTAATTATTATATAACCTAAAAATTTTCCAGATCGGACCCCAAACACACACTTATCAGGATTTAACTTCAAATTAATAGTTTTTGAATTAGAAAATGTCTCTTGAAGGTCAGATATGTGTAAATCTTCCTCCAAGATTGTATTCATCATATCATCTATGTACACTTTCATGTTCCTGCCAATCTGATTAACAAAATATTTATTCATCAGCCTCTGATAAGTGGCCCCAACATTTTTCAACCTGAAGGGCATCACCTTGTAACAATGAAGACCTCTATCTGTGATGAAAGTAGTGTGATCCCGATCCTTCAGATCTACTTGTATCTGGTTTATCCGGAGAAGGCATCCATGAAGGACAACAATTTGTTTCCAGATGTAGAATCCACCAACTGATCTATCCGAGGAACGAGATAAAGATCCTTAGGGCATGCCCTATTGAGGTCAGTGAAATCAATACATATACGACATTTTCCATTCTCTTTCTTGACTAGAACAAGGTTGGCAGTCCACAAAGAGTACTGGGATTCTTTAATATGACCCATCTTGGTTAATTGGTCAACTTCTTGAACAATCACATCTGCTTTTTCCTTGGAAAAAATCTCTCCTCTTTTGTACAACAGATGCAACATTCACTCCAGATAGACAAATTGTATGAAATAACATCTGCTGGTACTCCGGTTACATCACTGTTGCACCATGGAAACACATGTTGATTATTCATAAAAAAGAACAACAATTTATGCTTTAATTCTGACACCAATTTGGAAGCAATCTTAACATTCTTGCCCTCTGCGAGGGAGTGAGTATCAACCTCTTCAATAGGTATTATAACACTAGGAGCATCTCTAGGATCATCAATCTCACTCTCTTCAGTCAAAGGATCAAGTAGTTGCTAATCCTTGTTAATCCTGACTGCCCATAACGTTTTAGGAGAAATAGTTGTTATATAACACTCCCTAACTATCTTTTGACTACTCCGGAAAACGCCTACTTGTTCCTGAACCGCATACTTCAAGCACTGATGGACTGTAGAGGCCTCAACATGCATTCTGGAAAGGCATTCCCCCCTATATAAGCCCATATGACCACCGTATATCAATAAGAATTCAGTGTATATCATTTCCCCCTATAGAAGCCCCAATGACCACCGCATCCTTATGAGGTCCTGCAATGTCCCCCAGGTCGTCTTCATCAAAGACTATGAACATGAATGAGGATTGGCACTGATAGGAAGGCATTCTTCCTTCTAACTGGGTGACCAAATTGTGGACATGCTTCTTCTTTGATGAAGTGGTAGGTGCAGTCACAGTATCTCCTCCAAAAATGGTTTATGATTCGAAGAAGCTGATCAGTCTGGAAACTGTCTTAGTTTTCTCTGTTATCACCCCCACCTTATTTCGATCTGGATTTGGATCTAGATACTTAGAGTTTACATCAAATCTTTCAAGGATCACCATCGCACCCTCTTGAGAAGATGTCTCAGGATTGTTCAAAGGACCTATCCGGGGAGCATTATTCTGTGCATTATCCGGTCTGTTTCCACTTCGCTATTTAATATAGGCTCCCAACTTGCCTTTCTCGATAAGGTTTTGGACCTCTTGTTTCAATGTTATGCAATCCTGAGTACCATGGCCTATATCATTGTGATATTGGCAAAAACGAGTGTTGCGGTTCTCTTTGGGGGACTACAGTGTTGCCGGTTTTCGGAAGTGCACTTCATTCTTGGTCTTATCATAGATTATGGCTACATTCTCCCTCAATTCAGCGAACCACTCAGCTTGGACCCAAGGACCCTTTTTACTTCTGTATTATTAGCTCTGGGTCTGGTTGGATGGATTCTGCTTGGACCGATTAGACCCTTGTCCGGTCTCTTTTGCTCTGTAACCGGATTGGTTAGTGGCTGGAGGAGCTGTTGTTGTAGTGGTGGACCTCACCTCATGGGTCACCTTTGTTTTATTTGTTTCTTCTATATTGATCCGTTTTCCCACTTAGTTCAATAAACCACCCTAGGTCATAGCCTTCTTCCGAGTCACAGAATCAGCTAAATTTCCAAGATTTAAACCTTGCTTAAGGGAAGCAATTGCGACTTGCTCAAAGTAATCTGCTAGCCCATTCTTTTTATTCACAAAACGAGTTATGTAATCTTTCAAAGACTCATTTGGTTCCCGAACGCAATGGGTAACGGTGTCCCTATTACCCTTTCGTTTATTACTCCCAACAAATTGCCTCTAGAAGGCAACCCAAAATGTATCAAAGTTTCTAATACACCCTTAAGGTAAACTAGTATACCATTTAAGAGCACTCCATGTGAAAGTTTGGGAGAAAGCTCTGCAAAAAATCTTGTCATCACCGTCAAAGTTCATCATGAAGTTGTTGAATTGTTCCAGATGGTTGTCCGGATCTCGAATCCCATTGTATTTTTCCATCTTGGAGCTATCAAACCTTTTAGAAAGATGTCCGAAGAGTATTTTTGTGGACAAAGGAGATTGCTTCCAATTCTTACTGCGACTGAAAACAATATCTTCATTAAGAGTTGCAAAAAATACCTAGTTCGGACTAAAAGACAAAGGGATCAATCATCAATTGGTCAACATGCTTGTAAGATAATCCTTTTCCCTGGTGCCTTTTGAGCCTACCATGTATGTCCCTCTTCCTCGAATGCTTTTTAGTTAACCTAATTTTTTTCTAGATCTCCCTTCATCACTGCTTGAGGATATTGATTCTTCAAGTTCTGCCTCATTTGAGGAACTGCTAGAGGACTCAGATCCAGAACTCTCAACAGGCGTAAACCGTTGTGTTTTCTTTCAGGTGAGATGAGTCTTCAAAGATTTCTCATTTTCCCCAAGATTCTCAGTGTGGTGAAGTACTGACGCTCCGAATTTCGCTTTGATACTTTTTTTCTTCTTGTTTTATGGATCTTAAGGTCTCTATTTCAGTCCTCAACTGGTCTCGCTCCTCAATGGTGTACTCCTTAAATTCCTTTTCACCTTCCACCTCTGGGGTGGGGTATTCCGCCCATTCGGATCCATCCGAACTGCTTTAGTTGATGGTTTTGAATGTAAAATTCAGGCACAGTCGCCTCTCAATGTGGTCACCGATTTGGTGTGGTTTATTTCTGTCTGAGGGTAATCTGGTAAAGTGTTTTAAAAGTGTTTTGGTAATTTTGTGGTGTTTTGTGCTTAGTGTGTAGAGTAGAGAGTTAATTAAGCTGCCTACTAGTAATAAATTCTAATCACCCTCATTAATGAAAGTAGTTGGGTTATTTATAATTAATTACTGACCTATTGGCTTATTAGGTTGGTTTGTGAAACCAGGTCGAGTTTAAGGACCCATTAGTCATATAGTTTTAAGTTGATTAACAACTAACTTAGTTAATAATTAGTACATTTGTCGTGTTTGGATATTTAATGCAGTGGTTTAGTCTGAATTACCCTTTAGATTTAATTATGGCACAGTGACTGAAAACTCTGAACTTATCAAAACCAACCCATGAAAAGAACAGACTTCTATGATAGAAGTAGGTATATGTCAGTCACGGACTGCTGCTACTTTCGACTTATCCCCTGACAAGCCATTCTTCGAAATAACATACCCAGGAAGAGAACCGAATCTGTCATAAAGGAACACTTTTCGAGTCTCTCATAAAACTCATCTCATCTCAAAATAACCAATATCTCTCGTAAGTGCTGAAGGTGCAGCTCCTCCGTAGTACTATATATCAAAATATCGTCAAAGTACACAACTAAAAAGTTTCGAATAAATGGATAAAATTTTGGTTTATAACCCTCATGAACGTGCTGGGAGCATTGGAAAGGCCAAATTTCATGACCATCCACTCAAACATACTTTCTCGGGTCTTAATAACTATTTTTCACTCATCTGGCATGTGAATACGAATCTGGTGATATCCGCTCTTCAAATCCATTTTCATAAACATTGTAGCACCACTCAACTGATCTAGTAAATCATCAAAGCAAGGAATATGAAACTGATACCTGACTGTAATTTTATTGATAGCCCGACTATCCAAAAACATCCTCATTGAGCCATCCTTGTTTGGTGTTAGCAATTCAAGAACGACACAACGACAAAGGCTCTCATGGATGCGGCATTTAGTCAACAGTTCTTCCAACTATCTACAAAGCTCCCCATGCTTCTTTGGAGTCATCCAGTAATACGGTCGGTTTGGTAGGCTAGCAACCGGTACTAGGTCAATCTGGTGTTGTATGTCTCTTGATGGAAGTAGACTTGTAGGTAGATTATCAGGAAACACAACAAAATATTCTTCTAATAGCGGTCGAACGCGCTTAGGTTTCCCAACAAGCGGATCATCATTAAATTCTTTAACCACCAATATATAAACGATTCATAGATCACTAGCATGCTCTATAAATGCTTTTCGAGCTAAAAAGTTCTTACCCGACTCATGGATATAACAAGTGAAACTTTTGGGGATACCTCCTTAGTTGGTGTTAATATGAATCTAATGCTATTCCATATGAATCTATAGCAATTTTTCCTACCATCGTATATGAAACTTCTATCATATCGCCATGGTCGGCCTATCAATAAGTGACAAGCATCCTTAACAATAACATCGCAATATGTCTTATCCTTATAGTTACCAACATAAAAAGACACCAGACATATTTTAGAGATTGTTACCTCACCGCCTTTCTTTAACAAAGCCAGTTTGTAGGGGTTTGGGTGGTCTTCTATTTTCAGGGAAATCACATTTTCGCAGCTCTATGAATCAATAAAAAAATTTATATATTTTCCCCCGATAGTACAAGTCTACTGTAAAATATTATTTCGTAGCCAATCATCCCTTTCACCTCTTGTTTTAGAGGTAAAACAATCGCGCCTTAAAACCAATACCTGTCCAACATCTCCTTTGGTAACCTGGTTCTCCTGAACCTCATCAACAACTTCCTCAACTTCCTCATCAAACTGTGGTTCACCTTCAAGATTGAAATCAGCAACTCCAGTGAATAAACCCCTCCATTGTTGTGGCTGTTGTCGTAATTTTAGATACTACAAAGCAACGTGCCCTAGTTCGTGAAAATTGTAGCACCTGACATGCGAGGAAGTACATGCACAACTAGGGTACTGTGAGTTAGCACATGTACGCATAGAGGTGGAAGTTGGTTCTACTGGGCTAGGATCTAGAAATGTTCTTTTTGGAAAAGTCATTAGAGTTTTTCTTGCAGTCTTTCCCCCATAAGGCCTTCATGAAAGGGTTTCTCCAGATGTAGTGCGTGTTGATGTGCTTCAAACACATTCATAGGGTCGAATATGTTCAGCTGGTCCTGAAAGTGCTGTCTCGTCCCACTTGTGTAGCGAGATACTAATTGATCTGTCAAATCAAAAATATCAACACAATTTTGTATCTTGAAAAAATCATTAGTGTGTTCATCAACAGTCATTGACCCTTATTTAAGCTTTTCGAACTTCTGGTATATTATACGCGCATAATTGTAAGGTAAAAACGCAACCCTCAGGTGCTTCACAAATTCAACCCAGGTTGTTATTTTTGGGCTACCTTGCCTCGATTTGGTATGCTTTAACTGCTTCCACCAAGATGCATCTCGACCTCAGAACTTAGTGGCAGCCAACTATACCCGTTTTGCATCTGGAACCCTCTTGAAATCAAGAACTTCTTCAATTGAGGCGATCCATTCTAAAAAATCTTCCGGTTCAAGACCCTATTGGAACTCTCGGATCTCAAGTCTGAATCCAGATTCCCACCGATTGTTGGAAATCTGATTGTAATCTCTCGCTGACAAAATCATCATCGAAAAAAATGAAGACAAAATCATCACTGATTAAAGAAACATAATATACTCCTGCTCTACTATAGAGAAACCTTAAATCTAAAACCTCAAAATATCGATCTAAAACTCTCAAAACTATAATTGAAATACAATAAGACACCCCAACCGTCGTCTATCTCTCTCACATAGTTTCCAAATCCACGCAAAAATGAAGTACCTAGATGAACAAATAAAAAATATATACAGACAAACGAAAAAAATCTGAAACACAACAAAACAAAAGGTATCGAGAAGAAAATTCAAACTATCATATTTTTTTGTTGCGCGGCCTACTTGAAGAAAAGAAAAAAAAATCTTTGCGGAATTCGAACATGAAAATCACGGAACAAATGTCTACAGAGAAAATATACAAAAGAAAAAGAAATGGTAGTGGAAAAACACAAGAATAGTGATGGAAAACAAAAATAATTAGAAGTGAGAAAAAATGTAAAAGAGATGTTTTCTATTTTTTTTTAAAATTGTAAATAAAAAAACTTCAAAAAAATTAAATATGTTTAGATTATCGGATGATATTTCAAAAAAAATTATTCTGCAATTTTTTTTAATATTATACTTTATATCAACAACAACAACAAGATAATCTAACTTTGACCGTCACTCTCCAACAATAAGTTTGCTCATCCTCAAGCTTCACCTTTGACACCTTCGGCTCTTCTCTGGCTTGCTGGTCAGAGAACATAAGATCTATGGATTACATCATCATATCCTCTCATGTGTTCCCTTGTTGTGAGGGAGTTTGCTATTTCTTAATCCCTGATCCCCATGTTAATGTTTATTGTAAGTCTTCTGGTTGCTAGTCTTTATATTGGTCAACTCCACGTTTCTCTTTGGACTCAAAGGCTCTCTCCTCCCCCAGACTTCTCAATATCTCAAGTATATCGAAACTATTTCCCAATATACTACTATTTATGTCTCAAACCCTTTTCACAAGTTACTAAATCTCATTAACGAGCAGTCCCGCAATCACCCTTTGCACAACTTGTCCCTCGGGATGGGGTTACTCGACATCTCAGAAGAAGAAGATATCCTGTAATTCGTGTGAAGGCTTCGATACATTCCGGTTTCTAATTAAAACATTTTCATGTCTTAATTGTTAGAAGAAATGACGCACTTGTTCAAAAACCTAGATATGAACCTGTTTAAAACTGCAAGCCTTCGAGTCAATATATGTATCTCTTTGATCATTTCCGAAGGATAAATAGTGCTCAAAGCATTTAGTTGTACCGGGAAACCTTCTATACCTCGCTCACTAACTATGTACCCGAGGAATTTACCAGATGGTACTCTAAATGTGCACTTCTTCGTATTTAATTTCAAGTTTATCATTTTCAGGTTTTTGAACTTCTTTTCCAAATCTGTAAAATGGTTTTCGACCCTGATATGTTTTACTAGGATGTCATCAATATACACCTCAACATTTCTTCCTATCTGAGTTTGGAAGGCTTTGGTCATCAAGCGCGGGTAAGTTTCCCCGAACATTTTCAATCCAATATATGCCCCTTCTAGTAATGAACGAAGTGCTTTATTGGTTCTTCAGATCCATCTTGATCTAGTTATACCTGCATACACGTTCATAAAAGATAACAACCGATTTAGAAACATGGAGTCCACTAATTGATCGATTTGAATGAAAAGAAATGGGTCATTCAGACAAGCATATTCAAGTTAGTGAAATCCACACACATTCTCCATTTTCTATTTTTTATTTTTCACAAAAATAAGATTGACCATCCACAACGGATACTGAGATTCTTGTATGTGTCCTACTTTGGATAAATGATCTAAATCGGCCATAATTTCCTCAGACTTCTCTTGGGAGAAAGATATTATTTTTTGGATAATTCCGCGTACGTTGCTTCAGATCGCTAATCTATGATGGATAATCTTAAAAAGAACCCCTATAAAATCTGCGGTGCACCAAGAAAACATATGCAACCTTGTTAATTGAAACTGAATTAACCTCTCCCTCACCTTCGTAGATATATTTGTACTAATTTTCAAACTCTTCGAATTGAGAAAAACATAGTTTTCAAAATCCTTGTCAATGAACGGAAATCTAGGGGTCTCCTTCAGATCATCAACAAAATCGGACTCACACGTAAACCTCACTAACAGCTATGATTTCTTTGGCTCGCCAGTTTAACCTGCTTTGGAGCTAGAGCCGTTCGGTAAAATTCAATCACCATTTTTTGGCTGCTTCGGATCATTACCATATTATTTCCCATGAATGTCTTCAAACACTAGTGAAGGTAACTGCATGCATTCTAGACAAAAAAGATCTTCATAATATCGCATTATATGACGTAGGTGCATCCACCACGATAAAAAACACTGTAACCTCTTTTTTGAATGGTCCACGTTCCAGTTCCACAGTCCGTTAGACTTCTCTGATCACATCGGCAGTTACCCTAGTATGACCTAAAATTGTTCGATCTGATCGGAGAATAGCTATGGGAATTTCCTTCTTTTCTTAAGTCGTCATGAATAAAATTTTAGCGGAGCTGCTGATGTCTATTAGGACCCATCATATTTCGTCTCCCACGATTCCAACCACAATTACCACAACATCCTCGTACATTACTGTCACTTCTCTCATATCATCGTCCTAAAAAAAGGTATATGACAAACTTTGGTATATATGGGGTGAAGAACACGCCTTCAACTGGAGTAACAAGGCTCCCAATGGGCCTCTTTTTGGGAGAAATTTGTAGTTCCCAAAATGATATCACCCTCATAAATTGTCAAAGATTCAGAGAAAATCCATAGTTCACTAACATTCCCCTTTGCTGCAGGTTCCTCCACCATCAAAACTTTATTCTTGCCCAAATTGGGATCCAAATATTTTGAAGAGACGTTAAAAGAATCGGCAGGCTGCTAAATCACCAAAGCATTATCTTGCTTTGAGGCTGTAACAAACACTCTTGCCATTAGACCATGTTGAGAGTGTGTCTTAACGAACTTTGTCACACTTGGATCTTTTAGTCAATAATATACAATCATTTGTGTTGGGTTTGACGTCGTCATGGTACTTGCAATACATACTGCTTCTGTTTTCTCTCTGGATTTGTATTAGAGAAGGTTTCCAAAACTGTATGTGCTTCCGAGCCTTATCAAATATCGTAGCTATGTACTCTGTTAGTTTGCAAAAATATATAGGTCAGACTCACTTGTTCGCTATCTTTCGGGTAACTTGTTATGTGTTTGCTACCCACATATTCACCCTCAACCTCGAGGGTAGTTGATTTGACACTCTTGATTGGATATTAGTTGGTAAAATGGATGAAGCTGTGTGGGTGTTTGGTGGTAAAACACTATTGGAGACTGCTGATTCTGCTTGATATGTATCATAAAAGCAAACTCTGATGCCTGTGTATCTTCCACCAACAAAGCTCCAAACGTCGTCAGTGCCACTTTATTCGAAACAACAAAGCTCCAAACGTCATGGCTTATTTTGTTTTGCAATGTTATCTTTCATAATACCAGAGATGATTTCTATTCGAAACGTCGTCAGTGCCACTTTATCTTCGCACCTTTCTAACTCGATCTTAGTTTTGATAAAATGCCTGGTGTACTCACTCAGGCTCTCCCCAATTTTTTGCCAGTAATAAATTATCGTGTCGCCATTCGCTCGGAAATTCTTGCTCCCATAAAGTGTTGGCAGAACAGTTTCCAGAACACGCCAAAGTTCTTGACACAGGTGGTTGGGTATTTATACCCTGATGTTTGGGCCCTTATGGGCTTTCGGGTCATATTTAATGGACCCGGGTCATGTTCAAATACCCATGAGCTCTAAGCAGGAGAGCAAGTAGCTTAGTCAAGAAGTGTTTGGGTTTTTTAGTACTTTTGTCATAGTTCGAACGGTCCTATGGTCATAGTGTTCGAAGTGATCTGTCCGGTCCGGAGGCATTAGACCGATCTGTCCTTGTCCGGGGAGCGTGCAGACTTCAGACTCATCAGGAGCCCATTTTTTAGGTGTTTGTGCAAATATTCTTGTCAAAAACCTGAAAAATAGTCCGACGTCAGGGGTAGTTTTAATCCGAACAGGTCTATCAATCCGGGCTATGGGTTTATCCGGACAGATAAAGCTTCACGAATTCAAAACGGTTTTCGCCAGAGTTCGTGGGACACGTGTCACCCTTTGATTTGTTGCTTCAGCCGTTTTTTGACCTTGAATTTCGAACCCACCTTCTTCGAAAAGCAACCTCTTTGATTACAGGTGGTGACATCAGCGCCGTCTTTTAATCATTGCCAAACTTTTCGAATTCTCCTAGGAATCAACTTTCTTTTTCAGATTTACTATAAATACTAATTCATTTCCACTCTTTTACCATCTCCTTCAAATTTACTTCTGCAAAAACTCTCAAAGCTTTCTCTCTCTAAAGAAAAAGTTTAGTTTAATACCTCGCCTGTTGAGAGACTAAACACCTCTGCTACCGAGTTAGATCGAGGCTCGTCCTCTTCCAAAGGTACTAAGCCTAGGAAACTATTTCAAACCAACCTCTCCCCCATAATCTCTGGTTCCTCAGTTCAGGAATCGGTGCCTGCTGTCGAGCCAGGAGTTACAGCCACTAGCCTTAGAAAACCTTCTCCCTTTATTGCAATGGGATCGGATACGGAGCACTCTCCTGAGAAGCTGGTTGACAAGAGGAAAGGCCGGTTGGTTAAAGGCATGGGGACCAAAAATACTCCCTCTAGGTCGGGGGCAAAGGACAGCAGCACCGAATCAGAGGTGCCTATTAAAGCCCCTAAGGACAGGCTGTCCGGACTGGAGGGATCCAATCCAAACCTTCAACCAGAAACTTCTGTTCCAAACACTTTGCCGGAGAGCAGAAATCAAAGGCGCACTGAGGCCCATCAGTCCGGAGATAAGGCTGAGTCAAGTTTGAACCCTCCCCCCACTACAGCTGCTGAAATCCCTTCAACAATCATGGAGGAAGTGATGAAGGACTCTGTTGAAGAGGCCCCGTTTGAGTCTGAGCCCTCCGGTCAGACCAGCAAAGAAATAGTTGCCAAGAAGGACAAGGGCAAGGAGAAGTTGTACTTGAGGCATCCGGATCTGCCGGAGAGCCTAGAAGGAAAAGTAGGGCCTTGTTTTCACAAGGTCAGCGTTAATTATCTCCTCTCCTTACAAAATATCAACTATGCATTCATCCACACTGCTAAGTTGGGCAGGATGCGTTCGAAATGGGGCATTCCAGAAAATGTAAAGATCAGGATTCCTATACATCCGGAGACCCCCATGGACTGCAAGTTGAGTGAGGTGGTCATGTTCACGGAGCTGTTCAACTAGGGGCTCAGGTTCCCACTAGACCCAGAGATTGTCAGATATTTCCATCTGATCAAACTCTGTCCGAGCCAGCTGAGCCCCAACTCTTGGTATACCCTTATGTCATGTATCACGGCATCAAGGCTGTCCGGGATCCCCCTGCCAATGGAGGAGTTCGCTGCAGTGGCCAGCCTGTGCAAAAACCACCACATCCCCTTTTACCATTTCAATATGGGGGATGGCTTCAAGGCTGTGGACGATCTGCTGGAGGCGGAGAGGAACTAGAGGACTCAGTTCCTATTTGTTAGTGGCGCCTGGGAGAACGACAGGAAGATAAAGTCCGGAGAGAACCCAAGCCTTCTCAGAAGTAGATGGAGGAGTGACCGTAAGTATCTTGCATTTTTCTCTCTTCTCTTTTCTTGTTAGACTTAGTTTATACTAATTTATCTTACTTTTGTCTTATCAGAACTGCCCAAGGAGTTCAATGGCTATCCGAAAGCCGGGCAGATAACTTGTGGCAAGATTAATGCCTGGGCTGCTGAGAATTGGGGGAACCGATTCCACGATGCTTATACTAGTGGAAATTTGGCAAGGTCTCACCTGTGGAACACCACAGGTCGGAGAGACTTGACTTGGGAGGAGCTCACCACCCAGCCTTCTCTGGACGTTGTGCTCAAGAGGACCCATGAACCAGATGGGACACTCTTCCTGCCAGGCCGGGCCAAAGCCCCGAGCAAGATGAAAGGCAAGAAGAAGAAGGGCAAAATGGTGGTGGGTGATGCCAACCTTGCTGATGCTGAGAAGGATGCTCCAACAGACCCAGAGGGGCCAGTTCAAAGCCAAATTGATGTTGCTCTCTTGCAGGTGGTGGAGCAAGAGACTGAAAAGCAAGAAGCGGACCTCCCAAAACCTCCAAGGGCTTCCAAGAGGAATCAGAAACAGGGGAGCGAAGGCGCAGACCAGGAGGCTAAGAAGAAAAAAACATCTAAGGGAGATGAGCTTTCTCTCTGGGCTCCGGAGCCTTTGCTTCAAGCTGATCCTGCAGACCCAACGCATGCTGAGGAGATTCCTGGTGACTTCCACACCGATGAGTTCGAGGGGGGAGATATCAACATAGATGGAGTAGACATCACCGGCCTTGGTGAGCTTGGTGAATATTTCCTCAATATCCCCAGAGATGACTTTGCAGGGCCTTACCTACCTCCGAGCAGCTCCAACACAGTCAATTTTAACGGTAAGACTTTTATTGTCTCTAGTGAAAGGGATGTTATAGCCCACTCCTTGTTAAGCAACATGCAGCCTGTACTTATATTGGAGAGACAAGTTCGGAGTCAGGCAGACATCATTAAAGACCTTAAGTCTGACAAGGAGAAGCTGTCCGAAGACCTTCGCACTGCCACCTCTAATGCTGCCATGTTGAAAGAAGAAAACGAGGAGTTGAAGAGAAGCCAAAAGACAAGTACCACAACAGTCGCCACTTTAGAGGAGACCATAAAAGACCTCCGGGAGAAACTGTCCGATCTGGAGAAAGACCTTGCTACCTCAAAGGAAGAAACCAAGGCAAAGGACAAAGTCATCACCAACCTAACCACCGACAAGATTGCTCTTGAGAATGCAGTGTCCAAGGTTGTCGAGGAGAAAAATACTTTGTTACAGGAGCATGAGGCCAAGATCCAAGCCAAGATCAATGCCTATGCCAACCAGATGATCAAAAGCGAAGAGCAACTGCTTGAGAAGGTGAGGTCTGACATGGTTTTACTTTTCCATGAAAAGTTTCCGAAAAATAACCTAGGGGACTTATGGCTTTATGTTGAGCCTGAAGACCTCCCATACCACACGATGGCCGAAGGCGATAGGTATGGCTACTCTAGTGATTCCTCAGGTGATGAAGAACATACTAGGGAGAGCCCAGATGAAGAGAAAGATGATCCTAAGGGCAAAAAGGTAGATGGAGGTGAGCCATCTTCAAAGGCTCAACCTTAACTTATGATCCACTTTGTTTATTTTCTATCCAGACTAAAGTCCTTGGAAGGCCAAGGCACTCTTTTTGTAATGGTGTCCGGTATCTGACCGGATAGGTTTTTTGTGTTCTACTTTGATCATTTAAAAGTCCTTGGAAGGCCAAGGCAATTTTAAGTTATTTATTTCAATGAATATTTCTGTTCTGCGCAACTATCATCTTCTTTCATTGTTTGTTCTAATTTTGATAGCCAGAGTTTAAGTAGCCTTTAGTTGTTTCATAGTGAGAGTGTTTAAGTTCTCCGGCTAGAGTTCAAATAGCCCTTAGTTATTTCAATCCGGATAGTATGACAAGGGACAAAACTTTAAAAACACTTAGAAAAATTTTAAGAAGGCATCAAACTTTATTTAACAGCCCGGATACTTCATTAAACCCTCCCTGTGCCACCAGGGAGGAGAGAGTGTGCCCCCAAATATTTACATGGATGTTTAAACAAGTAAATATTTACACAAGTACTACTCCAAGTACATCCGGAGATGCTCAATATTCCAAGGATGAGTTAAAACTCTGCCATCTTTGTCTTCCAACCAATATGTTCCAGGTTTAATTCTTTCAACAACCATATACGGACCCTCCCAAGTTGGGGCCAGCTTTTCGAACAGCTTTTCTTTAGTGTGTAAGAAGACCTTCCTCAATACCTTGTCCCCTGGTTGGAAATCTCTTCTTTTAACTTTGGAAGCAAATCTACTTCTCATCAAGCCTTGAGAGTGTGCAACTCTAAGGTGAGCTTTAACTCGTCTTTCTTCTATCAAATCAAGTTGACCTCTGATTGCCACCTCGTTAGCGTGTTCGGAGAAGTTGTGAACACGAAAGGAGGGGAGAGTTGCTTCTATGGGAGCTAATGCATCCATCGCATAGACCAGAGCAAAGGGTGATTCTTGTCTTGCAGCCCCAGGTGTTGTCCGGTAGGCCCACAAGACCTCTTGTAGATAACTAGGCCACTTCCCAGCAGCCCCTTCCAAATTCTTCTTTAAACCGGACAGTATAGTCTTATTAGTCACTTCAACCTGCCCATTTGCTTGTGGGTGGAAAGTTGAAGAAAAACAATGTTGTATACCCCTTGAGGCACAGAAGCTCTCCATTTCCCTATTGTCGAACTGTGGCCCATTGTCTGTTGTTATCTTTTCTGGGACACCAAATCTGCAACAAATGTTGGATAAAATGAATTTTATAACAGCTTTTGATGTTGTCCCTGCTAGAGGGGCTGCTTATATCCACTTCGAGAAGTAGTCTATGGCCACAATTATAGTTTTGCGTCCTCCAGACGCTACAGGGAGAGGCCCTACTAAATCCAATCCCCATCGAGCAAAAGGAATATGCTCAGAAATTGACTCTAAAGGAATGGCTGGTACGTGAATTTCATTGCTGTACCTCTGGCATGGGTCACACCTTCTTACCAATTCCTTAGCATCTTTCATGATTGATGGCCAATGATAACCGGAGAGTAAAACTCTTCTTGTCAAAGCTCTAAACCCACAATGGGCTGACCCCTCACCATCGTGTAATTCGGAGAGGACCACTTGTGATTCTTCATCCCCCAAACAGCGCAGGAGAGGTTTACTGTAGGACTTTTTGTATAACACTTCTCTCAATATGATGAAACCACGAGCCTTGCGTTTCAGTGTTCTGGCTAATGACTTGTCTGGAGGCACAACACCATCGGAGAGATATTGCAGGAGAGGAAATCTCCAGTCTTGAGGTTGTTTTACTTGTATTTCAAAAATTTCCTCTTCTTTACCCTTACAAAGTTGGATGGAGGGGCTTTCAAGCACATGGATCCATGGATATGACTCCGTATATGCTATGGTTGCCAACGAGTCTGCTAGCTCATTTTCTGCCCGGGGAATATGTTCATATACAACACCTTTAAACTTGAGTGCTTCATTCTTAAGGAGGAGTAAGTATTTCACAAACTGCTCCTTCTTAGCCTCAGATTGGCCTTGGGCATGGTGGATAAGAAGTTGGGAGTCACTTAGCAGCTTGACCCTCTTATCCCCACAAATGTAGGCTAACTTTAAACCAGCTATAGCTGCTTCGTATTCGGACTCATTATTAGATGCCCTCAAAGCAAAACAAATAGCCTGGTACATTTTGTCTCCATACGGGGAAGTCAAACACACCCCTGCACCACACCCCATAGTGCTAGACCCACCATCTGTTCGGACGACCCACACCTTTTTATATTTTATATCAGTAGTTTGCTCCGAATACCTATCAGATTGGAATTCAACCAAAAAGTCTGCCACAGCTTGGGCCTTGATTGCTGTTCGGGGAGCAAAATCTATGTCGAAGTCCCCCAACTCTACTGACCACTTAGTCATCCTGCTTGAAAATGTCTGCCTTTTGGAGGACATTCTTCAAGGGAAAAGAAGTCCGTACGATGATGGGATGACCTGGAAATAAGGCCTCATCTTCCTGGCAGCTATTACCAGGGCCAATGCTAACTTTTCGACTTTCAAGTAACACCTTTCTGCATCTATAAAACTTTTGCTGATGTAGTATACTGGATGGGGATGACCATCGACCTCTCTTACAAACACAGCACTGATGGCATAACTTGAAACTGCCAAATACACGAAGAGGGTCTCCCCATCAACTGGTTTAAACAAAGTCTTGGGAGAGGACAGGTGCTTCTTGATCTCACTGAAAGCCTCATCACACAGTGGGGTCCAATCGAATCCCTTTGCACCCTTCAAAGTTTGAAAGAAAGGTGCACACCTGTCCGAAGACCTTGAGATAAATCTGTTTAAGGCAGCTAATCTCCCCGTTAACCGCTGTACTTCTTTAATGTTTCGAGGAGGCTCCATTTGGAAAAGAGCATTTAGCTGGTCCGGATCGGGCTGTATTCCATGCTCACTTATGATATAGCCTAGAAACTTCCCGGAATGCACTCCGAACACACACTTTTCTGGGTTTAATTTCAAATTCACTTTTACCAAGTTGGCAAAAGTTTCTTGGAGATCGGACAAGTGCAACTGATCATCTACACTCTTCACCATCATGTCATCAATGTACACTTCCATATTTCTTCTAATTTGATCAGCAAATGCCTTGTTGACTAACCTCTGATAAGTAGCCCCAGTATTTTTCAAACCAAATGGCATTACTTTGTAGCAATGAAGACCTCTGTCAGTGACAAATGTGGTATGCTCTTGATCCTTTGGATCTACTTGAATCTGATTGTATCCGGAAAAAACATCCATAAAGGAAAGCAGCTTGTTAACAGAGGCAGAGTCTACTAACTGATCAATCCAGGGAACTGGATACAAATCTTTTGGGCAAGCTCTATTGAGATCTATGAAGTCAATGCACATGCGCCACTTGCCATTCTTCTTTTTCACCAAGACAGGATTGGCAGTCCACAAAGGTTATTGAGACTCCTTGATGTGCCCCATCTTTGTGAGCCTGTCAACCTCTTGCACAATGACATCAGCCTTTTCTTTGGAAAAAGCTCTTCTTTTTTGAACCACTGGAGCTACGTCTCTTCGGACGGATAGGTGATGTGATATTACTTCTGATGGGACCCCAGTAACATCAGCATTGCACCAAGAAAAAACGTGCTGATGGTTCTTCAAAAACTTTAACATTTCATCTTTCAAAACAGGTGGCATCTTAGACCCTATCTTGACACTTTTCTCATCTTCCAAACAGTGTGTTTCTACCTCTTCGACCGGTATCAATACTCCAGGGGTCTCTATGGGGTCATCAATTTCACCTTCACCCCCAGAAAGGCCCTCAAACTGGTATTGTTCATTAATACGGACTGCCCCCAGCGTTCGGGGAGCCAGGGCAGTGGCATAATATTCTCTTGCAATCTTTTGGCTGCTCCGGACGACTCCAACCTGTCCCTGAACAGCATATTTCAAGCACTGGTGGACTGTTGAAGCCACTACATGCATCGTAGAGAGCCAAGACCTCCCTAAAATGGCATTATAGCAAGTGGGACAATCCATCACAATAAATAGTATTCTAACCATTTTCTTGAAAGGTCCCTTGCCCAATAGAACTTCTTCTTCGAACTCTCCGATCACATCTGTTGAGCTGCCTGTAAAGCCCACAATTGATCTGTCCGAACTCTGAATTACAGCTGGATTCTTCATTCTCTTGTATGTGGTTAAGAAAAGGATATTGGTTGAGCTTCCAGTATCCACCAGGATTCGTCTTATGTCATTTCCCCCTATAGATGCTCCTATGACAACAGCATCCTCATGAGGGCCAGCAATGTCTCTTAAATCATCTTCATCAAAAACAATGAAGGGGAATGAGTTTTGTGACTGATAGGAAGTCATGCCTCCTTCTAGCTGGGAGGCTAAAGTATGCACGTGCCTCTTCCTCAAAGAAGCAGTAGGAGCTGTCATAGTGTCCCCTCCGAAAATTGTAAGTGAGTCGAAAAACTTAATGAGCCCGGAGACTGACCTAGAACATTCCTCAATTGAACCTACTTTGTTTCGAGTTGGATCAGGATCCAAGTACTCAGATTCCACGTCAAACCTTTCAACTATAACCATGGCTCCCTCCGGAGCAGGATTACTTGGACCAACCCGGTGAGTGTTATCAGGCCTGTTACCCCCTCTTCTTTTCACGTAAGCCCCCAGCTTTCCCCTTTCAATCAAATTCTGAACTTCTTGCTTCAATGCTATGCAGTCATCAGTGGTATGACCAATATCGTTGTTATACTGGCAAAAGGAGTTATTACGATGCTCTCTGGGAGACTGTAGTGTGGCCGGTCTCCGGTAATGCACGTCTTCCTTTGTTTTTTCAAAAATAGTGGCCACACTTTCTTTCAACTCCGCGAACCACTCCGGTTGCACCCATGGCCCTCTCTTGTTTCTGGATTGCTGACTTTGAGCAGGAGCAGCTGGCTGAGACTGAGCTTTTTCCCTGGCATGCCCCTGTCCGGTCTCTCTTGTTTTATTCCCGGACTGATTCTGATTGGGATTTGGTGCCACTGGGGTAGACCTCACCTGCCTGTGCACCCTGGTTTTCTTTGTTTCATCGATGTTTATTTGTTTTCCGACCTGATTCAGCAACCCTCCCCATGTCATGGCCTTCTTTGTGGTCACTGAATCAGCTAGATTGCCTAGGTTCAAACCCTGCCTTAGGGATGCTATTGCCACCTGTTCGAAGCAATCAGCCAACCCACTCTTGGTATTCACAAAACGGCTTATATATTCTTTCAAGGACTCATTTGGCTCCTGGGCACAATGGATTATCGTGTCTCCATTGCCCTTTAGCTCTTTACTCCCTATGAACTGCCTTCGAAAGGCTACCAAAAAAGTATCGAAGTCCTTAATACAACCTTAAGGCAGGCTATTGTACCATTTTAGAGCACTCCCCGTAAATGCTTGGGAGAATTCCCTACAAAGTAGTTTATCGTCATCGTCAAAGTTCATCATGAAGTTTTTAAACTGCTCCAGATGGTTTTCCGAATCAGTACTGCCATCGTACTTCTCTATTTTGGTGCTGTCAAACCTCTTGGGGAGGTTTCCGGATAGAATTTTAGAAGATAATGAGATTGTCTCCAGTTTCTTCCACGATTGAACACAGTACCCTAATTGGGAGTTGCAAAGATACCTGGTTCATCGTGAAAAGCGAAGGGATCCATCAGCATCCGGTCAACATGCCTCCGGCTATGAGATGATCCCTTACCAATATGCCTCTTCATCTTTCTTTGTCTATCCCTTTTCTTGAATATTTTTTAATTTGCTTTTGCTTCTTTCTAGTTCGACCCTCATCGCTGCTAGAGGACAAGGATTTTCAACTCTCTCACTGTCCGAAGAGCTATCAGAAGATTCTGAGCTTGAGTCAGAACTCTCCACTGGCTTAGACCGGTGAGACTTTTTGGAACTGGCATGAGTCTTTTTGGTGCTCACATGAGTCTTCGAAGACTCATGCTCTCTGGGGTTATCGGTGTGATGAGCAGCTGATGCTTTGGACTTTTCTTTCACGCCCATCTTGGCCTTTTCTGCCCTCAGAGCTTCTATTTCACCCTTTAGCCTATCACGCTCTTCGATGGTGTATTCATCGTTCTCTCCCACCACTTCGAGCAAAGCTCGTGGTACTTCTAGATTGTCCGGATTCATTCAGACAGATTTTCTTAGCTGGTTTTGAATGCTTGATTCAGGCACCTTCTGCTCCCACTGTGGTCGCCAATTTGGTGTGGATAATAATCGCGTGAGGGTAGGCTAGCAATTTGGTTGGTGTTTTATAGTAGTGTGTGTATGTGTGTGATATGTGTTTAGAGTAGAGAGTAGAGAGATAATTAAGCAGCTTGGTAGCAGTTAATTCTCATTACCTACACTTAATGTAGGTGGTTGGGTATTTATACCCTGATGTTTGGGCCCTTATGGGCTTTTGGGTCATATTTAATGGACCCGGGTCATGTTCAAAGACCCATGAGCTCTAAGTAGGAGAGCAAGTAGCTTAGTCAAGAAGTGTTTGGGTTTTTTAGTACTTTTGTCATAGTTCGAACGGTCCTATGGTCATAGTGTTCGAAGTGATCTGTCCGGTCCGGAGGCCTTGGACCGATCTGTCCTTGTCCGGGGAGCGTGCAGACTTCAGACTCATCAATTTCTATCTTCAAACCTCTGATCTAAGCCTCTTGGCAGCCAACACCACATCTTTCTCAGAGTTTAGATTTTTTGTATCTTCCAAGAGTTCTTTTCTTGGAGCTACCAAGGAAGACTCTTCGAATCCTTAAAAGAATACATAAGTCGTTTTGTAAACACCAAGAATGGATTGGCTGATTGCTTTGAAAAAGTAGCAATAGATTCTCTAAGACAGGGCTTAAACCCTGGAAACTTGACTGATTCAGTAACTCAGAAAAAGGCCATGACGTGGGGAGGTCTACTGAATCAGGTCGGTAAACTGATTAATGTGGATGAAACAAAGAAAACCAGGATACACAGACAGGTGAGGTCTGCTCCAGCTGCACCAAATCGAAACCAGAACCAGTCCGAGAACAAGGCCAAGGAAGCCGGACAGGGTCATAACAGATCCAAGGCTCAATCCCATCCAGCTCCACCAGACCAGAGCCAACAATCTAGATATAAGCGGGGGCCTTAGGGTTCAACCGGAGTGGTTTGCTGAGTTGAAAGAAAGCATAGCCACCATTTACGACAAAACAAAAGACGAAGTACATTACAAAAGGTCGGTTGCATTGCAATCTCCCAGGGAGAGCCGTACCAATTGTTTCTGCAAGTATCACCATGATATTGGCCATAACACTAAAGATTGTATTGCGTTGAAACAAGAAGTGTAGAATTTGATTGAAAGAGGAAAGTTGGGAGCGTATGTTAAAAGAAGAAGTGAAAATAGGCCTGATAATGCTCATCGGGCTGGTCCAAACAATGCAAGCACATCGGCTCCGGATGGGGTTATGGTAATAATCGAAAGGTTTGATGTAGAGTCAGAATATTTAGATCATGATCCAACCCGGAATAAAGTGGGTGTTATCACAGAGCATTGCAAGACGGTGTCCAGACTTATTAGATTTTTTGAGTCACTTACAATATTCGGAGGAGACACCATGACTGCACCAACTGCTTCCTCGAGAAAGAGGCACATTCATACTTTCGCTACCCAACTGGAACTAGGCATGACTTCCTATCAATCACAAATTCCATTTGCCTTCATTGTTTTTGATGAGGACGACTTGAGGGACATTGCTGGACCTCATGAAGATGCTGTTGTCATAGGAGCATCCATTCGGGGCAATGACATAAGACGAATTTTGGCGGACACCGGAAGTTCAGCCAATATTCTCTTTTTGACTTCCTACAAAAAAATGAAGAATCCAACAGTAATTCAACATTCAAACAGGTCAATTGTGGGTTTCACTGGAAGCTCAGCAGACGTGATCGGGGAGTTCGAAGAATAGGTTTTGTTGGGAAAATGCCCTTTTAAAAAGATGGTTAGAATACTTTTTATTATGGTGGATTGTCCCACTTGTTACAATGCCATTCTGGGGAGATCTTGGCTCTCCATGATGCATGTTGTGGCTTCAACAGTCCCCCAATGTTTGAAGTATGATGTGCAAGGACAAGTGGGAGTTGTTCGAAGCAGCCAAAAGGTAGCAAGAGAGTGTTATGGAACAGCAATGGCCCCTAGGATGTTGGGGGCAGTCCGGATCAATGAAGAATAGCAGTTTGAGGGGCCCTCTAGGGGAGAGGGTGAGATTGATGACCCCAGAGAGACCCCTGGTGTTCTAATACCAATTGAAGAAGTTGAAACTCACTCTCTGGCTGAAGGAAAAAGTGTCAAGATAGGATCCAAGATGACATCAGAATTAAAGGGTAAAATGTTAGGTTTCTTGAAAGACCATCAACATAACTTTGCTTGGTGTAATGCTAATGTAACCGGAGTACCACCAGACATTATATCACACCAATTATCCATCCGAAGGGACATATCACCTGTTGTACAAAAGAGGAGAGCCTTTTCTAAGGAAAACGCTGATGTCATAGTTCAAGAGGTTGACCGACTAACTAAAATAGGGCACATAAAGGAATCTCAATACCCTTTATGGACAGCCAATCCGGTGTTGGTAAAAAAGAAAAATGGTAAGTGGCGTATGTGCATCGATTTCACAGATCTCAACAGAGCTTGCCCAAAAGATTTATATCTGGTCCCCCGAATTGATCAGCTGGTGGACTCTACGTCTGGAAATAAGCTATTGTATTTTATGGATGCCTTCTCCGGGTATAATCAGATTCAAGTATATCCGAAGGATCAAGAACATATTACATTTGTTACTGATAGGGGCCTCCATTGTTATAAGTTGATGCCGTTTGGGTTAAAAATGCCGGGGCTACTTAACAGAGGTTGGTGAACAAGTATTTTGCTGATCAAATTGGAAGAAACATGGAAGTTTACATCGATGACATGATGGTAAAAAGTATGGACGAAGAACTACACTTGGCAGATCTTGGGGAAACTTTTGCCAACTTGGTAAAAGTGAATTTAAAACTCAATCCATAAAAATATGTCTTTGGAGTGCAGTCCGGGAAATTCTTGGGGTATGTAATATGTGAGAAAGGGATACAGCCTGATCCAGACCAACTTAATGCTTAACTACAGATGGAGCCTCCTCGGAATAGTAAAGAAGTACAGCGATTGACAGGGAGGCTGACTGCATTGAACCGTTTTATCTCAAGGTCTTCAGACAGATGTGCCCCGTTTTTCCAGACTTTGAAAGGTTCAAAAGACTTCAACTGGTCTCCACAGTGTGGTGAGTCTTTCGATGAAATTAAGAAACATTTATCTTTCCCTAAAACCTTGTTTAAACCTATTGATGGAGAGACCCTCTACGTGTACTTTGATAAGGAAATATATTCTTTAGGGACTTAAATGTAATTAATAAGGACTTGAATGATAAGTTCTATTAATATAGAGTAAGATTAAAGTTTCACAGAGAGAATAGGGACTGAACTGTAAATAAACCCCTTATGTAACCGAACTTGTAACTAACTCACTAGGCCTATTTAAAGAGGTCGAAGGGACTAATTGCACCTATGAAATAATCAGAGGTTAAAGATCATATTCACTACCTAAAATTCTCTCTGTTGATTCTTGTATTCTCAATCTTCTCAATCCAACTTTTATTCTCACCAAATTCGCGCTAGAAGGAGGGGGGCTACTGATAAGGAAATATATTCTTGGCTATCTCCTAGTGCCAATCCCCCTTGACGATTTTCTTCAATGAAGATTTTCTCATGCACTTCGGAAGCCAAGACCTCTTCGAGCATGTCAGCTTCGTTCTTTTTCTTTGGAGTGGTGGACTTGCTCTTTTTCTTCTTTGGAGTATTGTTTTCTTTCTTTTTCCTCTTCAGTGCAGGTTCGTCCTCTTCGGATATTGGAGGAAGTTGAGATGCAGGCGCTTTTCGTTTCCCTGCAGGCTTCGAATGTTTGGAAGGGTTAGCCTTGCTTGTATTGGGTTTTTTGAGGGATAGCTTTCCCTTCTTCTTTAGTGGCAGGTGACTGTCAGATCGATTCCTGGTGGGAAGGTAGGTTTTCCTATCTGGTGCGAGAATTCTTTGGACCGCTATGATGGGATCTGGGGGGAGCATCGGATCTTCAAGGAAGTCAGCTCCCAAGGTTATGCACCACAGATGGCTGTTGACGAAGTTGATTGGTTGAAAGGCTGAGTGAAAGCCATTTCCCCAGGATTTCTCTGCCCACTCAGCCATTCTCTGAAAGATAACCTTTGCAGTTTTTCGACGACCTTTGAATCTCCTCGGAATTTCTGAAAAGAGAATAAACAGTTAGATAAGTAGAGTTGGTTAATTTGGCTAGGCTTAATAAGTTAAAAAATGTTAACAATACAATAATGATTTACTTACTGCTATCTCTCCAGGTGAGAGTAAGTTTTGAGGGGTTGTCATCGGAAATCTCTTTACCATTTTCCCAAGCTCCTGATAAAAAGACAAAACTTTGCTTCCAAAATTTATCAGCTTCGAGGAGGTCATCGATAATCTTCAGATCATCCTCCAATGTTAGGTAGTAGAATGGTAAAACTGGCCCATTTGAGATTTTGGTCAGTGAGATGAAGTCTTTTATTTCGAGGGGGATGCTTCCTAGCCTCGACACCATGATAGCGGAGAATAAGGTGAAGAGTTGGTTTGGAGTGACTTGTGTTGGGCACAACCCAAGAATTTCGAAGTACCTTACAATCATTGGATCGAGGGGAAATCGAAGTCCCCAGTTGAAAAGCTCGGGATAAACTACCAGTTCGTTCTTCTGACAACTCAGAGTTGTTTCTCCTTCTACTGGTAGTCGAAGAACAATGTTGTCTGTTAATCCCCATAGTTTCTTGAGTTCTTCTTTTTCTGATTCGAGGTAGTAGCTGTACGGTACATTTTTTAGGGCGAGAATGTACCGAGGAGAAAGTGGTTGAAGGTTTTCTTGAACCAAGGCAGCAACATCTTCGGGAAGGGTAATAGGAGGTTTCTTTCCTCGAATTTTCTTTGGAGGGATTACCCCATCAGCCTCGGATTCCCCTTCGGCATCGGATTCGGTGGCTTCAGAATCATTTTCTTTGTTATTTTCTTCATCGGTAGCCTCATCGTGACGACTTCGAGTTTGAGTCTCAGTCTGAGTCACAAGAATTGGTTGACTATTCTCTGGTGTAGCGTCAACCATTTCTTGTGGGGGAGGAGACGAGGTTTCTGCATCGTCACCCATTGCTAGAAAGGTTGATTTTTTGCTAAGTTTAACTTTAACTGCTTTGGATTGAAGGATCGGTGATTTGGGTTGAAGTTTTTTAGTTGCTTCGAATTATAGGATAGGTGATTTTGGTTGTAGTTTTTTAGAAGTTGGTGGTTTGTCAGAAGTGACAACCTTAGATTTTCGATGTGGTCTTAACGATGGAGAAGTGGGTTGATTTCGAGGGGGAGAAGGTTGTTGGCTAGATTCTGGGATTGAAGCTAAAGATGAAGATAAAGTAGCAAGGTTGGGATCGAAGTTACCGTATTTGAAGGTGGTAGAAGAAAAGTGAGAACCGTTGTAGATCAACCCGACAGCTCTGTATTCTTCAGCTCTCTCTCCAATGCAAAGATAATCGTAGGCACCAAATACTTGATTGCTAGAACCTGGGAAGAGAGATTTCTTTGGTTTTCTTGGTTTTCTGGGTTTAGATCTTTTGTATTTGGGATATTCTCTCATACAATAGGTGCTTATCTGGGAAGTTGTTTCTGTGACTAAACAAAGTGGTGTTTCTAGGGAAGATAGCAGGAGATGAAGATGAAGATGAAGAACAAGTTGAAGATGGTTTCTCAGGAAAGAAGTGATTTATCTAAAAAGTTCTCAGTGAAGGTGGAGTTAAGTATTTATAGTTGGGAAAAAATGACGTTGAGAATTTGAAGAGGCAAAACCAGTGAATTGTTCTCATTGGGTGGAATATGAAGCGTGGAGGAAAACGTGTTGTGTCATAGACCTATCAAGAAGAGTCTAGTCAATCTTTCAAGTAGGGGTCTGAAAATTCGAAGTATAAGTAAAGTTATATCTCTAGTCAGAAGATTCGAAGTGGAGGCAAGGTTATATCAATCAAGTTGGCAGATTCGAAGTAAGTGGGGAGTTTATTTGCACTTATTCTTAGATTCGAAGTGAGGTTGCAAGTCATTAGGCTTGATCATAATGAAGGGGCTGGGTAAAAGAAGTTTTATTCACTTGGAGTAATGTTCGAAGAGTGAGTAGTTCTTATAAATTGTCTGTATAAGAACTAGGGGGGCTACTGATAAGGAAATATATTCTTTAGGGACTTAAATGTAATTAATGAGGACTTGAATGATAAGTTCTATTAATATAGAGTAAGATTAAAGTTTCACAGAGAGAATAGGGACTGAACTGTAAATAAACCCCTTATGTAACCGAACTTGTAACTAACTCACTAGGCCTATTTAAAGAGGTCGAAGGGACTAATTGCACCTATGAAATAATCAGAGGTTAAAGATCATATTCACTACCTAAAATTCTCTCTGTTGATTCTTGTATTCTCAATCTTCTCAATCCAACTTTTATTCTCACCATACTTAACAGTTTCTGATTGTGCTATAAGTGCAGTATTGGTAATGGAGGTGGATAACTATCCTCGTCCGGTGTACTATATCAACAAAAGCTTGATAGATGTAGAAAAACGATATTTGAAACTCGAAAAATTAGCACTAGCCCTGGTGATTGCTGTGAGGAAAATGAGACCCTACTTTCAGGCTCATTCTATCATTGTCCGGACGTCTTTCCCCTTGAAAAACGTTCTCCAAAAGGCAGACATTTCAAGTAGAATGACCAAGTGGTCAGTAGAGCTGGGAGACTATGATATTGATTTTTCCCCTCGAACAGTAGTCAAAGTCCAAACTGTGGCTGATTTCTTAGTTAAATTCCATTCAGACAGGGATACTAAGCAAGCAACCGGTGTAAAAGATAAAAAAGTATGGGTTATTCAAACTGATGGTGGATCAAGTACCATGGGTTGTGGTGCTGGGATATGTTTAACCTCTCTGTACGGTGATAGGATGTACCAGGCTATTTATTTTGCTTTCAGGGCTTCTAATAATGAGTCCGAGTATGAAGCTGCTATAGCTGGTTTAAAGTTATCTTTCATCTGTGGAGCCAAAAGAGTTAGGTTAATGAGCGATTCTCAGCTTCTTATTCATAACCTACTCAGAGTCCTACCCTTGGATTCATATGCAAGAGTGCCCATCCATTCAAATCAATCCGGATAAGGAAGAAGAAAGTTTGAATATACAAATGAAACAACCCCAAGATTGGAGATTTCCTCTCCTTCAATATCTCTCAGATGGCATCTTACCTCCGGAAAAAGCAGTAGCAAGAAAAATAAAATACAAGGCTCGTGGTTTTGTCATCCTAAGATATGTTCTTTATAAAAAATCCTATAGTAAACCCCTCTTACGATGTTTGGGGATCAATAAGTCTCAAATAGTGCTCTCCGAATTACATGATGGTGAGGGATCAGCACACTGTGGATTCAGGGCTCTAACTAGAAGAGTTTTGTTAGATGGGTACTACTGGCCCTCCATAATGCAAGATGCCAAGGAGTTGGTGAAGAAGTGTGATCCATGCCAACGATAAAAAAATGAAATTCATACCTCAGCTGTCCCTTTGGAGTCAATTTCTAAGCCAATACATTTTGCTCGGTGGGGGCTGGATTTAGTGGGACCTCTACCCATGGCGTCCGAGGGGTGCAGAACTATAATTGTTGCCATTGATTACTTTTCGAAGTGGATCGAAGCAGCCCCATTGGCAGAAACTACCTCGAAAGCTGTTATCAAATTCATCCTGTCTAACATTTGTTGCAGATTTGGGGTTCCACAGAAGATAACTACAGACAATAGGCCACAATTCGACAATAAGGAAATGGAGAATTTATGTGTCTCTAGATGCATTCAAGTTGAAGTGGCTAACATGACCATCTTGTCTGGTCTTAAACAGAATTTAGAAGGAGCTGCTGGAAAATGGCCAAGTTACCTACAAGAAGTCTTATGGGCCTACCGGACCACTCCCGGGGCCGCAACACAAGAGTCTCCATTTGCCTTAGTATATGGGATGGATGTCATGGCTCCCATAGAAGCTACTCTTCCTTCATTTCGAGTTCATAATTTTTCCAAACACGCTAACGAAGTGGCGGTTAGAGGCCAGCTTGACTTGATGGAAGAAATAAGAGTTAAGGCTCACCTCAGAGCCACACACTATCAAGGTTTGATGAGAAGCAGGTTTGCTTCTAAAATTAAGAGAAGGGATTTTCAAAAAGGGGATAAAGTGCTGAGAAAAGTCTTCCTACATACCAAGGAGAAGCAGTTCGGCAAGTTAGTTCCGACTTGGGAAGGACCATATGTGGTCAGTGAAAAGCTTAAGCCTGGGACATACCGAATCCAAGATAAGGATGGAAGGATTTTGAATCACCCCTGGAATATTAAACACCTCCGGTTATACTTAGAATGAAAATTATGTAAATATTTACTTGTTTAAAAGTTCATGTAAATATTTGGGGGCATACTCTTTCCTACCCTGGTGGTGCGGGGAGGTTTTAATGAGGTGTCTAGGCTTTTTAATAAAGTTTGACGCCTTCTTAAAAAATTCTGAGTTTTTCATTTGATAGTTTCTTTGAAATGTTTTGTGGCAGACCGGATTGAACTGGTAGAGTGATGACTACTTAAACATTTGTCATCGGAGAATTTAAACACTCTCACTTTAAAATACTTGTAAAATAAGTAAGGGTTGTTTAAATGTTAGCCATCAAAGTTGAAAAACTATGAAACAATGCAAAATTTGTGCAAAATAAAACTACCCATTGAAATATGCGAAATGCCTTGGCCATCCAAGGACTTTGAATTTTCAAACAAAAAGGTTTTATCCGGATAATTAATATTTTAAGACTGAGCTTTCTCAGATGGCTCAGCCTCACTCGGCTTCTTCTTAGGGTCATTGTTTTCTTCATCTGGACTCTTCCTGGTCTGTTCATCTTCATCAGTTGTGTCATCCCAACCACTGGAATAGTTCTTCTTATCACCATCCGCCATCGTGTGGAATGGAATGTCTTCATACTCCACAAAACTCCATAGATCTCCCAGCGTCCTCTTCGAAAATTTCTCATGAAAGAGCAAGACCATATCTGACTTGATTTCGGCATACCTTTCCTCTTGAGAATCTATCACCTCGTTGGTATAAGCATCAATCCTAGCTTGGATTGTTTTTTCTTGCTCCTTTAACAAGTCAGTTTTTCTTGTTCAGCCTTGGACATAGTGTTTTCAAGAGAAATCTTGTCATTAGTTAGGGTCTGAATGATGTTTTCTTTGACCTTTATCTCATCTTTTGAAGAATAGAGGTTTCTCTCCAGATCAGATTGCTTCAATTGGAGTTCTTTGACAACTCCCTCCGAAGTGGCCAGCGTGGTGGCCAAGTCCTCCTGACTTTTCTTCAACTCCTCATTTTCTCTCTTCAATGCCTCAGTATTTTGGTTGGTAGTGAGGAGGTCACTAGATAATTTATCTTTATCAGAGTTGAGTGTGTTGATAATGGCTGACTGATTTCGTACTTGCTTCTCCAAGGTAAGCACCGGCTGGATATTGCCTAATAAGGAGTGGGTGACAATGTCTCTCTCACTTGAAACAGAAAAGAGTTATCGTTGAAGGTAACCATGTTCGAGGAGCTTGGAGGAAGGTAAGGGCCGACGAAATCATCTTTTTCAAGGTCATTAAAGTAAAGACCAATCCCTTGAAGCCCGATGATGTCTACTCCATCGATGTTGATGTCCACTCTGGCGCCCTCTCTGGTGTGAAAAGCACTTGGGATTTCCTCTGCTTGGGTTAGGTCTGTTGGATCAACCGAAGGAAAGGACTCCGGAGCCCGGAATGCGACCTCATCTCCCTTGGAGGTTTTCTTCTTTTTGGCCTCCCTATCGCCACCTTCAGCTCCCCGTTTTCTGTCTTTCTTGGGGGCCTTTGGGGGCTTTGGAGATTCAACCACCTCTTTAGTACTCTCATCATCTACCACTTATAGCAAAGCAGCATCGATCCTTCCTTGTTCCTGCTCCTCCGGGCTTGCAGGGGCGTTTTCCTCAATATTGCATGGGTTGACTTCGGCCCCAACTTGCTTTGCCTTGCCTTTCTTGCCCTTCATTTTGCTTGGGGCTTTAGCTCTGCCCGGTAATGTCAACTTTCTATATTTTCCCTCAGTCTTCCAAAGAATCACCCCTAGAGGGGGTGGAGTGGTTAATTCCTCCCAAGACAAGTCCCTCCGGCCGGTGGTATTCCAGAGATGAGATCTTGTCAAGTTGCCTCTGGTAAAACAATTATGGAAGCGGTTTCCCCATTTCTCAGCAGCCCAAGCATTTAGCTTGGTACAAGTAGTCTGCCCAGCCTCTAAGTAATCGTTGAACTCCTTAGGCATCACTACCAAAAAACAAAAGAAGAAAAATTAGATAAACAAATTTGTTATAAGTAAAGGTGGAAGTATGTGATGAGATTTTTACCATCGCTTCGCCATCTGCTGGTAAGCATGCTTCGGTTGACACCAACTTTAATTTTCCTCCCATTCTCCCACGCACCACTGATTAAAAAAAATTGAGTCTTCCAGCTTTTCTCCGACTCAAGTAAGTCATCCACCGCCTTATAATTATCGCCCATGTTAAAATAATAGAAGGGGATGTGGTGGTTCCTGCAAAGGCTGGCCACATCAGTAAACTGCTCCATCGGAAGAGGGATTCCGGAGAGCCTGGAGGCCATAATACAGGTCATGAGTGTATACCAAGCATTGGGGCTCAATTGGCTTGGGAAGATCTTTATGAGATGGAAGTATCCAACGATCTCCGGATCTAAGGGAAGCCTAATCCCCCAGTTGAATAGCTTAGTGAAGAAAACTATCTCACTAAGCTTACAATCCATTAGTGTCTCCGGATCCACCGGTATCCTCACTTTAACGTTCTCAGGGATCCCCCACTTTGTCCGGATCCGACCCAGTTCGGCTGTATGAATAAAAGCATAACTGATCTTCTGCATAGCTAGCAGGTACTTTACACTCACCTTGTAGAAGCAAGGTCCCACTTTTCCCACAAGGCACTCCGGCAGATCAGGGTGTTTTAAACATAGCTTCTTCTTTCCTTTGTCCTTCTTGACAACAGCAGCCTCACTTGTTTGCCCGGAGACGTCGGTCTCAAAAGGGGCTTCTTCGATACTGTCCTCTATCGGTTATTTTTGGGAGAGAAGAGCTAGTGGTTGGCTCAGTATGCCCTTCCGATGGTTGGGCATTACTTTCCTCTTGTGGTTTGGAGTCCGACTGGGGCTCAGATCCGGAGGTCTCTTTCCGAAGGTTTGAACCGGTTGCCTCCGGACATGACAGCTTGTCATTGGGGATTTTTATGGGAGCTTCTGACCCTGTAGTTTTACTCTCAGCCCCACACTTAGAAGGCGTGGATTTTGGAGGTTTAGGTTGTGCAGTGGCAGCCTGCCCTTTCACTAAACAACCCCTTCGTCGATCTACCAGCTTCTCTGGGGAGATGTCAGCATTTGATCCCATGGCGATAAATGGGGAAGGTATTTTAGTACTTGTAGCTGCCTGCTCTGGTTCAACAACAGGCTCTGATTCCCGGACCGATGAGCCCGAAACGATTGGTAAAAGAAGGGGCTGGAATAATCTTCTGGGTTTAGAACTTTTGGTAGAAGACGAACCCCGATCAGGTTCTGAACTTGGTATTTCAGATTTGTCGATAGGATAAACAGAGAGGCCTGCAGCAATGCGCCTTTCTCTTTCGACTTTTTGAGCTTTTTCTAACTCCGACAAGTTGAGTCACCCACCTTTTACCAGGGTGTTTCTTGTTGTGAACATAAACTTACACCAAGAAAAGGGTTTTTTGAGAGGTAAAACCTTTGAAGATTAACAGAGTAGAGATAATGAAGATGGTAAAACAATGAAAAGTGGGCTAATTTATACTAAAAGGACAAAAGATGCTTTGATACCTAGGAGAAGACGAAAAGATGGGAGTAATAATTAAAGACGGCGCTGATGTCACCAACATTAATTGAAGAGGTTGCTTTTTGAAGTGAGTGGGAGCGCCATTCTAGGAGAAAAACAGCCGCTGAGGCGAATCAGAGAAGGACACGTGTCCCACGATCTCTGGCAAAAATCGTTCAGTTTCTAGGAGTTTCACCAGTCCGGATAAAGCCTTTACACAATTCAAAATCTGTCGGGACCTAAGTACGGGTACACATGAATTATTTTTTAGGTCTTTCCAAATGCCTTCAAACATAACCTAAAAAAGAGGCTACTGATGAGTCCGGATTTTCTCACCACTCACTGTGGGAACCGGACAGGGGTAATTCGGACAAAAGCCACCCACTGAACCATCCGAATAAGACAAATGTATTAAAAACTAAATCACGTCATGACTAAGCTAATTACCTACCTGCTTAATAACTAATGCGTTTTTGAACTCGACCCAAATTCATAAGTATGACCCAAAAGCCCATGTGGCCCATAATTAAAGGTATAAATACCCAATCACTTTCATTAATGAGGGTAATGAATATTTAATACAACCAGGCAGCTCAAATCTCTCACTACAAACTACCCAAACATCAAATACCCTTGAAACATTACAAAACAACTGACTAAATTACCCTCAGACTGAAATTATCCTCACCATATACGACATTATTGTGACAGGTTGAAGAGTTATGGGAACATTTAGCTCAGTTACGTCAGAAATTTGAACAACGAGAACTTGAAAAACAATACTTCTACCTTTTTGTTCTGCAGATAGCCCTATTGCAGTAACTAAAACAACATGAGTCGAGGAAAGAGTCACAACAGAACCACATGTCCCCGAAGATGTGCCATTGGTACCACCTGAACAACAAGTGGTAACAAATGAATCTCCTTAACATGAAATAGATTTTACACCAGTGGTACAAGTTCGTGCAGATATAAGTGGATCTTAAATACATTAAGATTCAAATTTGAATATATATTGTCATATACTATCGGTCTCTAAAGTCATATATTGTATGATTGTAAAGTCAATTTTGATGTTCATGTTATTTATACCAGTATATGTTATTTTGTTATACTTGGATCTAATGGTCTAATACCCAAAAAGTTTCATATTTATCACTTTAGAAAACTTATGGTTTAGATATCAAAGCAATCACGTAGTTTAAATATCAAATAAACTTCATGTTTGAATACTCAACAAACTGTGTTTTTGATATACAAGAACTAGCATGGTCTAATATCAAAGCAACCGCATGGTTAAAATCAAAGGAATCGCATGGTTTAAATTTTATGCTTTAGTATATAAGAACTTGCATGGTTAAAAGTATACTGGCGTTCGTCGGTCATCATATAAGAAATAACATAGATATAATATAATTGTAATTGCATGTTCATCATACAAGGTATCACATGGCCAACAATATAGCCCCAACTTGCAACAATCCAACAAAGCGGATCAAGTAAACCAACATGAATCTCATCACCATGAACCCTAACAACAACACCACCAACCATAAGAAGAAGAAGCCCAACACCACTACCAAAAATATAAATATGCCCAATACCATAAACACCATCAACCCTAACATAGCTAGCCTCCAGAAAGGAATAACAACTCACCCCTGAAGCAACACGAACAGTCCTACAACCAAGTAAAGTGGAAGCCCAATCCCAACAACAAAAACTAGCCTCCACAACGGAAGAACAACTCCCCCAAAACGGAGTGGGAGCTGCAGTCCCACAACCAGATAAAGAGGATTCCCAACAACACCAACACCATCAGCACCAACAACAAGAACCACCCTATTGAAAGGTAGAACAAATCACCCATCCAGAAGTAGCAACAGAAGTTCCACATCCAGCTATAGAGGAAGATGAACACTAACGACACCATAAACCCCTAACAACAAAAACCAAGATTTAGAGAGTAAGAACAACTTACGTAAGAAGAAATAATATTACAAGTCTACAGCCAGTAGAAAACACTAAAGAGAAGCATCATTATCGACTGATACACCCAACAAAAGAGTATGTTTAGAACTATAATTGTTTGATGATTATTTTATACAACGTACACAGTTTTATTTTGATGAACTTGATTAGCTTGAGGCCAATGTTGTCATGCAATGAAGTTTGGATTCTATCACATAGGATACATTTGGTCATAATTTAAGCAATACTACTACTGATAAGTTTTTAAAGGAGATAACATCATGGTTAGTAGCTCTTTATCATGTAAGCAGATCATTAGTAGATTAAATTATTAAACATAGAATATATATTTTCATCCTTGGTCACGTCTGGCATGGTGTAATATACTTAGAATCGCGCGATTGGTATACTTAGAATCTCATAGTTTTTATTTTGATTAAGAACGTATAAGTGACTTGTACTAATCTAGAATTTAAAGAATCTCATGGTTGTTATACTTGGAATGGCATCGTGTTTGATACCCAATTTTCTATGTTCCAGACCATAACAAGATCAGTATAAGATCCCAATGCGTGGCCTAATTGGGATTGCGAGGGTCATGAAAAAAATAGAGGAATATGTTACTTTAACTGGTTGGGAAAAGAATAAAGAAACAACGTACATCATTAAGGTCGAAGAATGCCACAAAGTCATACATAGAGTAGAATAACAAGAAGATCCATAAGTATGGTATTTACCATTATCGCAGTTCTCGTATAGACTAAATATAAGTGTAAGTGAATTGATGACACTGCCTTACGAATACAACTTGGAATTCAAGGTAAAATATAAAAGTGGTGTTTATAATAGTGGATTTAAAGGTAAAACACGTGTTAGTTGGGTTGAGCTAGACTAGCATGATTATTTATATTAAAAATCTCACGAGTTGTTTTTTTAGTAAAATAGCACAATTAAGCTGTACTAATATCTCGTGGTTGGTTATACGCCTCCCGTTTGTCATTTGCTAGATTATCGATGGTTGGATTCATAAGATGATTACAAAACCCATTTGGAAAGTAATATTCAAAGGTTCTTATAGTTTTACATCTAACGCGATACAAATTTATGCCGATACGGTAGTTAGTGTAACTAATATTACTTATCGATTATTATAACAAAGATATTTGTAATCTTTTTTCTTAATGTAATAAACACATGTCGAAAGTGAAGATATCTAAAAAATTATTGACAAAGGTTTTGAAACTATGAGGCCCAACACGTATTATACATTCCTTCCAGTGCACCACATATATAAGGATACAATAAACCACTGGAATTTGGTGGTTATTAATATGGAAAATGGAACAGAAACAAACTATAACCCACTAATGTCTAACAGTAAATACACAAAAGAACCGAATGATTTGTATACAAGAACTAACATAATTAATATACATAGTTGAATATATAAAGAATCACACGATTGGTTTGATATACAAGAAACTCGCATTTAAGTAATAAAACATTCCTTAAGAAAGTTAATAGACTCTAAATCTGTCATTAAATATTTTTAAGCCTAGTCTTACATTTAAGTAATAAAACATTCTTTGCAGTATGCCCAAAAAGATAAGTTATAAACATCATGAAATTAAAACTACAAAACATGGTCACCAAATATTTTTAATACTTAAGTATGATCTTACAAGTCCTTTTGTTATGGCCGACTTCGAACAACGACCACACCTCAACTACTTGGTTGTTATTTCTCCTCTAGATAAAATATGCTTCTTTTTAGGCCTTCTCGCTCGTTTTTCATGTTGGAAGGTAAAATTTTGGGCTTGGACAAATCATTAGAGCTTGATCCTTCACCAAAATTGGTTATAGCCGGTATCCACTAAAATATGACCTTGTTTGAAAATTTTATTTAACTTCTTTTCGTACTCATGACATAATTTAGTACTCCATCTTAGCCCTTCTGAATAATGTCGTGAAGTTTGAGTCTTAAGTAAGAATCTAATCTTATCAATTAATTCAACAATGGGTATACTACATAGTTTTTTAGTATGATTTTTTACTAAATGATTTTTTAGTATGATTTTTAAATATTTAACAGATTTACCATCCTATATTTAAAGTTTATGTTAGTATTATTCAGAGCATACCTAAAATTCTCATGAAGATTGAAAATATAATAGGCATGGTAGCAGTTTAGATACAAGACAAAAATAACATTAATGATATCTAAATAACAGTCTGAAATAAATGTGATTTGACGCTCCAACAAATGAGGTTTCAAACTCTCCAAAAACCATAACCAATTTCCAACATCTTCACTACAAACAATACCAAATGCAACATGATATATACCTGCAAAAGAAAATAAATAAATTGGTTTTATATATCTCGCATAATGTTTATTGCACTAGATCGCAAGTTTAATATACCAAAACTAGCATGGTCAAATAAACAAGAAGTCAAATGGTTCGGTGTACAAGAAAATATCATGTTCACACTTTCAAGAAGTCGCATGTTTGATGTAATATAATAAACAAGAAATAACATAATAAATATACAATGGAAACACATGTTCAATTATATGACAAGTAAAATATTTAATATACCAAACTAACATGGTTAAATATACAAGAACTCGCATGGTTAAATATACAAGAACTAGCATGGTTAAATATACAAAGAAATAACATGTCTCATATACATGAACTCTCATTGTTGTCCCAATAGAATTGCATGGTCATTAACAAGAAAATCACATGGTTATAACTAAACTAATCGGTCATCAAATTATAAATGAAGCATGAAACTAACCGTTATTGCCATCATTTTCTACGACCGAGAGCAATACATCCGTATGTTTTCCGGTTAAAAATGTTCCATCGACAAACAAAGGAGAACGACATAAGTGAAAACCTTGATGACAAGAACCAAATACTATAAAAAACACTTGGATACATTTCCAGCATCATATTTCAATAACAGTCGATCGTAATATCATAACTTTTTAATTGTCCGAAGTATCCATTGAGTAAACTAAAAAACATAAAACTATCTTCGAAAATTCCCCATGTTTCCTTCTTCAAAGAATTCCTTGAGAGGCGGTAGTAGATGTCTAAACTGTAGCCCTATTTAACAGACGATTGTATACTTTTTGTTGTAACCGAATGACATGTCCTAACATAATCATGAATTTCTGTAGCAATCAAACCCAATGTCAAATGTCTGGGATATTTTCTGGAAAAAATGGGGTACAAATATATTGTTCAACAAACCGGTACTGGAATAAACTAATGCATAAAGTCTCCATTTAGATCCTGTTGATATTTTATTTTCACAATAAGTAGTAATAGAATTTATTTTATTGTGTATGTATTTAAAATAAAAAAACATGTTGTAAGGTACATCGACATAATGATAACCTTAGAGTTGCAGCATCTTGATAAAAAACCTGACCAACACCTGTAATTTCAGTAGCCCAACTAGTAGTAGCAAGTTGTTGTTTTTTATAATCCAAAAACCTAAACCATTATTACTCTTCCTACTAATTAGTTGATCATTCGAGGCTTCATTTAAACTTATGCTAGGTTGTGAACTTTTCAACAACAATCTTATCAATGAGTTGTTGTTCTATAACAAAGCCAACACTTTCTAAACGCTCAACATCAAGATATACCAATGAACCCACAAAATCTGTCTAATTATTAAATAAACA
The DNA here is from genome assembly GCA_036936605.1 of Limnanthes douglasii subsp. nivea. Taxonomy (NCBI): domain Eukaryota; kingdom Viridiplantae; phylum Streptophyta; class Magnoliopsida; order Brassicales; family Limnanthaceae; genus Limnanthes; species Limnanthes douglasii. The sequence goes on along the minus strand of JAUPFV010000002.1, from coordinate 82,799,932 downwards.
ATTCCTGTTATCACTGCAGGAGTAAGCAATAATGTACTTACATCTCACCAGATTTTCTCATCTACTTTCAACATACTTTTGAATACTTTCAAAGTTTTTAAACTCAAAAAGAGGAACAATTACAGTTTGGAGACCATGTTTGAAATATAAAATCGTGGCTTAGATATATTTACGTGCATTGAACAATTAAGAAATAGTTAGGAGCATATATGAGAATTGTATTGTGTAGTACAAAGGCATCGCATTAATAATTACAAAGGATTCACATATGTGACTATTAGAAAGGTCTCGCATTGTGTATTACAAATGAATTGCATGATCAACCAAAGATATTCCTTACTAGACTCGTTTGTTCATGTAAACATGAATATCATGTAAAAATGGACAAATCTCGCATCTTCTTCTGATGAACTCGCATCTTCTTCTGATGAACTCGCATCATCAACAACACATTCCTGGAAACTCTAAAATCGATTCTATATATTATTTCACACCCTTAATAGATATAATAATTAAAGTAAATATATTATACAACCAGTTTATAAGTTATTACAGAAGGAAAACACATGAAATCATATTATTAAACATTTTGTTCATAAAAAGAGAACAAAACAGAACATGTTTTACTATGATAACAAAACAGCTCACCTGATTGAGAAAACAACTCGAAACAGAGAAAGCTTGTATACTCAGTTGAAACAAACCGAAATTCTGAATCTTTGAAAACCCGAGACAAAGAAATCTTGGTGCTCGATTTCGTTGTTGATGGATTTAAACCCCGATTTAGAGTCGTCGATGAACTAACTTCGATAGTACGTGATGCTCAGATAACTTTAAGTAGATGAATTTGACTGAGAAAACAGCTTTTTTAGTGTAGTTGGTGATGCTCTGATATCCCTGGTGCTCAGAAATTCGTTAGTAAGGTAAAAAAAAGACGACTACCAAAAATTAAAATATTTAAAAAATCCAATAGAAATGAATAGTGCAGCTTCTAAAAAGAATAAGCTTATATAACTTGTAGAGAATATTTAAGATAGTGTTATAATATGGGATATTGAATGGAAATTATTTTTTAAAAATAAATATTAAATAAACACTAATAAATGCGATATTAGGTAACTGTATAGATTAGTTCTAGTTACTTTAACATATATTATTACATTGAAATTAAATTTTCAAAGATATTTTATTAGTGTTTGTTAAAATATAACTTAAACTGATTCGAATTTATTAAAAATTAAATTAAATTATTTAGAATCAATCTAAAACTAGATGAACCAATTAAAAAATAGTATGGGAAATATTAAAAAAAAAAGGTTTAGCCATCGTATAAAAAAATTAGATTCACTACGGTGATCTTCATAAAAAAAACTTGAAAATACAAATCGATCGTTGCGGTTCTTAATTTTTAGTTTATCATCGCGGCGCCCCACCCACAACTATCTACAAAATTATTTTTACAAGGTATCTGTCGCGAATAGCATGTGGCTACCATGGTGATGAGGTTTCATCGAGCTTTGTGCTTCATTGTGGCGACTCCATACATGTATTTCTTTTGAGAAATATGCTTCTTCCAAAAAGTACATTTTGGACATACCTTTTTGTAAGGTATTGTTAAATCTTACAAATGTGCAGCTGAGATAAGAGGTTAAAGTACACCACCTATTTAATCATCGTTAATATCTAAAACCATATTTTCTTCGTTTATTGTCGATCCAATTTTCAGTTTTAGTTGTTTGTATCGGTGGATGAGAAGTCCGGTTATATTCTGAAACAATTTTCATCAATAGGTCTAAAAGAAAATAGAAAGATCGAAAAAAATATATTTTGAAAGCATATTTAATATATGTTTCAAATTTTATATTATTTTGGTGCCTTATCATATGAGTTTCTGACGATGACGTTGAAAGTTTTTTTCATCTTATTTCAATTTTTTGATAATTATTTTAATCATATATGATATCGTGAACAATACTGATCATCGTAAAGATCATAATCCAAAATTTTCTTGGTTTGTACTATTTGAATGAATCGAATTTTATGTGTTCGCAAAATAAGTTGATATTTTTTATTATATTAAAAATTTACTGCAATCTTAATTCTAATTCGTAGAAGTTTTTGGAGCCTATTAGATGTAGTCGTATAGGCCACATAAATATGTTTTTTTCTCAAAAGAAACGAAAACGAGTTTAATTTGGGGTTCGATTATCCGAATTAAGCGATGCAATCCCTCAAATTGAACGCATCAAGAAGCCCAACAATTTTCAAAAGCATCACGAGACTATTCAGTTTAATTAAATCTAACAAAAATAGGAAAATGTAGAAAGTTAACAAAAACAAAAAGAGGGCATAAACGGTGGATTTTCGGGCTTGAGCTCTTATACTCTAACCTAAGGTTAGGGTTTTTATATTCATGTTTCGTTTCTTTCTTCGTGAATTCTTACAACCGAGAGTCTGTTTTGACACTAGTCGTCATCATTTGGTATCTGAGCCACAAAGCTCCTACGACATAAGTTAAGGAGATATGCCGTAAAATAGATTCATTTGCCGATAGGGAGGAGATATAACACTGATTTGGTCAGATGAGTGAACAAATGAATTTACTGGGAGACTAGATGAGGGGCGTACATGAGGCTGTTGAACAACCACACCACCAGATTTCGAGCTCCAGGTTCGAGCAACCAATCGTGGAGATCTGAGAGAGAGAGACCAGCCGTGAGCAGAATCCGTTTGCTCCTCAAAATGAAAAAGGTAGAGGTCAATATTACCCCCAAGACTGTCGTGAATAGGTCTTTGAGATTCGTTAGTGAGTGATTTCGATCATAACGCCAACAACCAGCGGGAATCAGGATTCAGATTTGAGATCCCAGAGTTCCAGGAGGTTTCAAACCGTAGGATTTTTTTAGATTGGATCGTCTTAGTTGATGAAGTCCTTGATTTAAAGGATATTCTGGATGCAAAATCGGTACAGTTGGCGGAAACTAAGTTACGAGGCTGAGTTGCATCTTGGTGGCAGCAGTTAAAGCAGATCAGATCTAGGAAAGGTAGGCCAAAACTAACAACCTCAGCTAATTTTGTGAAGCACTTGAAGGCTGCATTTTTCCTTACAATTAACCACGTATAATATATCAGCAGTTCCAAAACCTTAAACAAGGGTTGAGGATTGTTGATGAATACAGTAACGATTTTTTCAACCTGTAAAACCATATCGATATTGTTGATTCGACAGATCAGTTAGTATCTCGCTACATAGGTGGGATGAGACAACACTTTTAGGACCAGCTGAATATGTTCGACCCTATGAATATGTCTAAGGCACATCAACGCGCATTACATCTGAAAAAGCCGTTTTGTGAAGGCCTTATAGAGGAGATACTTTTAGGACAACACCAATGGCATTTCCAAAAAAGATATTTCCAGGTCCTAGCTCAACAGTACTAACTGCTGCCTCTATTTGTGCAAGTGCTAACTCACAGGTCCCTAGTCGCACAATTACTTCCTCGCAGGTCAGGTGCTACCATTATCACAAACAAGGGCACATTGCTTTGCAATGTCCGAAATTGTGACAGCCACATCAATTGAGGGGTTTGTTCACCGGAGTTAATCATTTTGATTTAGAAGGTGAACCACAATTTGATGAGCAACTGGAGGATGTTGTTGGACAAGCATTGGTTTTAAGACGTGTATGTTTTATGTCTAAGGAAAACGGTGAAGGGGATGATTGGTTGCGAAACAATATCTTTCAGCCAACGTGTACTATCGAGAGAAATGTATTTAAATCGTAGTTAATACAGGGAGCTGTGAAAATGTAATTTTCGAAGAGGCTGTACAGAAGCTAGCTCTGAAAACAGAAGACCAGCCTAACCCTTACAATCTCTAAAAGATATCTCATTTCTTTTCTTGTCGGCAACTATAAGGATAAATCATGATGTGATGTAATTCCTATAGATGCTTGTTATTAATTACTAGGCCAACCATGGCAATACGATAGAAGTGTCATGTACGATGGTAGGAAGAGCCACTATAGTTTCATATAGAGTAACAGTAGATCCATATTAACATCATCCAAAGAGGTAGCTCCAAAACCTGCACTTGTTGTATCACTGGAGTCAAATAAGAATTGTTTAGCTTGTAAAGCATTTATAGAGTATGATATTGATACACGAATTGTTTATCTATTGGTGGTTAAAGAATGTAATGATGATCTGTTTGATGGGAATCCTGAGCGTGTTCGCCCATTATTAATAGAATTTTTTGTTGTATTTCCGGATAATCTTCCTACATATTTTCCTCCATTAAGAGACATCCAATACCAGATTAACCTAGTACTGGGTGCTAGTCTGCCAAACTGACCACACTACCGGATCCGTCCAAAGGGGTATTCGAAGCTCCGTAGACAATTGAAAGAACTATTGAGTAAAGGCCTTATCCGTGAGAGCCTCACTACTTGTGCAGTTCTAACACTACTAACACCCAAAAAGGATGGCTCAATGAGTATATGTGTGGATAGCCGATTTATTAACAAAATTACAGTCATGTATCGGTGTCCTATCCCTCGACTTGAAGATTTACTAGATTAGTTGAGTGGTGATACAGTGTTTACGAAACTAGATTTGAAGAGCAGATATCATCAAATTCGTATTCGTATGGGATGGTCATGTCATTCGGATTTTCCAATGCTTATATCACGTTTATGAGGGTTACAAACCAGGTATTTCATCCCTGTTGGAAAATTTTTACTCGTGTACTTTGATGATATTTTGATATATAGTACTACGGAGGAGCTGCACCTCCAACACTTACATGAAATATTGGTTGTTTTGAGGCAATATGAATTTTACGAGGACTCGGCAAGTGTTCTTTTATGACAGATTAATTCTATTATTTGTGAATGTTGTTTCAAATGATGGTTTGTCAGTGGATAATTCGAAGGTAGTAGCAGTACATGACTGCCCTGCACCTAGTTCTATCACCGAAGTCCGTTCTTTTCATAGACTGGTTTTGTTCTACATAAGGTTTATTTATAACTTCACTACTATCATGGCTCCTATTACAGATTGTATGAAGGAAAAAACGTTTTGCTGCATCCCTGAGGCAACTACTGTGTTTGAAAAGATTAAGATAAGACTGGCCACTACACCTATTCCGGTTTTACCTGATTTTTTACAAGGTTTGAACTGCATTGTGATGAGTCCGGACTGGGTATTAGAGTTGTACTCAGCCAACGAGCCCGACCTGTAGCCTACTCCAGTGCGAAGTTAAGTGGAGCAAAACTCAATTATAACACCTATGAAAATGAGTTTTGTGCAGTGGTGCGGGCTTTGAAGCATTAGAGTTCCTACTTGGCCTATAACGACTTCGTATTGTACACCAACCATGATGCCTTGAAGAATCTGCAGATTCAGGAGAAGTTCTTTTCACGATATGCGCGTTCGGAAATATTTATACAACATTTTACCTTTAATATTAAGCACACTTCATGGGAAGTTAACTGCGTAGTTGATGCACTAAGACGACGCCGTATGATGATTCGTATAGAAGGAAAGGTTGTAGGAGTCGAGATGATGAAGGATCTACTGACTACTGATCCATATTTTGGTCATATTCTAGAGGACATCATGGCTGGTTTGAGAAAAGCTTTTTGCAGTGAGCAACGATTAACTCTTCAAGGTAACTTACTGTGTATTCCTAAAAGAAGTTAGAGATTACTGATTGTACAGGAGATACACAACAAGGGGCATGGTGGTAGAGATCAACTTGTCCCCTCTCTTACCTTTTTTTTTTCTTTCAACTTGTCTTATTGCGGAACCACATAACTTTAACAATTTAACTCTACTTTTTATTCAACTCCGTGATTTTAACTCCAAGAATATCCATCAGATATTATGGTTCTTTACTTATTTTTTTATTACTAATATTGGGGACAGCTTTCTTAAGCTTGCAATAGTGGAAATTTGTTGGATAAAAATATTATAATTTTTTTTGTCATTTAATATCCTTTATTGTATATTTTAGTACCTTAATAATTAAGTGAAACTTGTGAAATAATTTTTAAGTTCAAAAAAGGTAATAATTGCATGTTAGAATTTTATTTGATTATGCCTTTAGATTATTTTTTCTAGAATTTATTAAAAATAATTATGTTACAAATTTACTTTTTGTGTATAAAAGCATTAAATAAATTGGAAATAGTTCATACAAAATTCTAGGGAATACCCTGAGAAATACATCAACAAAACGACATAGGAAGGTCGTTTGCGAAAAACAGTAAAACGATCAAATCATATAGAGAGATAAGATCCAATCAAAACAAGTAGTCTAAAGTACTAAAGTACTCAGCAAACAATTGGTCATCAGAGACAGCATCCGAGAGCACCAATGTAATGGCGGATCACGAACTACACTCCCCAAGAGTATCCTGCAAATCAAGAAAGAGGATTAATATAGAATAATTTTATAATGGCCAGCCAGTCTTGGTGCCATGGAATCTAAACCGAAGATCTGAAAAGATACGGTGAGAAACCAGAGAGGTGATGGCTGGAGGGGACCCAAATGATCTTAGGTTCCTCTCCTTCCAGACGTGGTAAATTACCGCGGCGAAGCAGGAATGCCAAATAGAGTGGTTTCGAGATTGAGACCAGTTTGACGCTTCACAAACCCAAGACTGCCAGCAGGATGTGGTAAAGGGAAAACCTAGTTTAGTACTAGCATGGGTCCAAATAATCTGAGTGAAGCTATAATAAAAAAGAAGATGAAAGATAGTCTCACTGTCAGAGTTGCACAGAGCACAATCAGGTGGGGTGTTATAACCCCAACTGAGGATCTTGTCTTTGGTGGCAAGCTTGCCCAATATAGCGAGCCATAAGATGAAAGAATGACGAGGAACATTGAATTTATTCCAAACTAACCCGGCCCATCCTACTTTAGGGTTAGGCAATCGAATGGCTTGGTACGTGTCTTTGATGGAGAAAGAGATGCATCCTTCCTTCGCTTTCCAGTAGGGGAAATCATTGGAGAAGATGTTAGGAGGAGGGAGGGATAGTATAAGGTTGTGGATCTCCAACAGGTTAGCACAATTTTGAGCACTCGCAGATCTAATGTTAGAGGGCCAGTTCCAGTTCCCGTCGAGAATAATATCCGAGACCTTGAGGTTTTTCCCAAGTCTAGAGTCATTGATGATACTTTCACCATAGTGTGAAGCAAGCGAAGAAGAGATGAGCCATGGATCGTACCAAAAAGAGGTACTAGAACCATTTCCAATTGCCACCCTGCACATTTTACAAGCCAAAGGACAGAGGCGAAGAATTTTTCTCCAGATCCAAGAGGGCGAGGATCCCATCGGGAGATTCCAGAAATTATTATTTTTAATTTTTTCAATCTTTATCCAGTCACACCAAATAGAGTGATTGTTATTACTGATGATTGACCAAAGATGCTTGAGGACAGCCGCCTGATTCCAGATTTTTAGGTCCAGGATCCCAAACAAATTTAGTTTGAGTACGACTTGTACATAAAATTTAAGTAAATGATATAATTTTCCCCTAAAAACTAGTTGTTATATGTAATATATATATACATACATATTTATATATATTAGATAAATAAAGAGGTTACATGAATCTATATGAGTAACCCGACATCTTCTTAACTGGTTGAGATACGCATAAAAAGGAAAGATGCAGTAATTCTCGGATGTGGCTTGTCTTGTTTTGTAGCATAATTACTTTTAAGTCAGTAAATCTTTAGGGGTTCTTCATCACCTTATGTTCCTAACAAACTGGGAGAAATGTCATTGATCTAAAGCTCGTTAGTTAGATTAGTTAGAAAGCTTAATTAGATATTGCATAAGTCACATGTATGTAAATAAAAAAATCATTTTTATTCTAAGTTTGTACGTCAGTTGTGGTCTTTTTATCATCTAATGACTTAAGTTATCTCTTTTGGGATTCATTGACTTTCACATATAGATCGAGATGATAAATTATATGTATAAATAAAGAATAAATAAAATTGACAATTATTGAGAAAAAAATTTATATTAGCTTGGTTTATTAACGAAATGTTTAAAAATATTCAAGTAAATAATATATAAGGAAAGTTTAGTTTTTTCGAAGTAAATTGAAAATTATTTAGATTTCTTTAAAAACAATTCCATAACATGTGGTTATAAAGTTTTCAATTATATCATTAATTTATTTTGAAATTAAAAAATGTGGTCTTATTTATACCATATGATAATCTCATTTAATCTTAATTTTAATTTTCATATTTTGTTTTTGTTTATGACTAGCAAATAAATAATTGTGTGGTAATTTTATGAAAATGATATTTATCATTTATTTTATATTATTTTTACACTAATTTAATTATTAGTTTTAATTCGTAAGGAATAAAATACTTTCATTTGTTTATTTTTATATTTCTTAGTAAATTGAAAAGAAAAAAATGAACGAAAAGAGCAAAAATGAGGTAAATTGGAAATATGAGCTAGAGTTGAAAAAATAATGAAAGACTGAGATTTGAAAGATAAATAAATCAAGAATATATAAAAGAAAAGCAAAAAACAATTTAAGAATAAACTTTTGGATTTATAAGACTAAATTATAATTTTTGTGTAAAATAATTGTTTTATTTTTATTTGATGAGATTATGAATTTTATTCTTAGAATAACCTAGTAGTCAAGTTTTAATTTAGTTAAATATAGAGAAAATTTTGGTAATCTATAATTTAAAATTGTTATTTTTATTTCAGTAGATAAATTATGATTTAAGTAGTCATATTCTATTAATAATAGTGTGAGAAATATAAGGACTATTATAGATGGTGCACTTATATAAAAGTAGATATTAAGCTTAAAATAATTAAATATACATATTCTTATAAATTCAGTACTGGAAAACGTTTTTCATAAAAATTAGGTATTTTTCTTATCTAATGCGAAATACATAGATTATTGGGGATACTCTTCAGACGAAAGGTTTTATTTTTAGGAAATAAGATTTTCAAATGAAAAAAACTAATATGTTTCTTACAAATAGAACTCTTACGCATAAAAAACATAACACCAAGATCAATAAAGAAAGTACACTTAATACATAGTTCTTCACTTTTAATTTTTAATTTTTCTCTTCTTTTCTTTTTTATGTGATAATGTTGAGTAAGAGCTAAATCTTTTTGTTCCGGGGATTTTAAAATACTCATCAAAACTACAATGGAAACCATACATTAGATATTTTATTTGCAGTGAGTAAATTAAGTTAATTTACTAGTAACTCATGTATAAAACATTAAAAATACTATTTAAAGGATTCTTAGTTTCTCGAAGAAGATAAATAACTCATGATTTCAATATTATATTTTTTATAAAATACTTGAGGGATATACAATCGCAAGTTAGATCACTAGTCTAAGATATAACAAATCGACTACGACATGTGTGTTCACTTTTGCATGAGGTGTTTTTTCATGCGAACCAAAGAAACAAACGTTTATATCTCATTCAACTATAAAGTATACTTTTATAGCATTGGCCACAACAAGAAAGAAAGATGAATGGTGTTGAGACCTAAATACCATTCACTATAAGAGAAACTTGAAAATCCACATATATTCTGATAGTCAAGAAATTTTTTAGAATCTACAATGGGTTTTATAGACATATAAATCTAAGACATGAAGATGTTTGACAAATGATTTAGAGTGTAATTATACCGGTCTCGTACATGCATTCTATTAAGAACCTTCAATATCTTCTTACCAAACCATTAGCTCGAGATTGGTAAACTTGACATCGACATGGATGCGAGGCTTGACCCCTAACTGGTCCCTCAGTATCCACTTTCTGGATATTTAATACCTCGACTTTAAAATGTAACATATCACGTGACGAAGTTTCTATATACGTGGATAATTGGTCCCCCGACTTCAAGATATACCATATTACCTCCATAGACTTGTAAAAAATATTTGGTCTCATCCACGAATAAAAAGTGGACCAATTATCTAAAAGGTTGACAAGTTGGGGGACCAATATGGTATATTTAAAGTACATAGACCAATTATTCACGTATATAAAAAATCCAAGAGATGTTATAGTATATTTTATATTTAAAATACTAAATGTTCATAAATAAATAATAAACATTGTTTGTCTCAGCAAGTCATCTTATATAAACGGTAATTTTAAAAATAATGACGAGTAGGTCAGGTACGTTAGGACGTCATGATCAGACTTATCATCGTCTCACCAATATTTGAATTTTGATAATGTCTCACTAACCCTATCTATCTCAATGGTAAAAGAAAATCGAACTTTTAATTTTAAAATAAACGCTAATTATGAGACAAACCAACTTTTTTATATTATGTTATTTTTTCTTTTAGTTTAGTTTTTATTTTTCAGGATCATTGGATTGAGATTTTATGGATGATCTTCACATATTTTCAACATTCGACACTCCGTCTTATTTAGACTAAACCTACTATCTTCATAAAATATTATAAGTTTTATGTTAGTGTAAATATTATTATAATATTTCAATGAGCGTGATTATTAGTAGAATTTATATCTTAAAACTTTAAAATTTTAATTAATATTTAGTTAAAGAACAAAAAAAATTATGTTTGAATTTTTGTTTGATTAAGTTTTTATCATACTTTTTTGTTTTATGAGCTTTTAAATTTTTATAAAACATATTTCTAATTATATTAAGAATAACTATTTATGTTTAAATAAACTAATATAATATTATCTTATAATTGTTGTTGATGTTATAGAGAGAGAAAATAGTGATAAAGTAGTTAATTGTTTTAACAAAAAGGATAGCCTCTCATTTCCATGGAGAGTAATGAGTGTATTTATAGCAATATTTATACACCTGAATGTACATATGACCCATAATACATATGACTTATATTGGACATTGCCTACACATTTTATTGGACATGACTAATTACCGAACCAAACCTAGATCGCAATTCAACTAATAATTCTGTAATCAGTAGTCTTATAGTCCTTGTGAGCTTGACAAGGAATAACTATAATACTGCCCGATTGATCAAATGCTTGATACAAATACTATTGCATGAGTGGGAGGGCATCCTGCTAAAATTTCCCGCTGGACATTGACCCTAATTTATGTCGTTAAAACTTCCACTGGCTCAAAACGTTTTTTTATGATAGAAGACTATATTTTGATAAGGAAAATGAGTGTAAATAGTAAGCGTCGGGCCTATCAGAGAATCTATGGTTGATGGGGTGCGAACCAGAAGTGCTCATTGGTGTAGCTATGCCCTTGACTCGAACATGGATGAATAAACTTATTGGATGATATGTTGAACTTCACATTCTGAGTGAGAGGTCTCATATGTTAAGCACTCCAGTAAATTTGATAAGTCTTGAAAGAACCTAATTGTAGTTTCCTCAAGAATATTCTATTATTGACACATATCACCTTTAGCATATGTTGACCAATGTTCATTAATAACTATATTTACTACAAACTATTGAAATTACCACATGTGCAAATTGTTGGGTTTTATATTTTACCCTTCTTATACTCTGCAACAATGGTTATCGAGACTGAAAAAATAAATGAAAAAACTCACCATATATATTCAATGGAGTAGTCACTTAAACACTTTAACTTTTATAAGATAAAGTTACTCTTGTCCATTCTGTTAGCCATCACAAATACCATAAGTAACTCACTTGAGTTAACTTGCTCTGCCACCGAACCCAATCGAGCCCATCCAAGCCAGTTGTCAAGATTTTTCGAGAATAGTCGAGCACAAGCCAACCATCACTGAGTATCCCCAAGATCTGTCAAATACTATCGAGTGTCTATTATTGCATTTAAGCATTTTGTTTGAGTTATTAATCAGTAAAGGTAACCTTTTCTCTTTTTGTTCGCTTCAATAGTTATAGGTGTTGGAAAATATTTGTATAAATTGTGGGATGACTTAGGGAAGAATCTAGCCAAAGAGAGTTCCATAAATTATCCACCTTCAAGGGATGAGAATACAAAAACCATAGTAGTAATCAACTTAAACATTCCTTATGATGCTCAAAGGTCTAAAAAGGACCAACTTAATAAGGAATCAATATTGAAGCATGAAACCTTTTGGGTTGCTTCTAGGGATTCTGAATCATAATATTGGTTTACTATAGTCTATGTTGAGCCTCAAAGAGTTGTTGACCCCTCCGATATATCTTATCAATCAAGAAGAGTCGTTGACCCCTCCTACTAATAAAAAAACATTCGTTTGTCTAATCTTTAATATAGATCAAGCTATCTAAGAAGGAGACCGATGACATAAAGGTTTTTCAAAGTGACCAAAATTTATAAAATCATCAGATCTTTCGATGGTACTGAAGCTGTTAATACTATGATTATTACCATGATAATGGAGTCCTCTTTGACTATATTCTTGGGAGGATTTGCGTACCTATCCCTACCAATTTTGAGAACTTTCGGCTAAAATGGAGGATTCCTTAGAACGTTAATATTTGACTCATTGTCCCATGGAAGACATCAGCCTCGAGATTAATAACACATGAGGTATTTGACATTGTTATTTTCAGTTGGGGGTTTGGCTCACACTTCACCCCTAATATTCCTTGATTATACACTGAAATTTCAGTGCGTAACTTGTCCTTGAATGTTCATTTCCTTATTCTACTACATTTTCTTTCAGAATTAATACGAAATAGTGGATAAACTTCTAGAACTAGACAAGAAAATGAACCTTTTTTATTAGAGAGACGAGACAACAGTGGCACCCGATAATACAAGGGTCGATTTTCAAGCCCACCCTCCATTTTTGAGCCCATTATGGCAAGATGAATAAAGCTTGGTCGCCAAAGTCTCAAAGGTTCGATTAATGTTGAAGGGTTAACTCTTAGCGGGAGCTTTGAGGCTCAAAATGACCTTGAAGGAGAATCAACAACAACCGAGGGATTGAAGGGTGGGGGAGGGTGGGTAAATGTTAAGGAGGTTAAGGGAGAAGTTGAGAAAACCCCTATTAATGCACATGACTTAAGCCAAGGTATTCTTTTCCTTGCACATTTTACCATTATAACTTCTCTTGTAACTGAAAAGACGCATACCAATGCACACACGTGAAAAATCCTTTGAAGTGTTGATGTTAGTTATTCTAAATTAGTTATTTAGAATATTAATCAACATGTTATTATCGTAAGAAAAATGACTATTACGAATTACTTTCATAAACGTGTCATTATTTGAAATCTTAAATCTTTAAAGTTGATCAGTATGTTGGATTACTTAATTTATTATAAGAGTGTAAATCATTTTTTGACCAACCTTCTTCAATGGTAAGAATTTTATGTGTTAGTATGCGTTGTTTTAATTGTGAACTGATGTGTGGAAAATTTTAAGTTGTTTCCGATTTGTGAACCAATTCAAATAATTTTTTTTCTTCAAAAAGCTTTCTTTTATGTCAATATTTTTTTTACAATTCTTTCTCCAACTTATTCAAATTTTATAATTTTTTAGTTGAATTAATATGATTGAAAAATAATGTATAATGTTTTTTTAAAAAAAATCCTCCAAGTTGTTTGTATTTTTAACTATATTAACCATTTTGAAACCATTCTAAATTTTAAATTATTTTTAAACTTCTTTTAGATCTTCTACCACTGTTCAAATAGGTGTCTATGTGATTTTATTTCTCTAAGTTTTCCCATCATTTTTAAAAAATTTCAGCTTATATCCAAATATTAAAAATTTAAAAAGTTCTTCAACTTCTAAATATATTAGACGAGATTTTTATCACATAAAAATTATGATCAAATCTTTGACCAACAAATGAGAAATCTAGATAAAGTTAAATACTTTGATATTGTGTATTATAACATAAAATCTTGTCTATCATTTCCTAAACAATTTCCGTTATCTTTTCCATTACACCAATGTACTTACAATCCAAAAGTTATATGTCAATCAATCTCAAATAATATCAAATTAGGTATTGTCCTATTTCTATTTCATTTATCTTCCACTAAGTTTTTTCTTCGAATCCGCAATCGTATTGAAATCTCCCATCATAATTCAAATTGCCTCAAAATTATTATTTTCATTTCGAATACATCCCAATAACTACCATACACCATGTATACGTGTACATCTTCCACACTATCTTTGTATGAGAATCATAAACTTATATTTTAATCATTACTAACCACATGTTCCTTTTCTCATTATTTCTCCGGAAACCTCTACACCACATCTCATCAAATCTTAACTTCCTTCTATACTTTGATCTTTTTTTTTTGCTAAACATTGGTTTTGATAAGGCTAAAAATCAAAACCTTCGTTAATTCAAAATAATTTAAGTTTATAAAAGCATAGACTAATCCTCTAACATTCAAAAATATTAATGTAAGAATTATTCAGAGTTTAAGTAAAGGCAGTTCTCTTGACTACACCTAACTTATTTTACCCTCAGATCGATCTACTTTTTTATGTTTCTTCTGATTACTCACGGCACTTTGTTAAAGAAAAATTAATATTTTATAAAAAATATACTTCTTGTCTAATAACCATTTTTTTATTTTGTGCATTTACATCTAAGACATCACTTTTTCAAAAATCAGTCTCGTTTATAAAAGTTTATTGTTGTGCCTCTAAATTGATATGCAAGGACTTGATAATTATTGACTCATGTATGAAAATCATTATCGATGTTTATTTATGCTTATTTCATGTTTACATCTTTACCCATTATCATTATTTTCTATTTGTTTTGGATAAGTTATCATATTGTTTAATTGTATCATTGATGATTTTCTTACTTCATTTTTAGACGTCTATTTTCATAAATTTGATATCCAAACTAGATTTTTTAAATCTTTTTTTAAATTCCCATTATGATGAATCATTAAATTCTAGATATATTTTATCTTTATCTCTCGATCTATTTCCAATTTGGTGATGTATCACTATGCTTATTTTATTTTATTTTTAATTCCCATTCAACTGTGACTAGAATTCTTTGTCATTAATATTAATAAAAAACTTTCATCTTACACTCAGATGTCTATCAATTGATTATATAATTAAATAATTTGAGATCGTATCAAATAGATGAACTAGAAGAGCAAATCATAGCAGGGTTGTTGTGGATTGCATATATGATCTTAAATTTTAGCTCAATTTAAACACTTACATAAGAAAATTGTTGGGAAAAGAGATTTTTTTTCATCCATATTTGTTGGAAATATTCTTCTTGTTGGACTAAAATTAAGATATATTTAGAGTCTAGGGTTCCGAGTCTAAAATATTATCTTAGATTTAGTTGTAAAAATATTTTTGAATCTATAAAATTAGAATGACAATGGCTAAATTTATTAACCTAAAAAATTCAAATTGTAAAAGTTAATGCCCACGTATCTTTTTTGTTGAAAACAAAAATAGACTTACCTTTAAAGGATTTCAAGAATTATAATGATATATTTTGAATTTCTCATGAAATCAACTATTGGAAAAATATTTAGATGTAATTTTTAATGAGTCATTTGTGTCTTTACGGTGAAGCTACCCAAAATTAATGTTAAAAATCGCCATTAGTCCACTATATTTTAGAAATTTGCATTATTAGTTCTCACACATGTGAGTATTGAGAAGTTGACATGTGCAACCCATATATCAACATTTTGTTTTACTATTGGTCCTCCAAAAATCTAAAACTTTAATTCGAGAAACATATAATCTTTATACTAAATCTCTAATTCTATAACCATAATTTTCAGAATATTAGGGGACTAATAATGAGACAAAATATTTAAAATATTTTGACGTAACATGTGGCAAAAATATGTATAAAAATATTTAAAAGAAATATGATAGAAAATAAAATCGCAGTAAAACACAAAAAAATTAAACAAATTGATAAAGCAAAATCTAATCTGTAAAATGTATTTCTTTTTTAATTTTTCTACAAATGGTCAATTAGATGGTATCAAATTTTATAAATTATGTATGAGCAACGCTAAACCGAGACCCGTTTTGGTTATAATGAGACTCCATTATAATGAGACCTTCTTCAGCTATAATGAGACCCCAAATTTTACTAAAATACCCTTAATATATAAACCTTTTTCAGCCGACTATCTCTCTTCTGTTCTCTCTTCTCTCTTTTATCTTTTCCCTTTTCTTTTTTTATCAAATTCAAGTTGCAGCTTGCATCTCACCAATCAAAATCAGAAAATTATTTCTCTTCCTCAATTAATCTCTCTCTAGAGAACTCATTTCCTAATCAAAATCAACAATAACACCCCAACCGGAAAAGAAGCCGACTGAGAAGAAGGTCACCGAGAAATATCCCTTGGATGTCGTAGCAACTGAGAAGAAACCAAAGTCCAGAAAGAAGTTACCAAAAGAAGCTGGCGTCAGAGCTGATAAAAAGAAGAAACGATCCAAGAAAAGCGTCGAGGCCTACAAGATCTACATCTTCAAGATCTTGAAGCAGGTTCATCCCGATATCGGTATTTCCAGCAAAGCTATGGGAATCATGAACAGTTTCATCAACATATCTTGAGAAATTGGCTGGTGAGTCTGCGAAGCTTGCGAGGTACAACAAGACACCGACTATCACTTCAAGGGAAATCCAGACTGCGGTGAGGTTGGTGTTGTCTAGTGAATTGGCTAAACATGCTGTATCTGAAGGAACGGTGGCTGTTACAAAGTTTACAAGTTCTTAGGTTATGGAATTTGGGGATTTAGGGTTTCTGGTTGTAAATTTAATTCAAACTTAGAAATCGATGTGTTGTTTTCTTTCTTGTGGTTTTGTTATCTGATTGATGTTTCTGATTTCGCTATTAATCAAAGATCTTAATTTCAAATATTGATTTCTTTGATTTTTTAAAAATAAATTTGCCATCAAGATGAAACAAGATTGCCATTACCATCAGGCTGAGAAATATTTTCACACTTACTAGTTTATTTCTTAATAGAAAATTATACAAATTACCGGGTCCACAGATTACTTCATTTTAATATAATTCTGTAAACAAATGGTTCTTCGACTAGTGTGATTCATTCTTTTTACGCTAATGAAAAGTCGAAAAGTTCCACAAGGCGATATTAAAATATAATTAAAAAGTAGAGAGAATTTTTGTTAAAGAAGAGGAAGAAAATAGTTAGATTTTAATGTAATTCATTCTTTGGGTATTAGATTAGTTTTAGAGAGAAGTTTGGTTGGAGAAGAGGAAGAAAATTGTTTAGAGTTTTGGTCGAAAACATGGTTTTATATGATGGGTAAAATGGTCATTTTACATAAATAAAAAGTTTGATTTAAGATCTCATTATAACCAAATGGGGTCTAGATATAACTTGCCCATTATGTATTACCAAACTCACACAAATATAACGGGTAGAAAAATAGTAGTGTTTTGGTTTTTTTAATAGTTGTTAGATTTGTATATTAAACTACAGGTAATTTCTTTTTTATTAATAAAAAAATTATAATATTGAAAGTAAACTATAATTTAAATTTCAGATTGAGTTGTAACTAATTAATAAAATTAGATAGTTATCAATTTTGTTTTTTAAAACAAACTATAATTGGATGATAAAAGAATATAAATAAATTGTAATTTTTTAGCCAAAATAAATAAAATAATAATAATAATAATAATAATAATAATAATAATAATAAAACAACCAAATCAGCGAAACTAAACCAGGTAAAACAAATATTTTGGAGGATGAAATTTTCAACCAAAAATTTAATTTACTTAAAAGTAAAGTATATTAATATATTCAATAGAAATCAGATAGATTTATATTTTAAAATAAATAATCGTTTATCTAAAAGATAAAAATAGCAGAACATTTTTGAAAATAGATTAAATGGCCAATATTTATATTGAACAAATTTAAAAAGAAAATAATAGAGGAGAGAGAAAAGAAAAGAAAATATAATTGAGAAAACATTATGGTTATTTGTAGGAGTACAAGGGGTCCAATGTTTTGTATAAAGCCACATCCAAGCCTGACCATGGCCTGTGCTTTCTCACATGTTTGCATGTGACTTCCCTCTATTTATCATCTCTTCTCTTATAAACCTCACATGATTAACCTTACTCTCTTCTTTTACTATATAATACTACTATACTTAATCTAATTCAATTCATTACAACTTAATCACCATGTGATCTGATTTTGACCATCTTTTATCTTAACTTTGACCAATCTGAACTCTATCAAAAGTCTGTTTTGATCTTCTTTGTGTTTGGTCAACTACTATTAGAATCTTAGTTAACATTTATATAAAGTTATTTTTTAAATAATTAATGTTGGTATATTATCAAGTATCTTGGTTATCTACTGTAAATATATAAATATCTAAGTTAAAACTGAAGATATCTACCCAAGTATATGCTGGTTTGAGAATATGTTCAGTAATTTGATGTTATAAATAAATTCACATCATTTATAACAAACCAAACAATGGAATATGAACTAATCTACTGTGTTTGTTTGTTAATTATTAAATTTTGCATACAAATGTATTATTATATTTTACGTAAATAATCCATATAATATACAGTTCTTTATTTTGGAGGATAAAATTAGTTTTTTATATGTACCTTTTATTATTAATTAACCTAAATTTACTATTTTGTAAAAAAAAAAAAATTGAAATATTTATTGGTAGTAACGATATATAACTTTTATGTAAAGACGT
Source organism: Limnanthes douglasii subsp. nivea (assembly GCA_036936605.1). Taxonomy (NCBI): domain Eukaryota; kingdom Viridiplantae; phylum Streptophyta; class Magnoliopsida; order Brassicales; family Limnanthaceae; genus Limnanthes; species Limnanthes douglasii. The sequence goes on along the minus strand of JAUPFV010000002.1, from coordinate 82,781,220 downwards.
AACCAAAAGGTTCTAGTATAATATTTGTTGAAATAATAGTTACGCTGTGATAAAATAAAATTTATTTTCAATTTAATTGATGAGAGGAGTGTATGGTAAGGGATTGGATTTGGGTTGCATCTTTTCTTTATAATGGTTAGAAAGCAGTATCCAATATCTACCACAATTGAATCATAAAATATCGCCACAGACGTTGTTAAAAATATATATTTTAATATATTTGATATCTTATATAAATTATTTTAATAGTCTATTTATAAGAAACAAAATAAAGTTCTTCTGATAATTTATATAATATGGCCAATAATCCGACCATCAACAATTATAAACATTACTATTTTGATACCGAAAAATAAAAATACATTGTGGATAATGTAAAACTCTTACATGACCAATCATTTAATTCGAATTAGGAAAAAAATTGTCTCCTTCCATTTTATAGATCACATATATCCTTGTGATGCTTTGCATCCTGAAGGCTCGCACGGGTTTATTTTTGGTCCACTTCTAAAAGGCCCCGTATAAGTTGAGCTATGTTCTCATTTATATACCATTGATCCTTTCCATGTTTACCGATGTGGGATATGAGACTTTGGTCGCTACTCTAACAGAAACTTCTCTTCATCTGGCTCACTAAACGTCCTTAAAACGTTCACATGATGTTGCGAACATCAATACAACGTAGGTCCTCTATAAAATTTGGAACTCATAAGGCATTAGTCATTATATCTGATCGATTATCGCATGTAGACATTTTCTTCACATCAACAATTCTTTTTTATATTATATCACAAATAAAATGATACATGACGTATATATATATATATATATATATATATATATATATATATATATATATATATATATATATATATATATGTATGTATTATACCTTCGTGGTACATCTGGTTCCATGTAATGTATATGCATCTTTTACTGTCACAAAACATTTTTGTAGTTATGTTATCAAACCCAAATATGCCACCAAACCTTGCAGCCTTATTACCTCCTTAATTGCCTCCGTTACAACTATGTTTTTGGATTCAATTGTAGATAAAACTACAATAGCTTGCAACTGTGCTTTCCAACTAATCGCACTTTTAGCTAGAGTAAACACATATCATGTCTAAGATCTCTTTCTATCTATATTTCCTGTAAAATTAGAATCAACAAAACCAACCACTCATCTTGCAATATTATCCAACGATCCACCAAAATCGATCTTGTTGAATGTGAAGCCAACATTCGCATTATTTTTAAGATACCAAATTATCTATTTCCTTGTTTGCTAGTGTTTTTTCCCATGACATACCATGCACTTGTTAACCACACTAGCCGCATGTGAAATATCAAGACGTATGCATATCATATCATACATGATGCTGCCAACGGCATTTGAGAATGAAACCTTCAATATTTGTTCCAAGTCAGCATCGTCCTTAGCCGATCCTGGTGTAGAAAACTTAAAATGAATGTATAACAGGATGCTAACTGCCTAGGTATCAAACATGTTGAATCGTTATAGCACTTTATCAATGTATCTTTATTAGGACAAGTATAACGATCTCACGCTTATGTTTATGGTAGTCTCCGTCCCTAGAATATTCTTTTCCCTATCCAGATATTTCATCTCAAACCCGACATTAATCTGCTTCTTTATCTTCATAATGTGTGACATATAACAAGCAAAAATAAGCATATAATTACAACAATAAGTAAACATAATAATTATCTGACATCCTCTAATGATATATATAATTTTCATATGGACTCTTTGTGAACCCTGTTAACATCATGAATGTATTATATCATTTGTAACATTTAATAGGTGACTGTTTCAAACCATACATTGACTTCTTTAGTAGAAAAATCTTGTCTTTCATTTTAGGATTGAAAAATCTATATGGTTGTCTCATTTAGATTAGTTCCTCCAATTCAACATGTAGAAATGGGTCTTCACATCCAACTTCTCAATCTCTAAATCTTGTAAAACTACTATAGCTAACGAAAGTTGAATCGAAGTGTGTTTCACCACTAGAGAAAACATTTTGTTGAAAGTAATTCATTTCCTTTGAGTAAAATCCTTAACGACCAATCTTGTCTTAAATCGAGTTACGTCAATTCTTAGGTTACCTTACTTTTTCTTAAATACCCATTTGCAGTCTACTACATTCTACCATTTAGGAAAATCAACAAGTTTTCATGTCTGTGAATAGATTAAATATCTCCCCTCATAGCACCGATCCACCGATATGCTTCCGAACTCGCTATAATATAGTTATTGGGTTCTCATGCATCTTAACTTTTTATGTAACTTACAGAGAATATAAAACTAGGTTTGTATATATTTTTGGTGGTTCAATCTTCTTTTTTCTATGCCCAGTTCTATGCTATAAGGTTATTATTCTGTTTTGGGCACATCATCTTCATTATCATATGATTCTGACTTTTCATCTCTGGATCATGGATCCACTTGAGAACCATTTAAATTATCAGACTTACTAGGAACTAATTCTACTTCAAGTTCCAGTTGTTTACTCATAACTGATCATGGCTCGACCATTTCTCCTACATCCTTCTAACTATTAGCAAAATATACTTATTAATATCACATCCATACTAATGAGAAAACATGGAGACTTTGGAGCGATAAACTATAAGCTATATGTCTTTCCTATGTTAGCATATCCTACAAATATGCACTTATTTACCACCGACTCAAATTTATAATCTCTTACGTAAGCGTAGATAAGACAATCGAACACCCTTAATTGTTTCTAAATCAGTCGACGGTCCAAAATAAATCTGAAAAATAGTCATATAACCAATAAACATTAGTCTCGACTATTTTACAAAGTTACACATTGTAATACAAAAACATGATTCATTCCTTATCACAATATGTTATGTTCATTCTTTCTCACAACCCAATTATGTTGTATTGTTCTAGAACAGGTGCGGTGACCCAATTATGTAACATCATCCATAATAACACTTCTCTTGAGAATGTAAAATATATTTTATAAACTTCCTTTCATACACACCATTGATCCCTTTGTCACATTGATTACATTATTATCTGCATGATACTTGTAACCTCGAGAGTCTAATATCACAAGAGATATCAGGTTTCTTTCAATCGAGGAACATGCCAACATGTCACGATTCTGACAACACCATTTAAAATTCTAATCATAATGTTATCGATCCCACCAACAAGCAACAAATGATTGTTTATCATATAAACATTTCCTTGTATTGGTTTGTAAGTATCAATCCACTACTTAAATTAGTACATATGGTATGCAACGCCAATATCAGGTACCCCCATATATTTCTCACAGTCTGAACTCACAGACAACACATCTTTTGTATTATTATTTTTGTTATCATCTTAATCATTCACACATTTTAACGGGTTAAAAATATTTCTTTTTTTATTTCCCTTTTGACCCAATTTTGAATAATCTCATATATATATTAACCTTTCTCATTCATAATAGTTTAAATTATTGTATATTTACTTGGATTATGTCTGATTATTATTTTTGTAAGAACTCACAATGTTGTTAGATCTTAGCCTAGTCATAAAATTTTCCCTTTCCGTTTGACTAGCTAACTGTAACTGTCTCAATTTTTTTTAATTTCAACACCCCTTTGATGTATGCCGGATATAGTTTTTCCTTACCATACATGATGGTATCTACGAAATTCTCATAGAAAGTTGGTAACAATCTAAAAAAAGATAAAGCTTCATACTCATCATCTATTATGATATCAATATTCTCTGAATCCATAATAATTGACTTAAATCTATCAAGATGTTTAGTTATCGGTATACCTTCTTTCAACCTAAAACCATACAAATATTTCTTCAAGTATAAATGGTTCAAAACTGATTAATCTAAGTAAAGTTCTCCTGATTTTTTCACACGTGTACAATAGTATTCTCAACACTAATCTCCTCTAAAATGTTATCATTTACACTCATTAGAATCCAACATAAATCTCTTTCTTGGAGACCATGATTCTCCTCTTTTTTATATTCATCAGTAACTTATTATCCACCGCCCTTGAGGTATGAAAGAATATTTTAACTTAATCGTCAACAATGCAAAGCTGGATCCCTCATCGAATCTTTGATTTTTAATTAATTAATTTAAACGTTATTATTAACCTTCAAATACAATAACCTACGCTCCAATACCAATTTGTTAAGAATAAATATGAAAAAATCACAATTGGTTCATACGCAAAATAATTTCAAAACGACATCAAAACAAAATAATACAAGATTTAACATAGTTGACAATAATATCTGCATCCACGGGTGTCGCCAAAGATTTTTTTTTCTCGCCATATAGTAGAAAGTTACAAATTTTAAAGTCCCTTTTTATATAATTCTAATAGTCTATTTATAGAGAATAAATAGAGTTTTTCAAATAATTGATATTAAAAAGTCCAATAGTGCGATTTAAACAACTCTTGACATCACCATTTGACACTGAAATATACATTGTAAACACAAGGTACACTGTAAACTCTTATATGACCAATCATTCAATTCGAATTAATAAAATTAATGTATTCTTGTATAATATAGATCTCAAACATTCATGATCTAGAACCTCATGACTATTTAACTTATTATCAACATTAAAAAAAAACACAGATTTGTTATGAATTTTTTTAATTTTTTTAAATTTTAATTTTATTATAAAAGATATGAACCGATCTTTTTTATCTCAAAACTATTAATTTAAAAATATAATTATATATTAAATTTTAAAAATATATACAACATTAAAAGATGTTTAAATACAATTTTTTAGTAAAAGCATGTTTAATAAAAAAATGAAAAACCAAAACATTCATTAAATCTAAAATAATTGTAATTGTTTTAAAATTTGGGTTTTCCAATTCAGTTTTGATTTAACGAATGAAGACGAATTAGAATAAGTTTTCTCGTAATCCGTTTATATTGATTTTAAATTTTATTAACCAATATCTTAATTTTAATTTTTATGTAATGTTTTCGCATCAACTTTTACATATTGTGTCAAGTTTTGAGACATTCATATTTTAAATTATTTTGTTATTTTAAATAATTTATTTATAATATTTTTAGTGAAGTCATATCGATTTTGTTAGATTGAAATGCTCTGTTAGGATATAAATTCATTTTTAACACAAATATTAGAAAACAAAGTACATAAACGTTTTAGATATGTTTTTCCAAAAAGATTTATTTTAATCCCTTTATTGCTTTGATTTTTAAAGAGAGTTTTTTAAGATATAATAATCTTGAGATTTCAAATATTAAAAAAATAGAGAGACAAAATAATGGTTAGAGTTTTTATTAATTGAAATTGTATAGATACAAATAACTTAAGCCACTATTTATAGAGTAGTAATATGTATTAGGAGACCTAAATCTTGAATGACTTTAATATCTATAACACATCCCTATAACTCAAAATGCAACAATAAAAAGTATTGAAATTTTCTCACAATAAAAACGCAAAATGAAATACCGATTGAATCTTCATGAAGAAATCCACAAGTTGCATTCAATCCTCAAATGACCTTCTTCGAACAGGTTTCAAACGACCTTTAAAAATAATATTTTCATATATTTTAAATAAATTTTTCTTCACGTATTCTTCTTACATCCTCTTTAGGTCGTCTTGTTCTTTATATTTCTTTTACCGCATCATTTTCTTCAATAAAATATCTAACCCCAATATCAGATCTCGAGTCTCTAATCTACAACTGAATCTCTAACCGTAGTATAATATATCAATCTTCAATTTCCAATTTCTTGATTCAAAATTCAAAATCCAAAATTCAATATTCAATATTCAATATTCAAAATTCAAAATTCAAAATTCAAAATTTTAAAATTCAATTTACATATTCCAAATTATAAATTTCAATTCTCATATTTTAATTTCAAATATCAAAATCCCTAAACACAAAATATAAAATATAAAATCTAAATTTCAAGCCAAATCTAAATCCAAATATGAAACTAAAACCAAAACAAATCCAAATATCAAAACTAAAATCCAAACCCAAATCTAAAACTCATACGAAAATATCAAATCTCAAATCCAAATAAACCAAAACCAAATCAAATCCAAACTCAAACAAAAAATTGAAATCAAATCGAAACGCAAATTGAAACCAAAATCAATCAAAATAGAAATAAAAACAAACTCAAAACACAATTCCAATCATAATTATACTAACATGTTTACATTCATTATTTACATGTCGAAAACGCATATAATAGCTTGTCAACCATGAAAGCATAACACGACCAAAAACAAATTGTCCATCGAGGGACAATGAAAAAAAAATATGTGTCGATATAACGGAAGACACAAAAATATAAACTCTAGACCTAAATGTACGTTGTGATACCATGTAATAAAAGAGAAAAAAAAAGAAGGAAAGAAACAAAAGACGACTACAGTTTTTATTAATTAGAATTACATATTTATAAGGGAAATGTCACACTAAGTACCTTCTCACCAAACTTATTATCATCTAGTACCCGAATTTTCTTTTATGCCTACTAAATACCTATCTCAGCAAACTAATTCTTTTTTAAGACCCAGCTAATATTTTTATTCTTGAAATACCCTCAACATTTGACTATGACGCTAGACGAGTTGTACTTATGACACTAGACGAGTTGTACTTGCCTAAATAATATGACGCTAAATGAGTTGTACTTATGACGCTAGACGAGTTGTACTTGCCTAAATAACGCGAGATGTTCCTTGACTATGACGCTAGATGAGTTGCACTTGCCAACATCACGCGAGATGTTCGTGTAATATGACGCTATATGATTTGCACTTGCCTAAATCACGCGAGATGTTCGTGTAATATGATGCTAGATGAGTTGAACTTGTCCAAAGCACGCGAGATTTACGTGTGCACTTGCCTAAATCACGCGAGATGTTCGTGTAATATGACGCTAGATGAGTTGAACTTGTCCAAAGCATGCAAGATTTACATGTACTACGACGCTAGATGAGTTGAACTTGTCAACATCACGGGGGATGTAAGTGTATTATGAAGCTAGACGAGTTGTACTTGCCTAAATAACGCGAGCTGTTCCTTGAATATGACGCTAGATGAGTTGCACTTGCCAATATCACGCGGATGTTCGTGTAATATGACACTAGATTAGTTGCACTTGCATAAATCATGCGAGGTGTTCGTGTAATGTGACGCTAGATGAGTTGAACTTGTCCAACGTACGCGAGATTTACGTGTACTACGACACTAGATGAGTTGAACTTGCCAACATCACGGAAGATGTAAGTGTAATATGACGCTAGAAGAGTTGAAAATGGTAATTTGGTAAAAAAATTGGCTTCTTAATAGTAGTCTAAAGGGTCTCATATTTGGGTACTTATTAGAGATTTCATACTTGAAAAGGTATTTTCTGGTACTTTTCTCTATTTATAAAAATTTCAAGACACTATTTACAAAGTAATAATATAGTTTAGTAGACCTAATATCTTTAATGACTTTCATATCTCTAACACAACCAACTAAAAATATAAAATCAAGATTAAAAAATATTAATAATGAGAGAGATCTGTATTTCAAGATACTAGAAAATATGAATATGTTATTATTCATCTCTTGAATCATCTATCTGTTTATAAAGATTAGAAGACTCTCATTTTTCACAAAACCATTAAAAAAATTCAATTGATCGGATACGTGATTTCGCGGAAAGGTACATTTTTTCTCAAAGACACTTACCAAAATTTACTACGATAAAAAGTCAATTTTCGGTTTTTTTTAAATATGACCAACTTCACTGTGATAACTCTTCTTTTGGTGCAGTGAGTTCAAATTTCTCATTGTGAAAAAAATTCCAAAAGATAAAAAACTACAATTTTACCACAACCACTATTTTTTAGCCGTGGCAAAATAATTTCATCGTAACAACAATTGTTTGGTAATGTCGAAATTCGTCGTCCAAATTGCCAAATAATTGATTCGTACACATGATAAAAACAACATTTGGATGTTGTAACGTCCACATTTTTTTATCTCCATTGATTGTTATAGCAATATATAATCTTACCTTACATGTTTTATTTATTGAGTCTATCGTGATAAATCTTATCCGTAAGTGAAATTATCTTAAACTATTTTGTTTAAAAAGTTTAGCGAATATATTTTAATTTATATTTTTTTATGATAGTCAACCTTGAGTAATTAAAAAAACAGCGGATCAATTATGATCCTTTCACTTAATCCAGTTTCTAACACAAAAGTAATATAAAAATCATAAACTAATTTAAAAATAAAATATCCCGCATTGATTTATAACTAAATTAAAATACAATAAATGAAATAAATTTTTATACTAGAGTATATCTGAATTGCATAATTACGCTAAATCAATGAGACACGTTTTACCTGATATATTTTTATTACTAACCCGTAATATTTAAATTAGTTATATTAATAGAAGGTTTAAAAAGATACGAAAGTGGCATAAATTCAAAATTGTTAATTTTTGCTTTGCGGATGATTTAATGATCTTCTATCACGCCGATATCAACTCCCTCCTTATTATAAAAGAAGGCCTCAACGATTTCTTTATGTTATTAGAGCTGTAAGTTAGTCATGATAAAAATCAGATTTCCGGCTTGGGATCAACCACACCCTCAAGCTTGATCTCATCAACCTCTTAAGGTTTAAGGTTGACTCTCTCCGAGTCAAATATTTGGGAGTTTCTCTGTTCACTAGTCGACTATCACATACTAATGTTTTTATCATTTCTTCACAAAATTACTGCTCGTATTGACTATTGGACTTCTAAATACCTTTTTTTTATTTTGGTCATCTTCGCTGGACAAGTATATTGGTCCTCCATTTTCATCCTCCATTAGAGAATTCTCAAAGAACTCTCCCAAAACATATGTCACTTCCTCTGATCCGTCCACGAATGAAAATATCGGAGGCTAAAGAGACATGGTTTTCTGTTATAATACTCACATTGGAGGGTGCCCTTCGGATTCTAAATCTAAAAACCTGGAATCAGGTGACCATCCTTAAACTTCCATGGTCCATTATTAATAGTAATTCAAACTCTATCTGGTGCGATTGAATTAAAACTGAAAACATCAAAAATAATAATTTATGGGACATTAATCATGGCTCTTCTCCCTCATGGACTTGGAGGAAACTTTTATCCATTAGGCCTTAATAATCTTTTCAGGATGGCAATCGGTAATGGTAAGAATACATCTTTCTGGTGTGATCCCTGGTTGCTTACCACCTCTCTTGCACCTTCCTACGGATAGAGTATCATCTACAATTCAATGTTGAGTTAGAACCTTAATGTTTTTTATCTTATCCTCGATGAGCGTTGGATATGACCCTCTAACAAGAGATCTGCAACTGTAGAAAGAGAAGTAATCTTCTAGAAATCTGCAACATCATTGTCTCCCTTCCTTTCACAAGCGTCTTCATCGATGACATCGACTACTGGACTGCTAAGGACGGATTCCCCAAATTCACGATCAAGGACAATTACAATGCCATCCGTTCGCTCATCCTCTGTGTTGGATGGGTGGGGTTAGTATGACATAAATTTAATATTCCTCATCATTCTTTTATCATTTGGCTTGCCATCCATGGCAAGCTAAGTACCAGTGACAAGCTTCTGAATTGGGGTATTAATTCTCTCACACGTGCATTTTATGCAATTCCGCTGACGAAACTACCAATCACATTCTCTTTAATTGTAGTTTCTCCTGGAACCTTTGGGAGTTTGCAAGTTCCAAGTTTGTGATCCTTACCATAATAACTCCAATTGGATCTCTTGGATCCTCGAGGCTTCCCATTGCCCCCTCCAGCTCACGCCACCTACGGTGGGCTTGCTTTGGTGCTATTATATACCATATTTGAGGTGAAAGAAACAACAAAATCTTTGGCTTTACTCTGAGCATGACCTCTGCTGTCTCGTACCGTATGTTAGTTTATCTCTAGTCTAAATTTTTGTGTAACCAAGATTGTCTGCCTTATCCATTCTCACATCCACTAACTTAATTTTTTTACATTTGGTTTCTTTTTCCAGTTGGCTTCACTTGCTGGTCTCTGCTTGCTTTTCTAATTACTCTTATACTTTTCTATGACTACAAATTTTTATCGTTTTGATATTTTTCTTTTATTTATATATTTTTTTTGAATTTTTTTTGAATTTTTGACAACCTACTTACTTTTATCACACTTTCTTTACGACTCCAACCGCAACTCTTGGGATATGCCCTAAACATATAAAAAAAATACGGAACATATATTTTTTATTTAATTAATTATAACTAAATAAACCAAATATGGATTATTATATAACATTTCAATAAATTATCGAATTTTAGATAATTAGGTTAAAAATGTAAATAATATAATATGGTGCATTAAAGTCAAAATCACGAGCTCATGTATAACAAGAAAGCACGTCAGCTTGGTTTACGAAAAAGATTCTTATTACAGGGTCGGGCTTCGAGTTATTACTCCTGTCACACTCAGTACCACAATTCCTAATATTTTCCATTGTGCTTGTATTTTACTACCTTCCAAATATTCTCTTCCTCTAGATATGTAAATGTCTTTGTACATGTCATTTTGTTCGATATGTTTCAACATTGTCCTGTTCATTTCACATGGGTTTGTAATATTGTGTAAAGTTTAAAATTGGTTTTACCAAAATTTTAAAAATAAAATTATGCTAATTTAGATATATTAGGTACCCTAGAACTAAACCGCCCAAAATCCTGGTTTTTTCCATTTATAAGAAAACTATTTATAATTTGTAGAAAAACACTTGTGTACAGTTTGTTCCGAAAACTTTTCACTATTTTTCAATATCATAGAGTCCTCGTCATTTCTACCAAATTCATCTGATATACGTATAATATATTTTATTATAGTTTTAATTTTTTTTTTAAAGCTACGCAAAAAATAACATGTGTTTCGATTCCGGTCCTAACGAATTTTTATTCGTTGTGATCGGTTTAAAAAATTTAGTTTTGAATTAGCAATAATTTCAGTCAATTTTAAAATTTTTGAAAATTTGCTACGGTCATGGAACGTAACTAACTTCAGACCCTCTTTTTTTTAAAAAAAAGTTGAAAATAAATTTTATGAATTATTACAATTTTTTGAAAGAATTTAGTACTATTACCTTCTTCACACTATTTTGAGAATCTTATAAACTCTCTCAAGATCAAATCTCCTTTAGTTATCTTATTTTATCAAATATGCATTTAGATTTATGGTTACTTATATTTAAATTCATAAAGCTTGTTATATCCAAAATTATATCTTTTCAAAAATCAAGCTATAGATCGATCATGATAATTCTTTTTAGAAACGTAACTTTACATATCTCAGGCTTTTCCATTGTTTTCGGTAATTTTTTAGCAAATATTTTCATCACTTACTGCTGTAAGTTTTTTGTTTCATACTCTAGTTTTCCAACAATAAAAAAGAATAGTATCATGACAGTGGAAACAACCTTGATTACCATCAATGTGGTGAACCAAGACCTTGTTAGTTTGAACCATTTTGATGGTTTGAATTCTATCTAATGGCAAGACAAGATGACCATCTTGTTGACTACACTTAAGTCCACTACATTCTTGATCCAAACCTAGAAAAAATTCAAGAAGTTAGTGAAAAGAACATCTAGGAAATCAAGACAAAATTGCACAAACAAAAAGAGGATAATCTCATATTTTAGGGATATATCTTCAACGCACTTTCAAATTTTCTATTCGATCTTTACACAAGTGAGTCTTGAGAAATGAAAAATTGGAATGTACCTGAAGAGAAATATAAAACCGAAGAAGAATGTACAAAAAAGTCTTAATTTTCAATACTTTGATGTTAAGTTTATGGATGGAAAATACTTATCCCTCTAATAATGCGCTACAAACCATAATCAATAAACAGGTTTCCATTAAAATAGTGTTTTAGATTTTTTTTCAGGTATGAGCAGTCATAGCAAAATTGCCTCTATCTTAGAAAAGTTATTGGAAGAGGATATTTCATAAATCCAGAGAGTATGATTTGAAAAAAATCCAAAAAACTTAGAGACTGAAGAAAAGTCGCATACTAAAATGAGGAAGAAAAATCCAAAATTAGAGCTTCTACGAGTGTAAATACAATAGAGCCAAAGTCCAAGAAATAGAAAACTGGACATAAATAACTTGGAGACAATAACAAAAATACATTTAATAATGTGAATGTCTGGAAAAATCCTTAATTTCTCAGTATTCTTATTTTAAGTTTATTGATGGAAAAACATTTGTCCTCCAAATTGATGAGCTGCAAATCATAGTCAATAAACTCGTGTTCATCAAATAAGGTCTTCTAAAACAAATTCAATATAACAAAATAGTATTCATCTAAGATCCCTATAGGAAGAGGATTCTTTATGAATCCGAAGAGTATAGTTTGGAATAAACCTATAAGCACTTGAACATTGAAGAATTATCTCTTATTGGAGATGCGGAAGAAGATTGCAATATTAGAGCTTCGAGGAGTGTAAATGCAATAGAACAAAAGTCCAAGAAACAAAAAAACGGGCATAAATTATTTGGCAAGAAGAACAACAATACATTTAAGAGTTTGGCGGGAAATATCTTTGTGCGTGGGAAATAGGGTTATTTGGCTCGTACGTGAAACCTTAAGAAAAAAGATAATACCATAAATTTTATGGAGGAAAACATTATTGTAATGGTGAAGTAAGTTAATTTCATTTAAGATAAGACTATGGGTGGATGGTACGATACACGCGCATTCATCCATGTCTCGCATGAAACATCCTTGTTCAAAATAATGGAAGTGAGTAATATCATAAAAGAGCTACAAATGAAAAACACAAACAGGTCAAAATTGAAGGATGGAAGTGTAGAGTTAATATTACTAATGATGAGAAGATTACTCTTGTAAATGTATTGTAGGTTTCAGAAATGAACAAAAAATTAGTTTTTGATGATCTATTGGCTGAGGTTGGAATTCGGTTCTTCTACAAATCCAAAAACTTTATTTCGTCCAGGGGGGACGTTGTAAGAAAATAATCTTGTAACAATATGGTAAAATTATATACTCATGATGTTATTATTAATGAAATGAATAATTCTATTTATTATTTCTTTCGTAATAATTACTTGTTATGACATGGTAGACTTTCTCATATAGGATATAACACGATAAATAAAATCGTTAAAATCGAACTTAGATATGATGTAGGTTCATATGATGCGTGTAAAAAAAAGATTAATAAGCCTTACAAATTTGTAGAAAGATGTACAAAATTGTTAAATTTAATACACATTAACATATGTGAGTAAAATAACATCTTGAACTATAGGGTAACAAATATTTTGTAACTTTCATTGATTATTACTATACATTTACTTATGTCTACTTTCTTAAACATAAGAATTAAAAATTTAGCATGTTTAAGATCTTCAAAGGGGAAGTAAAATATAAATTAGACACTAAGATTAATATCTTGCATGCTGATAGAGGTAAGAATTATTTCTCAAAAGAATTTTCTAGTTTTTCTAAAGAGAATGGGATAATTCGTCAAAGTTCACCGCCTTATAGCCATAACAAAATGGATTGGCTTAGCGTAAAAATAGAACTTTGGTTGAGATTACCAATGTCATGTTACTTAATTCAAAATTATAAATTAATTTATGGGGTGAGATTGTTTTAACTGCATGTCATATTTGTAATTATATTCATCTTAAGAAAATCAGAATTTCTCCATACGAATTATAGAAATAGAAAACTAAATATTGAATATTCCAAAGTATGGGGATATTTATATTTTTGTAAGAACGTGGATCTAAGAAGAAACAAATAAGTTATAAAGTAATAAAATGTGTGTTTATTTGGTTACACATCTAATAATAAGTCTTATATGCTATTAGAGTTAGAGTCTAATATGGTATTTAAATCAAGAGAGGTAAAGGTTTTAGAATCTAAATTATTTGATCCATATCAGTGTTGAAAAAGAGGTAAAGACTTCGAAAGAAGCACCTTCGGTTAATGAGAAACCACGTGAACCTCACATGATTAAAAGGGAAAACGACAACTAAAATTTAAGATTAGATGAGATAAACTCTCAAAGAGTTTCCTTCTATTTAGTAGAATCGAATTGCAAAGAAATCACCTAAAAAAATCAGGTAGTGCTTTCTTTGGAAGACGACCCTAAATCTTATAAGGAATTAATAGCATTCCAAAATTTTGAATTTTGAAAAGAGGCAACAAATCAAATAACACTTTAGAATTGGTTGATTTACTTTTGGAGTCAAGATCATTTGCTTGCAAGTGGGTGTTTAAGAAGAAATATCACACCGATGGTACCATTCAAGTATTTAAAAATTAGAAACTAAGGATCTTTGATAGAAAGAGAGAATAAATTATTTTGACACGTATACTCCGCTGAAAGAACCACAAATATTAGGATGCTTAATGAAATTACATCGGTATATAATTCAAAGATTCACCAAATGGATGTCAAAACAACTTTCCTAAATTAAAATCTCGACGAGGAGGTATCCATGGAACACCTAAGGGGCTTTTTACTTTCGGGTAATAAGTTTAAAGTGTGTAGGCTTGTTAAGTCATTGAATGGTCTTAAGAAAGCTCTTAAGAAGTGGAATGAAATTTTTTATCATGTAATTATATCCAATTAGTTTAGAATAATACGATGAACAAGTGTTTATACACTAAATTTCATGGTGATATAATAGTCAACGTAAGTCTATATGTAGATTAATTTCTTATACTAAGCGTACTATAAAAAATTATTGCAACGCAGAGGTTTTTGTACTATACTGTTAAGATAAAGAATCTTAATGAAGTAAACACTATTTTAAGAATAAAAGTATTTAAAATTAATGGGGGTTATGCCCTAAGTCAATCTCATTCTATTGAGAAGGTAGTTAATAAGTTCAAGCATATAAATTTAAAGAAACACATAGGTCATTTGATCGTACTTTAAAACTTGGAAAAAATGAAGGAAGAACAATGGCTCAATTAGAATATGTCAGTTCAAGAGGAAGTTTAATTTCCGCATCTTTGTGCATTAGGATATATAAATCTTTTATAATAAGTAAATTGAGTTAATTTACCAGTAATACATGTATGGAACATTGGAATATAATTGGAAGAGTTTTTTAGTACTTGAAATAGACCAAAGGCACGTGTCTCCAATAATCTAGCTTTCATTAAGCACTTGAGATATATACATATGCAAGTTGAATCACCAGTCTAGCTAATAATAAATTGACTATAGGGTAGATGTTCACTTTTGGAGGTGGTGTTGTTTTTTAGTGATAAAAAAAATGTATATCACTAAATTCATAGCGTTGGTCGCAACGGGTAAATATGCTAAATGTTTGAGAGATCTCTTGTTGGAGATACAACTCACCTCTAAGTGAAATATGATAATACAAATATATTGTGATAGTTAAAAAATATTAGGTAGAGCATCTAATAGAGTATACAATGGGAATTCTAGATATGACATTAGTATGTTAGATAATTAAATGGAATTGTATGGGTCGCATACAAGCGTTCTAGTGAAAGCTTAGGAGATTTTTTGATCAAACCATTAACTCGAGATACTTCATAAAAGATGAAACTAAAACTCTTAAAATAATATTTTGTATGACAACCCAATTCGACTAAAGAGAACTTAATATTGAATTTGCAATGGTAACATAAATTTGTTTATGAAAGGTTTAATATATATATATATATATATATATATATATATATATATATATATATATATATTAAAGTTCAATTTGTGATATGTGTAATATACTAGTAGTTATAGTGGATGGATAAGTTCAAGAGAATTTATAATATAATTTGACTTTACGTGTGATATGTATTTTTAAAGATAACAAAAAACATTGTAAGAAATTTATCTATGAGAATCTAGGGGTGGTAGCACAATAAGAAAATGATTTCTTCTCAAGTTGTGGTCATTGAAATAGATAGAGCACACGACCAAAATAATATCAAGTGTAATGTGGACAAATATTTTGATAAAACAATTGCGGGTATGAGTGATCAAATGAGAGATTAGTTCAAAGTTTCAACTACCAATATTTTCCGATTTAACATTTCTATTTTTACACTAAGATAAAATTCAAATCGAAATATTTTTTATGCATAAACGTTGTCTGAATGAGGAGATAAGCGAAGTCATTTAATCAAGTGGTGATTTTTGGAAATATTAATTAAATATGGTTAGTATGAAGAGAAGTTCAGATCATCAGAGTTTGTAAAATCGACAAGAAGGTTGGACAAACCTCAAAATGGTCAGGCTAAAGCTCCAATAACTTTGATCTAGTATTTGTTGTAACCATGATGTTTCTGATTGCATCGAACTAGCAAGGCTAAATAAACATGTGCTTTGGCCAAGTGTTCGTCGTGATTAACCATATGTTAACCGCGAAAATGTTGTTAGGTCGAAGGAAACATATACTTTAGCCCTTTTCTTTCTGCAATAAGCCGAAGAGAATATGGTTTTCAAATATTAGTTATTTTGGTTAAATTTCAAATTTTCAAAAGTAGGTTACAATCACAGGTTGTAACCTACTTCAGACAGTAAAGGTTGATTTTCTAAAAATATATTTCTTGAAAATGCATGGCTCTACCTACAGGTTTATTAATCAATAAAAATCATTAAAAGGGTTTCATACTTCTATAAATATGTAGGTGCTTTACGAATCAAGAACACACAATCTGAAAAATATCTTAAACTTTCACAAGAATAAATCCTCATTTATCTTACTTTATGAAGTTTGAACTAAGGTTTCTTGTTGCTTGCGTTTAAGTTCATAAACCTTGTTATATTCCAAAAGAAGTTTTTCAAACATAAAGAAATATGGTGATCAGAATTATTCTTATTTGGAAACGGTAAATTTATTCATCTCAGATCACATACTAGTTATAAGATGTTTTTTTACTACTATACTTTTTTACCATGAAATAGTTCTATGTATCCGGTAGTGTGATCTGGTTGGAGAGCAGTGGTTCCATGTATCAGGGGGTATGACTTGATTGGAGTGGCTCCATAGAACTGTGTGTTACCTGATTAGAGTGATTATATATATATATATAGTAAAACATTAGGGATCAAGTGGTGCACAGCCTGAAGAAAGTGAAACGATGAAGATAAATTGAGAGAAGGTTAAAATGGTACTTTATTTAAAATGATGATTCTTAGTATGCGATCAAAGTTTCACACCGATTAATTCATAGAAAATACCACGGTATATAAGTATGAACACATTTTTCACTAGTATGAGGTATTTTGGAAGTGGATAAAAAGAAAAATTGTGCGGACCTTCTAACCCAAAATGAACAATATGATACTATGGCGGAGATCTAATTGGTCCATAATTATTGCTAGTGGAAGATCAAAAGAAAATTATTTATATGAGGATCACAAGAGATGGTATACATGGTACCGTGAAGTTATCACGAGCAGAATGATATTTTTGAGCAAGGTTCATGAAGAATTTAAGAAGAATTTAAGAATAATACGAGTGAAAAGTAGTTTAAGAGACGATGACATCATATGCACTTATAGTCGGATATGGAGATGTTTCAAGCAGATGTGAAGGTGTTACAATAATTTTTTTTTATAGGTCATACTTTGGGTACCTAAGATGCAAATAGGAGATTATCGTTATGGGAGAAACTTGCAGTGACCTTTAATAGATTCAACAAATCCATATGATATGTCTGAGGTATATTGAAAACTTATGGATTGTAAGGTTATATGAGATGTTCAATTGAACCTACCTAATTGAGTTGCACAAAATATAGTGAAATATTATATCATTGTTAGTTTGATATTGGCCTTGGAGGATATATATTAAAAACATTCGACGAATAACAAGGTGAATCTTGTGAAGAAATTATTCAGATTGAACATTAAAAAATACATTTTAGTTACAAGGCACTTGAATGTGTTTAGTGAAATCTTGTATGCACTATCATCGATATAAATTAATGATGAAATTCATGCCTTAATACTTTTGTCTCCTTTATCCAACAGTTGGGAATTTGTAAGAACTGTCGTAAATAATTCTATGGGAAATGAGAAACTTATGTATAATGATGCACATGATCTAATTCTCGGTAATGAATTGTGAAGAACAGATTCTAGTGAATGCTTTTGAAAATAACTTTGACTTTACCATTGAATCAAGATGCATATAATCTTTGAAACATCAAAGCATATGAATATTTAAATCGAGAAGTTGATAAAGTAAGATCCAATCTAAAGGTCCACGAGGTATGCATAGACGCTAGAACTTGCATTCATATGGAACACATGCATAAGTGGTGCAAATAACCTTAGCAGAACTGGAAAAAAAAGTACAAATATATTTACAAAAACTATACAATATGCATTACTTCTTAATGTTTAAAGTCTTATGGACTCTTAGGTATTTGACTCATGAGCTTCTTGACATACTATCAAGAATGGAGAACTATTTGTTCACTATAATATAAGAAACTTTGAAACTGTTTATTTAGATGATAATAAACCACTTCAAATAGTATGTATTCAAGATATTAAGCTTAAGAATGAAAACAAATCAGTTTGAAAGATCCACAGAGATATAAGTGTTCCACAATTAAAGAGAAAATTTATTTCTATAAGTGTTCCCAAATCCAATAAATGTTTCTTTATTATTTATGAAGATCACGTTTTGGTTATAGATTTTGGAAAACAAATATCAAAACATTATAAGACGTATGAATATCGTCCTTAATTAAACGTCATATAACATGACAAATCAAATAATGTTGAAGAACCAAAGACACTAAAGGTAAAAAAAATCGTCTACATTGGTATGGGTGAGATTTATAAAATTAATGTGCAGGAGAAGGTTGCCCGTAATTAGGAAAATGAAGTTCATGAGAAAGAGCATGGTATTTTAACTTATCCAAACCCCAATACTCCGATTACGAATATTAGAGAGGTTATAGGATACCCAAGACAGTAGATCATTGTTCATCCTTTATTTATCACATTTTATTGTCAAATAGAGGTGAACCTGAAAATATGTTAAAGCTTTGTTGTTGAGAATGCGACTAAGTGGGAGTTAGATATGTAAGATGATATGGACTGTTTATCAAGAATCATACTTGGTAACTAACCAAACTACCATAAATAAAGAAGAATTGGTATAACAACTGGATGTACAAATGAAAAGAATAACATAATGGAAGCACACGTTATAAAAATAGGCTTATGGTGAATGTTTTTAACATATGACATGTATATACTACATGGATATTTTCTCTCCAGTTATGGAGCTAAACACAATCATATTGATTTTAGAAAATATGGTTGCACAGAGGTTATATCTTGAGTGGTTAGATGTGAAGAGTGTATTCCTTCACGATGATATAAAATAATATATTTATATGTTGCAAGCACATGTTTCACAACAAAGAGAAATGATAATTTTATTTTCAAATTGAAGAAACACTTGTATGATTTGAAACGCACTCTAAGACAACGTTATACGTAGTTTGACAATTCTATGGGTACCATCAGTTTTCACTAGATGTGAATCAGATAATTGAAGATATCTATAAACACCTACATTATCTTATTATTGCATGTAATGATATGCTTATTACATGTTCTAGAAGAGAGGAAATAAATAAAATATGGAGAAGAAATTATCAAAGCAATTTTCAATGAAGATTTTAGAAATTGCAAAACAAATTCTAGGCATGAGGATAATGAGATATAGAAATCATGGTATCTTAAAGTTATTATAACCAGAATATGTTAGCAAGATTCTGAAGAGGTTTAACATGGAAAGTGACAAACCAGTGGGCAAGCATTTGGATAAAAACTTTAATATAACCAAAGATTGATCACGTAAGACACCATACAATAAGACTAATATGAAGAAGATTCCTTATGCATTAAAGAGCAGCCTTACGTATGCCATGGTTTGCACTAAAGTAAACAAGTACATGTGTAATCCATGAAAGAAATAATGAAAGACAGTTAAGTGGAAATTTTGGTATTCAAACGGTATTGTGGATACATTAATCTGCTTCACACGTTCTAGTATAAATTTGCAAGGTTAAGTTGACGATGACTTGGTTGAAGAGATTGATAATATAAATAGTAATAATGACTATATGTATCCTTTTAATGATACTTCTATGAGTTGGGATTCTAATTTGAAGAATATAATATCCTTGTCTACTAGTGAGTCTTAATATGATGTTGCTACTGAGATGAACAAGAAGATGATATGGTAATAGCTTGTATTGGGAAAATTGGGTATGAAAAAAAACACGAGTTTTCATATTGATAATCAAAGTGCTATTTTTCAGATGAAGAATAGAGGATATTCAGTTGAGATCAAAGATTAATTGAGCAAATAATCGCGCAAACATAGTGACAAAACTTGTGACGTTTGAGAAACTAAAATTGTGTGCAACTTGATTGGGTCTTTAAGCTTGATGATTGGTTAAATGAGTTGTTGCAGTGATTGATGTGTTATGTTTGTGTGGAGTGTGATAATGCAAGATTCGTTCGTACTTGGCGCAATCAGATTGGCAATTCCTTGAGAAATTAAAACATACTATTTGAGAAATTAATATTTTTTCTTATTATGGATTTTTCCTATTTTGGCCTTATGCTTGTCCTATTACGATTTTTTCTTTTAGGAGGTTTGATAATTGTAGACATTGTTCTTCTAAACATAGTAAAAAATTCAAGCGACTTATATGGGCATGGTCTATTTTACGTGAATTAAGTAAAAACTCTATGTTTCTTATTTTGTTTTTTGCATCGATTCCTAAGGTTCATATCTTAAAATATACAATAGCTCAACCTCATATATAGATAAATCAAAAGTCTATTATATTATCATATCATTGTTTGGTGGTCTAAACTAAATTACCAAAGCTCCATTAATTTTATCACCTGACCAACTATTTACAACAAATAAGATACATCCAATTTACATTAGATGGTTAATTTCAAATAAAAAATTCTTATAATCTTCCACTTGGATCATTGTTGGGTGAACCAATTAAAAACTCTATGTTTTAATGCATCGATTCCTAAATATCTTGCCTCACAATATAAAATAGTTAAACTTCATATCTAGATAAATAGAAGTCTATTATAGTATCATATTATTACATGATGGTAAAAAATAAATTGCTAAAGCTCCATTAATTTTATATTTGGATGAGTAAGATACATCCAATTTACATTAGATGATTCATTCCATATAAAAAATGCTTACGATCTCTCACTTGGACAATTGTTTACATAAAAAATAATGTTCCACTTAAATAAGCTCGAAATAACGTTTTTATATTAACAACTAATCTAAAATACAAAAATACTTTAGATAATAGTCAACAAAAAATTAATGGGACATGCCAATTAGTAAAAAGGCATAACATCTCACATTTAAGTAAATTCAGATTTCTCGTTGTATGTAACATGGGAATCATTACAACCATATAATCACCACATTTCAGTGTCTAACTAGTCATAATTGGCTAAATTGAGATTGAATTTGTATAAAATTTACAAAAAAGTATATATAAGACAAAATTATGTATTATATTTCTTAAATGAGTTATGAACAACTGGAGGTCACACGTTGCATACTCATGCAAATCTAGACTTTAATGTCGAATGGTATTATTAAAAATATCACAAAATGATTAGATCAACCTTTAAACAATGTTTAGTTGTTTACAAAAAATCATGAACCAACATTTTTTATTTACAGTAAAATATATAGTCTCCAAAAGTAACGTATAACGCGCTGGACCTTAATATATAATATATCCGTTAAGGATTACGAAGAATCATGTATATAAACATTGATATGTGTTAAAAATTGAAAATCAAGATTTTATGTGAATTTAGGCGATGATTAGCTAAATTTTGTATATTTATGTTATATGTCTTTAATATTTTACTTTAAAATTGGTTTCTATTTATAAATTTTAGGAATTTATTTTGAACCATAATAAGACTATTTAAATATAGTATATTTATTTATTATAAATATCCTAAGATCTCTTAGATTATGAAAATAAACAAATTATTTTTATTATTTTGAAATTTAAACAAAAAATAAGAGGACTATCGTAACAGATAAATTACAATCGTATACATTTGTAGCAATATAAGAATATCGTAATAAAAATTTATAAATGTATATTTCATATACTTGTGAATTTCACTGTTAAAATCCAGATTCATAGCACTCTAATTTTTAGATATTTCCAAATATTTTAAATCTAAAAAACTGATGGAGATAATCCTAGACTTCATTGGGAGAAATTATGTTATTTGGAAGAAAATCATCTATAAACCTATTATTACGTAAATTTTCAACCATTTAATTTTCAATTGACCTTTTATGAGGATGTATTTACTAACTTTACACTTCATATTTTATCGATTTTTTTTGTTATGATTAAACTTCTTATTTATTGTCGATGTAAAAGTTGAAAGTTGAACAACAACAATAATAATAATAGAGATTAACGTTGGCCAATAAAGAGGTTTCAATAGTGGTTATCTATAAAGAAAATACTAAAAAATAGGAAAGAAAATTGAGTTGCGCATTATTTTAAATCCTAAGAAGGTTAGTAAAATTTAGCATCAAGATCGCATTGCTTCTAAACAATTTGGGATGACTTTAGAAAAAGCTTGAAAGGTCTGAGGATTTTTTTTCTAAAAACATTGGGTCGAACTTCGCTCAACCAAAAAATATTTTTTTCATTTTTTTTAATAAATTATTAATTTTCAGTTCCTAGATAAACATGGTTGATTTTTAGAGCTATGAACATCACAATATATGTTTTCATGGAAGATAGGTTAAAATATTAATGATTAACTAATGAAAATATATCTTTACATCTAATAAGAATTCACGCATAACTATAAGGATATTATAATTAGTTATGATGTATAAAAACATATCCATTTATTTTTTTATAATATTGTTATACATTTAAATGTATCCTACATTATAATGAGCTGAATACATATGAAAAATAACTATAGTTCTAGCGTAAATATTCACACATCTTTAAAAATAATATATAGAAACTAGTAATTAATGTCATGTAAATCTAGTTTATTATTCAAACTATTCAAACATATAATAAATATTGATTGAAGAAACAAACCAATTAAATAAAATTATGTGCATATACGACAATGAAAATCTTAGAAATAAATTATTTAGATATCTGCATATCATGTCTAATAAATACTTGTCACGATAACTCTCATTTTTATAGATAATATTTGGAACTATTATAGACAAATTTCATTTTTTTAAAATGTATGTACAATATTAAAATAAGGTCGGAGTTAAGTAAGACTTTGGTAAAATAATTAATTACGCCATATATGACCATGGTGATTACCATTTTGGAGGGAATTACAGTTTTATCGAACAATTTTCTGATCTATTTTAATGAGTGAAGCATGAAAAAGTTATCTTCTGAACATAATGCTTTTAGAATGAGTTATAAAAATTGTATTAACTCTGGGTTTGGTCAAAGCCTTGTATGAAACATTTATTCATTTGGAGATGTCAAACGAAAGCAAAACTTCAAATATCTTGAAAATAAAAACCATAATCTTATACAATTAATAGTTATTTTATTGAGCATTCAGTCTATTTTACGAATGCTCATTTAAAATTTTAACAAATTAATATTTGAGATAATTAAGTGATTTTTAGTATATTAAGTTTGGAGGGGAGGTATTCGGCAAAAACTTTAATTATTGAAGAAGAATTAGAAATTATCCGTTCAGATTCAAATGATTAGGATTTGATTTTTCATATCATAATCGTGAGAATGATAATTTCCTCCAAACTCCCGTGTTTAAATTCTTAATTAAAAATAAGTAATGAAATATTTTATTAAGAACAAACTCAACATGTTCAAAAAAATACAAGATAAAATTAAGAAGATATTAAAATAAATATCCACAAACAGAAATAATACTATGTATATATATATATATACAGAACTATACCAGAACATTAAGTCTGTTATGACGTACGATAAGATTTAAAACAACATTTAATTTCTTGTAATGTAACAAAAGAATTCAATTGAAGCTTTTGTAGCATAAAAAAGAGTTCCAACTCCCAAAATGTAGATTAATATAACAAAAGTAAAAATTTGATCCAAAATAATTTAACTTTAACAGCTTATTTATTATTTAAAGAAAATAAATTACTTAGTTGCAAACTAAAACCAATAATGAATCAGAAGATAACATGATAACATGATAATATATATATATATATATATATATATATATATATATATATATATATATATATATATATATATATAAATTTGCATCAAACAATCTTCACTTGGTATGAAACTATTAACTTGTAAGTGAACTTTTATTTCAGTCAAATGAATGACCCTTTATAAGATAAATATGGTACATATTTCATACCTCAACAATAAACTTCATTAAATGAATATCAAATTCATATTTTTTTTTGTATGGAGAAATTGAAAAAACTTAATATAAAGTATAACTTAAAGACATATTATGGTGTATATGACAATTAGGAAACGTTAATCGACTAAAAGAAATATTAAAATGCTTGTGATAATTATATATAACCTTGAGACCATGTCAATGGTTGTTAATCTTAAGAAATTTATAATAAAAGTTAAACAGGAGCGAGTCTTTATTAATGTTGTAGGTCAAATATATATATTACTTATCCTAAACTATAGAAACATGTTGCATAACATTGAAAAATTCAATTTAAAGTAAGTCGATGTGAAATATTGATGATGTGTCTTATGTATTAGGAATCCATATTTATCATTATTTATCTCGATATATTATGGGCTTGTCATATAAGACATGCGTAAAGAGCATAAGTTTATTCAAGATAATGTATGACATCAATAACATGAATTATAAGTATATATTTAAACAGTCTAAAAAATATTATATATACCGATATAGGTCATCTGATATTTAGAAAGAATAAAACATTTCATGTTGATATAAAAAATCAAATAATTAAGAAGATCATTTACGCAACATGACTATATATGTTCAATGGATGTTAGAACATGTTATATAATTTAGATCTACATTAATTATGAGAAAAAAATTGTTAGTGAACTTTTAAAAATCTAATATAGCGGAGACATTTAGTGCATTATTTTTAAAGAAATTTGGATAAAGAAAATAAAAACAAACTTATTGATCCAGTTATTTTAGAAAACATAAAAATAAACATGTTCATCTTCATTTTTTCTCATCCTCCCTAACTAAGGATCTAATTCCCAAATTCTTTTACAACACAATATTCGTCTAGTCGTTCTTGGTATTGAGGATAGCCAGATTATAAGGAGTTTGGTTACAATTAATTTCATATTGGATTATACTAATTTCACTTAATATACGATTCAATCAAATAATACAATATTTACTTTTACTTTTTATTTCATTTATATATTTTGTACAATTATCTTAATTCCAAATAAAATTGATGAGTTATAAATTAGTTTTTTTTTTATAATTACATAGTTGGGTAATTCTAATGTTATATACAATTAGAAGTTTAAGTTTTTATGATAATTATCAATATGATAATTTTAGAAGCTATTACGCGATCAAGTGAGAGAACCTACTCATCTCATTGTTGATTATTGCTTAAGGTAATACAACATTTTAGATTATATGTTAATACAATGATGTATTTAAGAGCCCAGTTCAATATATTCATTTAGTACCAACGGCAATCCAAGTCGTAGATTGTATGAATATCTTAATTTGGAATGAGTCGTCAATTTAGAGTACCATAACTATTTTAAATAACAAGTCCAATTATAAAAATAATCAGGTTTTATATGGTTTTTATTTGAATCGTCAGGTAACCATAGGATAATACCATGAGTTTTTAGTTTATACAGGCTATAACGTATTGTGACACAGAATCTTTGGTCTAATCAATTATTTTGTGAAGGTGTTACAATAATTTTTTTTTATAGGTCATACTTTGGGTACCTAAGATGCAAATAGGAGATTATCGTTATGGGAGAAACTTGCAGTGACCTTTAATAGATTCAACAAATCCATATGATATGTCTGAGGTATATTGAAAACTTATGGATTGTAAGGTTATATGAGATGTTCAATTGAACCTACCTAATTGAGTTGCACAAAATATAGTGAAATATTATATCATTGTTAGTTTGATATTGGCCTTGGAGGATATATATTAAAAACATTCGACGAATAACAAGGTGAATCTTGTGAAGAAATTATTCAGATTGAACATTAAAAAATACATTTTAGTTACAAGGCACTTGAATGTGTTTAGTGAAATCTTGTATGCACTATCATCGATATAAATTAATGATGAAATTCATGCCTTAATACTTTTGTCTCCTTTATCCAACAGTTGGGAATTTGTAAGAACTGTCGTAAATAATTCTATGGGAAATGAGAAACTTATGTATAATGATGCACATGATCTAATTCTCGGTAATGAATTGTGAAGAACAGATTCTAGTGAATGCTTTTGAAAATAACTTTGACTTTACCATTGAATCAAGATGCATATAATCTTTGAAACATCAAAGCATATGAATATTTAAATCGAGAAGTTGATAAAGTAAGATCCAATCTAAAGGTCCACGAGGTATGCATAGACGCTAGAACTTGCATTCATATGGAACACATGCATAAGTGGTGCAAATAACCTTAGCAGAACTGGAAAAAAAAGTACAAATATATTTACAAAAACTATACAATATGCATTACTTCTTAATGTTTAAAGTCTTATGGACTCTTAGGTATTTGACTCATGAGCTTCTTGACATACTATCAAGAATGGAGAACTATTTGTTCACTATAATATAAGAAACTTTGAAACTGTTTATTTAGATGATAATAAACCACTTCAAATAGTATGTATTCAAGATATTAAGCTTAAGAATGAAAACAAATCAGTTTGAAAGATCCACAGAGATATAAGTGTTCCACAATTAAAGAGAAAATTTATTTCTATAAGTGTTCCCAAATCCAATAAATGTTTCTTTATTATTTATGAAGATCACGTTTTGGTTATAGATTTTGGAAAACAAATATCAAAACATTATAAGACGTATGAATATCGTCCTTAATTAAACGTCATATAACATGACAAATCAAATAATGTTGAAGAACCAAAGACACTAAAGGTAAAAAAAATCGTCTACATTGGTATGGGTGAGATTTATAAAATTAATGTGCAAGAGAAGGTTGCCCGTAATTAGGAAAATGAAGTTCATGAGAAAGAGCATGGTATTTTAACTTATCCAAACCCCAATACTCCGATTACGAATATTAGAGAGGTTATAGGATACCCAAGACAGTAGATCATTGTTCATCCTTTATTTATCACATTTTATTGTCAAATAGAGGTGAACCTGAAAATATGTTAAAGCTTTGTTGTTGAGAATGCGACTAAGTGGGAGTTAGATATGTAAGATGATATGGACTGTTTATCAAGAATCATACTTGGTAACTAACCAAACTACCATAAATAAAGAAGAATTGGTATAACAACTGGATGTACAAATGAAAAGAATAACATAATGGAAGCACACGTTATAAAAATAGGCTTATGGTGAATGTTTTTAACATATGACATGTATATACTACATGGATATTTTCTCTCCAGTTATGGAGCTAAACACAATCATATTGATTTTAGAAAATATGGTTGCACAGAGGTTATATCTTGAGTGGTTAGATGTGAAGAGTGTATTCCTTCACGATGATATAAAATAATATATTTATATGTTGCAAGCACATGTTTCACAACAAAGAGAAATGATAATTTTATTTTCAAATTGAAGAAACACTTGTATGATTTGAAACGCACTCTAAGACAACGTTATACGTAGTTTGACAATTCTATGGGTACCATCAGTTTTCACTAGATGTGAATCAGATAATTGAAGATATCTATAAACACCTACATTATCTTATTATTGCATGTAATGATATGCTTATTACATGTTCTAGAAGAGAGGAAATAAATAAAATATGGAGAAGAAATTATCAAAGCAATTTTCAATGAAGATTTTAGAAATTGCAAAACAAATTCTAGGCATGAGGATAATGAGA
Source organism: Limnanthes douglasii subsp. nivea (assembly GCA_036936605.1). Classification (NCBI taxonomy): domain Eukaryota; kingdom Viridiplantae; phylum Streptophyta; class Magnoliopsida; order Brassicales; family Limnanthaceae; genus Limnanthes; species Limnanthes douglasii. The sequence continues at coordinate 82,752,941 of JAUPFV010000002.1, read as the reverse complement.
TATAGAAATCATGGTATCTTAAAGTTATTATAACCAGAATATGTTAGCAAGATTCTGAAGAGGTTTAACATGGAAAGTGACAAACCAGTGGGCAAGCATTTGGATAAAAACTTTAATATAACCAAAGATTGATCACGTAAGACACCATACAATAAGACTAATATGAAGAAGATTCCTTATGCATTAAAGAGCAGCCTTACGTATGCCATGGTTTGCACTAAAGTAAACAAGTACATGTGTAATCCATGAAAGAAATAATGAAAGACAGTTAAGTGGAAATTTTGGTATTCAAACGGTATTGTGGATACATTAATCTGCTTCACACGTTCTAGTATAAATTTGCAAGGTTAAGTTGACGATGACTTGGTTGAAGAGATTGATAATGTAAATAGTAATAATGACTATATGTATCCTTTTAATGATACTTCTATGAGTTGGGATTCTAATTTGAAGAATATAATATCCTTGTCTACTAGTGAGTCTTAATATGATGTTGCTACTGAGATGAACAAGAAGATGATATGGTAATAGCTTGTATTGGGAAAATTGGGTATGAAAAAAAACACGAGTTTTCATATTGATAATCAAAGTGCTATTTTTCAGATGAAGAATAGAGGATATTCAGTTGAGATCAAAGATTAATTGAGCAAATAATCGCGCAAACATAGTGACAAAACTTGTGACGTTTGAGAAACTAAAATTGTGTGCAACTTGATTGGGTCTTTAAGCTTGATGATTGGTTAAATGAGTTGTTGCAGTGATTGATGTGTTATGTTTGTGTGGAGTGTGATAATGCAAGATTCGTTCGTACTTGGCGCAATCAGATTGGCAATTCCTTGAGAAATTAAAACATACTATTTGAGAAATTAATATTTTTTCTTATTATGGATTTTTCCTATTTTGGCCTTATGCTTGTCCTATTACGATTTTTTCTTTTAGGAGGTTTGATAATTGTAGACATTGTTCTTCTAAACATAGTAAAAAATTCAAGCGACTTATATGGGCATGGTCTATTTTACGTGAATTAAGTAAAAACTCTATGTTTCTTATTTTGTTTTTTGCATCGATTCCTAAGGTTCATATCTTAAAATATACAATAGCTCAACCTCATATATAGATAAATCAAAAGTCTATTATATTATCATATCATTGTTTGGTGGTCTAAACTAAAACCAAAGCTCCATTAATTTTATCACCTGACCAACTATTTACAACAAATAAGATACATCCAATTTACATTAGATGGTTAATTTCAAATAAAAAATTCTTATAATCTTCCACTTGGATCATTGTTGGGTGAACCAATTAAAAACTCTATGTTTTAATGCATCGATTCCTAAATATCTTGCCTCACAATATAAAATAGTTAAACTTCATATCTAGATAAATAGAAGTCTATTATAGTATCATATTATTACATGATGGTAAAAAATAAATTGCTAAAGCTCCATTAATTTTATATTTGGATGAGTAAGATACATCCAATTTACATTAGATGATTCATTCCATATAAAAAATGCTTACGATCTCTCACTTGGACAATTGTTTACATAAAAAATAATGTTCCACTTAAATAAGCTCGAAATAACGTTTTTATATTAACAACTAATCTAAAATACAAAAATACTTTAGATAATAGTCAACAAAAAATTAATGGGACATGCCAATTAGTAAAAAGGCATAACATCTCACATTTAAGTAAATTCAGATTTCTCGTTGTATGTAACATGGGAATCATTACAACCATATAATCACCACATTTCAGTGTCTAACTAGTCATAATTGGCTAAATTGAGATTGAATTTGTATAAAATTTACAAAAAAGTATATATAAGACAAAATTATGTATTATATTTCTTAAATGAGTTATGAACAACTGGAGGTCACACGTTGCATACTCATGCAAATCTAGACTTTAATGTCGAATGGTATTATTAAAAATATCACAAAATGATTAGATCAACCTTTAAACAATGTTTAGTTGTTTACAAAAAATCATGAACCAACATTTTTTATTTACAGTAAAATATATAGTCTCCAAAAGTAACGTATAACGCGCTGGACCTTAATATATAATATATCCGTTAAGGATTACGAAGAATCATGTATATAAACATTGATATGTGTTAAAAATTGAAAATCAAGATTTTATGTGAATTTAGGCGATGATTAGCTAAATTTTGTATATTTATGTTATATGTCTTTAATATTTTACTTTAAAATTGGTTTCTATTTATAAATTTTAGGAATTTATTTTGAACCATAATAAGACTATTTAAATATAGTATATTTATTTATTATAAATATCCTAAGATCTCTTAGATTATGAAAATAAACAAATTATTTTTATTATTTTGAAATTTAAACAAAAAATAAGAGGACTATCGTAACAGATAAATTACAATCGTATACATTTGTAGCAATATAAGAATATCGTAATAAAAATTTATAAATGTATATTTCATATACTTGTGAATTTCACTGTTAAAATCCAGATTCATAGCACTCTAATTTTTAGATATTTCCAAATATTTTAAATCTAAAAAAACTGATGGAGATAATCCTAGACTTCATTGGGAGAAATTATGTTATTTGGAAGAAAATCATCTATAAACCTATTATTACGTAAATTTTCAACCATTTAATTTTCAATTGACCTTTTATGAGGATGTATTTACTAACTTTACACTTCATATTTTATCGATTTTTTTTGTTATGATTAAACTTCTTATTTATTGTCGATGTAAAAGTTGAAAGTTGAACAACAACAATAATAATAATAGAGATTAACGTTGGCCAATAAAGAGGTTTCAATAGTGGTTATCTATAAAGAAAATACTAAAAAATAGGAAAGAAAATTGAGTTGCGCATTATTTTAAATCCTAAGAAGGTTAGTAAAATTTAGCATCAAGATCGCATTGCTTCTAAACAATTTGGGATGACTTTAGAAAAAGCTTGAAAGGTCTGAGGATTTTTTTTCTAAAAACATTGGGTCGAACTTCGCTCAACCAAAAAATATTTTTTTCATTTTTTTTAATAAATTATTAATTTTCAGTTCCTAGATAAACATGGTTGATTTTTAGAGCTATGAACATCACAATATATGTTTTCATGGAAGATAGGTTAAAATATTAATGATTAACTAATGAAAATATATCTTTACATCTAATAAGAATTCACGCATAACTATAAGGATATTATAATTAGTTATGATGTATAAAAACATATCCATTTATTTTTTTATAATATTGTTATACATTTAAATGTATCCTACATTATAATGAGCTGAATACATATGAAAAATAACTATAGTTCTAGCGTAAATATTCACACATCTTTAAAAATAATATATAGAAACTAGTAATTAATGTCATGTAAATCTAGTTTATTATTCAAACTATTCAAACATATAATAAATATTGATTGAAGAAACAAACCAATTAAATAAAATTATGTGCATATACGACAATGAAAATCTTAGAAATAAATTATTTAGATATGTGCATATCATGTCTAATAAATACTTGTCACGATAACTCTCATTTTTATAGATAATATTTGGAACTATTATAGACAAATTTCATTTTTTTAAAATGTATGTACAATATTAAAATAAGGTCGGAGTTAAGTAAGACTTTGGTAAAATAATTAATTACGCCATATATGACCATGGTGATTACCATTTTGGAGGGAATTACAGTTTTATCGAACAATTTTCTGATCTATTTTAATGAGTGAAGCATGAAAAAGTTATCTTCTGAACATAATGCTTTTAGAATGAGTTATAAAAATTGTATTAACTCTGGGTTTGGTCAAAGCCTTGTATGAAACATTTATTCATTTGGAGATGTCAAACGAAAGCAAAACTTCAAATATCTTGAAAATAAAAACCATAATCTTATACAATTAATAGTTATTTTATTGAGCATTCAGTCTATTTTACGAATGCTCATTTAAAATTTTAACAAATTAATATTTGAGATAATTAAGTGATTTTTAGTATATTAAGTTTGGAGGGGAGGTATTCGGCAAAAACTTTAATTATTGAAGAAGAATTAGAAATTATCCGTTCAGATTCAAATGATTAGGATTTGATTTTTCATATCATAATCGTGAGAATGATAATTTCCTCCAAACTCCCGTGTTTAAATTCTTAATTAAAAATAAGTAATGAAATATTTTATTAAGAACAAACTCAACATGTTCAAAAAAATACAAGATAAAATTAAGAAGATATTAAAATAAATATCCACAAACAGAAATAATACTATGTATATATATATATACAGAACTATACCAGAACATTAAGTCTGTTATGACGTACGATAAGATTTAAAACAACATTTAATTTCTTGTAATGTAACAAAAGAATTCAATTGAAGCTTTTGTAGCATAAAAAAGAGTTCCAACTCCCAAAATGTAGATTAATATAACAAAAGTAAAAATTTGATCCAAAATAATTTAACTTTAACAGCTTATTTATTATTTAAAGAAAATAAATTACTTAGTTGCAAACTAAAACCAATAATGAATCAGAAGATAACATGATAACATGATAATATATATATATATATATATATATATATATAAATTTGCATCAAACAATCTTCACTTGGTATGAAACTATTAACTTGTAAGTGAACTTTTATTTCAGTCAAATGAATGACCCTTTATAAGATAAATATGGTACATATTTCATACCTCAACAATAAACTTCATTAAATGAATATCAAATTCATATTTTTTTTTGTATGGAGAAATTGAAAAAACTTAATATAAAGTATAACTTAAAGACATATTATGGTGTATATAACAATTAGGAAACGTTAATCGACTAAAAGAAATATTAAAATGATTGTGATAATTATATATAACCTTGAGACCATGTCAATGGTTGTTAATCTTAAGAAATTTATAATAAAAGTTAAACAGGAGCGAGTCTTTATTAATGTTGTAGGTCAAATATATATATTACTTATCCTAAACTATAGAAACATGTTGCATAACATTGAAAAATTCAATTTAAAGTAAGTCGATGTGAAATATTGATGATGTGTCTTATGTATTAGGAATCCATATTTATCATTATTTATCTCGATATATTATGGGCTTGTCATATAAGACATGCGTAAAGAGCATACGTTTATTCAAGATAATGTATGACATCAATAACATGAATTATAAGTATATATTTAAACAGTCTAAAAAATATTATATATACCGATATAGGTCATCTGATATTTAGAAAGAATAAAACATTTCATGTTGATATAAAAAATCAAATAATTAAGAAGATCATTTACGCAACATGACTATATATGTTCAATGGATGTTAGAACATGTTATATAATTTAGATCTACATTAATTATGAGAAAAAAATTGTTAGTGAACTTTTAAAAATCTAATATAGCGGAGACATTTAGTGCATTATTTTTAAAGAAATTTGGATAAAGAAAATAAAAACAAACTTATTGATCCAGTTATTTTAGAAAACATAAAAATAAACATGTTCATCTTCATTTTTTTTCATCCTCCCTAACTAAGGATCTAATTCCCAAATTCTTTTACAACACAATATTCGTCTAGTCGTTCTTGGTATTGAGGATAGCCAGATTATAAGGAGTTTGGTTACAATTAATTTCATATTGGATTATACTAATTTCACTTAATATACGATTCAATCAAATAATACAATATTTACTTTTACTTTTTATTTCATTTATATATTTTGTACAATTATCTTAATTCCAAATAAAATTGATGAGTTATAAATTAGTTTTTTTTTATAATTACATAGTTGGGTAATTCTAATGTTATATACAATTAGAAGTTTAAGTTTTTATGATAATTATCAATATGATAATTTTAGAAGCTATTACGCGATCAAGTGAGAGAACCTACTCATCTCATTGTTGATTATTGCTTAAGGTAATACAACATTTTAGATTATATGTTAATACAATGATGTATTTAAGAGCCCAGTTCAATATATTCATTTAGTACCAACGGCAATCCAAGTCGTAGATTGTATGAATATCTTAATTTGGAATGAGTCGTCAATTTAGAGTACCATAACTATTTTAAATAACAAGTCCAATTATAAAAATAATCAGGTTTTATATGGTTTTTATTTGAATCGTCAGGTAACCATAGGATAATACCATGAGTTTTTAGTTTATACAGGCTATAACGTATTGTGACACAGAATCTTTGGTCTAATCAATTATTTTGTTGGATTTTATGAGCCCGATAAAAGTTACAATCTTGAAAAATATATAAACAATAGAGGACTAAATCGATTAACAGAAGTATAAATGTGAATTGATTAAGATAAAACTAATACAAACTATTTATATATGAATTTTGGATTTTATATATTAGAAAAAATAGTCAATTTTAATTTTTTTCTACTTTTATGTAATTCATAACTAGGACCCAATACAAGCTATATCATTTGATATTCGTCTTTGTTTATTATTTAAGGATAAAATCCTTAAAAGACAATTTGTATTCATTTGAAAAAATCAAGACTAATTTTTTTAAAAATACCAAATTTTATAGGCTAACATTGAAGTTGTTTGTATATATATATATATTATTCATTATTATAATTTTGAATAAATTATTTTTTAAATTATCTATTTATAATATTAAGATATTTTATGTTAAACACTTAACAATAATTATTAAAGAACTAAAAAGGCTACTATATTATTTTGGATAGTTCATAAAAACGATAATTTAAAATGATTAAATGAATATGAAAAAAAAACTAAAATTTGTCACATATTTTTTAATTTGATATTTTTAATATGTTAGATTATGTTGTTTAAAAAAATTAAAATCTAAATTTGATAAAGATTGTGATTTGTTTTGGAAGACAACTATATTAACTATATTGTAGGATTTATCAATTTGAAAATGTTAAAAAATTGATAAAATATAAATATATATAATAGCAATTTATAATTTCAATGTACATTGTATTATTTTTATTAATGTTTTACTAGGGTATATGGGTTATATTAAAACATTTTTTTATAGAAAAGTTCCAAAAAACGCTCATTATCGAGAATAAAATTCTAGATATGCATTTAAGCTTTTGGAGAGATGGATAATTTAACATTAAAAAAAACTCAACACAAGATTTATATGGTTCAGATTAATGAGAAATCCTACGTTCACGGACACTACATTTGATCATATTGATGAACCAATTTTAACAAATGACAAGAATTCTAAATATAAGTTCACATACTATGTACAATATTTCTCAAGACCACAGTACTAGTTCTCATAGTTTTCTCAACTCTCATTATCTTGTTTTTTAGTCCCTCTCTAGAATTCTTTAATTATTGAATCACTCGATTAATTTTTTCTCCCTTTCTGGTGATGTTCATATACTCTTTTAGAACCTCTTTTATATATATATATAATCTTCAATAGAAGTGTATATAGAAAAAACATACATCATCATCACAATAGCTAACCAGAGCAGTTATATCAAACTTCTACCAAATTTTAACATCACCAATTCAGTTACAACAAACTCATGACCTCTTTTACACGGCATTATTATTGATTAATCTATTTAAATTTAAACAATTGCATCAAACTTAATTTTTGATTGATTTCCAAAATAAACAAATGTTGGAGGTAACCAAACCATTTTTATGTTGAGGCGGTCGAATTTACTCGTGGTAATGCGGAGGCGGTCGAATCTACTCGTGGTAAGGTGGCCAAACGCACTCTTGTTGAAGATAATATATCTATGCTAAGACTAAACCATTTCTTGCAGAAGTCCAAATGGTCGACTCTGAATTCCATCTTTAATCAATTTGAGAATATATAAAAAAAGATTTGATATAAATTTACAATTACTTCAATATATATTGCCCAATATCTCGACTATTCTTTACTGAATACATTCAGTCTAGCTGAATCTCAAACTTGAATAGATCACATACAATTGGTGACCTTCGAAATGAAACTTAACATCCACATATTTATTCTTCTCATGCACCTTATGATTTCTTATGAAGTAAAGAAAACTATTATATTATCGAACCATGTTACTTCTTGATCTATACTAGTTATCTCAATTGGAAATCATTTTCGCCATATAAATTATTTTATTGAGCTAGTTGCAACAATATATTTTGTTGTCGTAAATGACAAAAAGACAATCTTTTGTAGACTACTCTCAACTAACCACTTGACCAACCTTTGTAAATAAATAACCAGAAGTTGGATTTGCTCGTATCATGGTAGCTTGCATAATCATAGTCCATATACCCTCTCATCATTTCATCATTTCTTAATTATGACTATAACATACTTTAATGCCTAATGTACCCTTTAAGTATCCAATGATCCATTTAAGGGTATATTGGTGAGACTTCCTTTGATCTACCATAAATAAGCTTAAAATACTGATTGAGTATGGAAGCTGAGGTATGGTGAAAATTATAGCACACATGATACTTCCAATAAAAGTTTTAAAGGTATCCTCTAAATAAAGTTCTTTTATTTTACATCATATGGTGCTTGAGTAATGTTAAGTTTAAATTGAGCACCAATGGGATCTCAATAGCTATGGTTTCAGATATTCCAAACTTCTTGAGCATCTTATGTATGTATTCTCTTTGAGATGCGAATAAATAACCTCGTGATATGTTTCTCTTAATGTGTATTTCAAGAACCGTATTCATTTCCCCGACATCGTTTATTAAAAACTTTATTTAAGATGATTGTCTTTATCGTTTCAATTTTATATTGTTTTTTTAGCTAGAAGTATGTCATCAATATACAATAGAAACATAACCTGCATATTCATGCGTGTTTCCCCATTACAATAGACACGACAGTCATAACAATATCTTTAATATATGGTTGACTTCATCAAATAGTCAAATATATTAAGTGTTTTTAATAAACACGCATCAATCTATCGACCTTCTTCAAACCCTTGAGATTGCCTTACATATATTATCTCATTGAGTTCTCTATGTAAGAAGGCAGTAATGATATTCATTTGAACTAACTGAAGATCAAATATTGCAATGTTTTATATAATAAATTTTATAGAGTTATGTTAACATTCGTGATAAAATCCTATTAAAGTTGATATCCTCATTTTACATAAAATCCTTAGCCACTAGTTTAGCTTTGTACCTAGGTTGATCAACTCCATGAATACCTTGCTTTCTTTTAAATCGAACAAACTTTTGATTCTTTCGTTGTTTCACAATAATCCAAGTATAATTCTTCTTTAAAGAATATATTTATTTATTCATGGTTATTTGTCATTTTAGTGTATCACTAATCTTCATAAAATTGTAATAACTCTTAGGCTTAATAAATTTTTGTCTATATTTAAACAAAAGAGATATAACCTATAATGTCAACATATTCATAACTTTGTGTAAGTCTGCTAGTTTTGTTTGTTTTACCTATCACCATCTGATCTATCTCATATTTGTCATTAGTTTTATTTTTGCTCTTTAGTATGAACATTCTTAATATTTGTATTATTATTTGCTTCATCTTCTTGTAAAATATCCACCTCAAATTCAGCTCCACTATTTGAAGTTGTGGGTGTAGTCTTAACTTTATTGAGTAGTGGTATTTCAAATTCACTTAATACCATATCCCTGCTAATTAAAGACTTATTGTTCACAGGTTCCAAACACTATAACCTATACTCTTTACTCATTCAGGATAACAAAATAATAGACACTTTAATGCTCTTGGTTGAAACGTGTCCTACTTTACATGTGCATGAGAAATATATATGAACACTTTCAAGTGGCTCAACATTTTTTTCTTCAACTCTATCTCTCTTGAGAACATTTGAATTCTAGTGTAGTAGAGGGAATCATGTTGATGATGTATACAATTTTATTTACAACTTCTTCCCAAAACCTTTTATCCATTCCAACTGTAAGAAACATAAACCCCACTTTCTTAAGTAATAACATGTTCATCCTCTCAACATACCATTTTGTCGAAGAGTTCATTTCACGGTTTTATGTCTCCCAATGCAATTTTAGAATAATAAGTGTTAAATAATCTATTTACCAATTCTACGCCATTATCAATTTTTAATTCTCTAGCTTATTCTCTAACCGATTCTTCACCAACTTATTCTAATTTTTAAAATAAGTGAGCACTTCATCTTTAGACCTTAAAATCATAATCTATACTTTTTTGAATTGTCATCAATTATGGAAATAATATACCTAGAATATCTCTAATAAGGTTATGTTGTCAACTGTTGCTAGATTTGATCTTGAGTTAGATCGAATGGACGTTATTATTTCCCTTATGCATGAAGAACTGAAGGAGACACTCTACAAGTTCATCTCAAAGTTTTGAAGGGAAAGAAGAAGATATATATTTTTTGAGAGACCTATATATGGGTTGACATATCCACCGAGATAGTGAAATATATAATTTAATTATTTTATAAGTTACATAAAGTATATGAGGGCTTGTTATGAAAATTGTGTTAATTGTAAACCAGAGATACACATGTAAAGACATATCATATTGATGGTGTATGTAGTTGACATACAGATAGTTGGTAAGGACGGGAGAATAATTGAAAAGGTAAAGACTCATTTGAAGGTAGAGTTTGAACCGAGAGATATATGAAAGACTAAGAATATACTTAGTATAGAGTTTAAGAGAAAAATACTGAGAGTGTATTTATTTCTATCTCGACAAGAATATATGAATAAGGTTCTCAAGAGGTTCGACATGTCTTAAGTCAAATAAGCTGGAACTCCTGTCGCTGCCCATTTTAAACTAAGCACCAACCAAATTGACAGATTAAAATTTCATGCAAAATATATCTTGTGATAATATCATTGGAGGTATTATGTATGTGATTATATGCAAAAGACTTGATATTTCCTATTCCGTTAAACTTTTGAGAAAATTTATGTCAAATTTGGGGAGCCTCACTAACAAACCTTCAAATGGCTCATGCGATTCTTGAAGTATTTGGCTAAAGTTAGGTTGTGTTAAGACCAAAAATAAAAACAATTGAAGGGGTATGTTGGCTCTGACTATGTAGGCGTCCTTGACACAAGAAAGTCAATATCGGGTTATCAGTTTATTTGCTTGAAAAAATGGTTAGTTGAAAATTATATCTTCAAAAAGTTTTCCCTTTATAATCTACGGAAGCCGAATACATGAATAATACTGAATTAATGAAAGAAGCCATATGACTGAAAGTATTGTTGAGTGAGATCACTTATATAAAGCTATAAGTGACTTTGTTCTACGATAATACTAGTTTTTTTCATTTAATGGGGAATCTAAATTTTTATGAGAGAAATAAACATGTAGATATCAAACTACACTTCATCTAAGATGTGAATGATCATTACATATTAGACCTAGGTGCAATAACTTGTCGAAATATTTTGAATATGCATATGATTAAGTAAATATTGATATGAGAATGCTTGAGAAATCAGTTGTGTAGTACAAGGTACAACAATGTTAGGTGTCAAAATTGGTGGTGCCACTGTTTAGTGTAGTCTATGGGTGTACGGATGTCAGGGATGCATCGTCATTTCTGTTCGGCTGTCTAAAGGGAATAAATTTTAAGTTGTTACCGTGAGCTTGGTGGTTTAGCTCACTCATCATTGGTTTTATATATTTTAGAGAAAATGTATGAAGTAAGTGTTGGTGCTCGTCATGAGAATTAAGTAAAGAGAATGTCTCAAGCTTATCTATGTTTAGAAAGAGAAGCAAGGTAGGAGATAAATATTGTAATCCATAGTTTCTTCTGTAAGTCGAATCTATTTTGTAACAAAAAATGGTTGTATTAGTTGTGATTGAATGAGTCATTTTGTAGCATTCATCTATATAAAATATGTGTATGTTGCTTGTTGAGGTAGAAATGTTTCACAATCTTAACCATGTTAAATCTGTCTTGTGTAATTGATTTTTTTCTATTTAAATTTATGTTGAAAAATTCAAATTGTCAAAACACCACTTCATTCTTACCCTATTTTTAAATAATAAATTAGTTAAGATCTAAAATAAGAATTTATTGTTGAACAATATAACTCAAACCGAACATCTCAAATGATTTTAATATGATTATATTTAATAATCACCATTATTTCTTCTTTGATATATTTTTTATTGAATTATATTCACACGAGTATGTAAGCATGATTTAAAATTTTCACTTGAAACTTGTTAGAGTATCATGATTAGTTACAAATGTATATGAGCTATGTTAAAATGTATATGGGCTATTTAATATTAGTCTGTATATGGGCTAGGGTTTACTTTCTGCCACACTATATATACACTGTAATTGTGATATGCCTAAATAAGTTATTTGCTTTACGTGTTAAAAGGGTGAAGGTATAAGAGACACATTCACTGAACATGATATCAGAGCCACCATGTCATGTGATTATATAGAAAACCCTAGCCTCCAAAATTGTACTATTGTACCAATATTTTTCCACATAGCCTTTATCAGCCAATTTTTATCTAGTATTTTTTCTCTTGTGACCGGCGTATATCCGGTCTTGTTCTTCTTGCACTGATGTATTTCTGGTGTAGCCTTCATCAGCCGATGCGTTTCTGGTCTTTGTTCTCTCGAGATCGACATACTTTCGGTCTTGTTCTTCTTGTGCCAACGTATTGCCGATGTATTCTTGTTTGTTTTCTCATTACCGATATTTTTCCAGTAGTTTTTTCAAAGGCCCTGATGGAATTCGCGGTTCATTCTACTCTTCGAGATTCTTCTTTGTCTGCCCCGTATTATTCTCATAGTTTTTATACATATCGTCATAAAAATGGACATGAAAAATTCCAATTGCTATGCCAAACATTGGTATCATGCAAGCTGGGTAAAACGTTCGGGCACTACACGACCTTACAGCCATGGAGAGGGAGGTCCGCATGGACCGCCATGCGGTGGCAGCACTCCAAGGTCGCACATCATGACGGCACAGACAACCACCGTGCGTCTGTTGGCGGTGGCTATTGCCGAGTTACCTGCTAGCGAGGCTTATCGTCTTTCTAGTCAGTTGCAACAATTGATTTCCCTTCTTTCAGCAAACAAATTTTCCCAGATTGATGAGCTTTTGAGTGGTGAATTGTTCATTACCTTTTGGGTTATTGATATTGAGGCTTCTAATCACATGACATGTGACATCTCTCTATTTCACAATGTTACTATTATGCCAGACTTTGTAGTAACTCTACCTGATGGTTCTCAGGTTACTGCTACACATTGTGGTAGTGTGCATCTGTCTTGCCAGTTGTCTTTGCAGTATGTATTTTTGGTTCCCAAGCTTACATGTAATATGTTTTTAGTATCCCACTTGACTGGTGATTTCGACTGTTTTGTTTGTTGTGTTAAATTTGGTTGTGTTATTTAAGATCGATTATCATAGACTGTGATTAAATTGGATGAGCGGATATGTGGAATCTACTACTTCAACGGTGCTATGAAGACCAAAGTTTGTAATGCTGTAATGGTTAATAGTGATGGTGAGTTATGGCAGCGTAGGTTGGGATATCCCTAAGCTAAGATAGTTATGTCTTTACCTTTTGTTTCGAGTATTGGTTATAAATATGTAGCTCACCCGTGTGATGTTTGTTTTTGCTCTAAAGAGACTCGTGAATGTTTTTCTGTCAATGATTCCAAAAAGAATTCTTGTTTTGAATTAATTCATTTTGATTTATGGGGTCTTTATCATACTTGGTCTTTCTCTGGTGCACAATAGTTTCTCACTATTGTTGGTGATTACTCACGTGTTGTATGGATTTATTTGTTGGCTGAGAAAACATAAGTAACTTCCATGTTTTTATATTTTCTCGCAATGGCTAAAAAATAATTTAATGGGGTTGTTAAGACAGTGCACACTGAAAATGACACTGAATTTTTCTCTGTGTGTTTGATGAATTAGGTCTTTTTTTCAATCTTCATGTGTGGGTACTCCTTAGCAGAATGATATGGTCGAACTGTAACATAGACATATTTTTAATGTTGCTCGTGCTCTTAGGTTTTAGGGTAACTTACCTGTTAATTTTTTGGGGAGTGTATTTTGACTGCCGAGTATTTGATTAATAGAACTCCTTAATTTTTAGGTTCCAAGACTCCATTTAAGATTCTTTTTGGTGTGCCTCATATTTTCTCTGAGCTTCGTGTGTTTGGGTCTATGTGTTATATGCATGATCATAGGTCTAAGGATGACAAGTTTTTGAGTCGTAGTCGTCGGTGAGTTTTTATGGGCTACCTGTATGAAAACTATGACGAAAAAGTATATGATGTGGAGAGTCCAGATTGTTTTGCTTCCCGTGATGTGAAATGTTTTGAACATATATTTTCATTTTCATCTGTTATTGTGCTCTCTAAGTTGGTTTGTCCTGAGATTGAGGTCATTGCACCTCCTACTATTGCTACAGAGTTTTTGGAGGAAGTTGAGAAAGCCTCACCGATTAAAGAGAGGGAGTTGCCGAATGACGGTTTCCCTGTGGTAGCGCCACTCACAGAGGTTCTCGAGGTTGGTGATGCGCAACCTCCACCTCAGGTTGGTGGCAGCGGTGTCTCAGATCCGCCAGTAGTTTCAGATGTTGTTTCACATACTCCAGACATTTCTTCATATCTTCGACAGGGCAAGCGTATTAAAATTCCATCTACTAGTTTGAAGGATTTTTAATGACTACAATAGTACCTTCAACATCATCTACTCCTCTTGCTCTCGGTTCCAGTCCATCTCATGATCACGGTATGCCTTATCCTCTAACTCATTTTATAAAAAATTATCGTTTCTCGTTGGCATACCATTCTTTTCTTACAGTTACTACCTTTAGGGATGAGCCTAGGTCATTCCGAGAGGCTATACGGCACCCTGGTTGGAGAGAAACAATGCAACATGAGATTCAGACACTAGAGGATAATCATACTTGGACCTTGGCGCATCTACCTTCTGGGAAGAAAGCTTTGGGGAGTCACTGGATTTATAAAATTTAAAATCATGCTTATGAAAGAGTAGAGCACCTCAAAGCTCATTTGGTCGTGTTTGGTAATCACCAAGTATAAGGGGTTGATCATACAAAGACCTTTGCCCATGTTGCCAAGATAGTTAATGTACGTCTTTTCTTAGCGGTTGCGACAACTCATAATTGGGATTTACATCAGATGGATAAGCATAATGCATTTCTACATGGTGATCTGGGTGAGGAGGTTTACATGAAAATTCCTCCAGGTTTTGATAGATGGCGCGAATGGCAGATCTGTCGTGTTCACAAATCGTTGTATGCATGAAGCAAGCACTTCGGTGTTGGTTTTCTAAGTTAGTGATTGCACTGAAGAGGTATGAGTTTTTTCAGTTATCTTCATATTATTCTTTATTCTTTTATTCCACGAGTGGTTGTCATATGCATGTTTCGGTGTACGCTAATGATCTTATTTTATTTGCGAATGACCCTAGTGCATTGGTGGAGTTTAAGAAATATTTGAGCATTTGCTTTCATATGAAGGACTTAGGTCATCTCAAATATTTTCTTGGAGTTCAAGTAGCATGGAGTCCCACAAATATTTTTTTGTCAGCGTAAATATACGCTGGACATTATTTCTAAGACAAGTTTACTTGGCAGCAAGCCTGCATCATTTCCCAATGAGCAAAACCACCAGCTCGGCAAGAGCGAGTCATCGTTACTCATTGGCAGGTCCGCGTACCGCAAGTTGGTGGGGAGATTGATTTATTTGGCGTTTACATGGCCATATATCTGTTTTTTGGTACATATTTTATCTCACTTTCTGCAGAAACCACAGGAGGATCACTTATATGCTGTTTTACGAGGTGTTTGTTATCTGAAAGGGAGCCCAGGTCAGGAAATTCTTCTGCCGAGTAGTTGTAATCTCACTATGACATGTTGGTGTGATTCTGATTGGGTTGGATGTCTGAAGAACCGGCGTACTGTGAGTAGTTGGATGGTGTTCTCGGGTGTTTCTCCTGTTTCTTGGAAGACTAAGAAACATGATGTTTTTGCATTATCTTCCGCTAAAGCAGAGTACCGGTCTATGACAGGATTGACTTGTGAGTTGAAACGGTTGCACAGTTTGCTCAAAGTTTTTGCTGTCTCACACTCATGGGTTATGCAAGTTTTTTATGATAGTCAATCGGGTTTTCATATTGAAGTAGATTGTCATTTTTCTACGGGATGTGATACTTGATGTGGTTATTTGAGCATCTCACGTGCCCACTCAATCTCAGCGTGCAGACATCTTTACCAAAGCACTAGACAAGCAACATTTTGATTTTTTGCTTGACAAGTTGGGCATTTATAATCTTCATATTCCAACTTAAAATGAATATTAAAATGACAAGATTATAATAAAAAAATATATAAATTGTGTTAAAATATAATTATAATTATAGTATGCCTGAATAAGTTTTTTTATTTACGGATTAATAAGACGAAGATATAAGAAAAATATTTGCCCAAAAGGGCATTTAGAATAAAAAATAATAATCTGATAAGTATTTGAAATATATATATATATATATATTTAACGAGATTGTTGAGCTGGGGTTTAGCACATATTCATCGAATCTATAATATTTAGTTTGCAATTTTATTTTATTATGGGTTATAATGGATACATTCACCAAAATCTCGATTTTGAATATTTTAAAGATAAAGTTACGCTAATCTGGACACATTAAAAGTGATAGAGAACCATCATAGAAATCACAAAAGGTAGTACACAGAATAATTTGACCATTTTGACACTTTGAAAACTTGGTTGATTATAAATCAACTCTTGTGTATATATATTTAATTGGGTAAATAATATTTGATATATGTATATCACATGATGAGTTTAGCAGTATATAGTACACAACGAAGAGAATTATAATAGCTGTACTTCGACTTCGATTCAAAAAACAATTATATATTTTAACCTATTATTTTCCTCAATCCAGATAATTGCATGTGATTGTTTTATAAACTAGTCATATATAATCAGATGATTATTAAATTAGCTATTTGGGTGAACATAGCTAAATATTCGGAACACCCCGATTTTATTTTGATTAAAAAAGTAAATAGATAAATAAATATAAATTTAATTATTATATCTATACAAATTAGAATGTAATTTTTTATAGATAGTTTAGGATATATTTTCTATGTTTTCTTAAAATACAAATAGAAATTTAAAAAGTAAAAAAGAAGTATTTAACACTAAATATAATGTTAATATTAGACAAAAGTGAACTAAAATAAAAAGAATAATAAAATAATAAAAATTACCAGATATAGTACAGTCAATGTTTTACAAAAGAGAAGAACAGTGTTGCATTATTATAGCAACCCTGTCTTTGGACACAAACCCTTATCTATCACAAAAAACAGCTAACAACTGTCTACTGCCCAATTCTCTCTCTCCTATATATATAGGTACAAATATATATATATATATATATATATATATATATATATATATATATATATATATATATATATTGTATGTCTCTAAATTTCATTTTATATATTTTCTTTTGTACAGGAACAATGATTTTCAATATAATACCATTTCAAATTACCATTTTGTAATATTTTTTGTGCCTAGTTAAAAAAGTTACATTTTTTTTTTGTATTTAATTAAAATATTTTGACTTGATAAAAGAGAAAACATTTAGGGGGGATAATTTGTAGATGAAAAGAAAATATGAGGGTTACTTATATAAGTTTAAATTAAGGCTTTGGATTCTTGGAGAATCCCAACAATAATATTAGTAATGTAACTAGAGAGAAGAGCCTATCATGTGTTTTCAAACTCTACTTAACATGGTAGTATTTATTACTAATAAAAAATTATTATGTATTAAAAAGTTTAGTAATTTTGATGTACTATCATATATTATCTAATATAATATTATTAAGTTTATTTAAATAGCTAACATCAAACCTAGAGTTCTAAGTACCATGTTAGCAAGTACTAAGGAGTCTTGTTTTTAATTTGTTTATGCTTTCAATCATATTAATTCTTTCCGTCTCATTTTATTTCTCGTTTAAAAATATATATTTTATCACGACATTTTTTAAATATCAATTTAATGTATTAATATAAATTTTTTTTTTTTACTTTTTATCAAATTAGATTTATTTTATATATATATAAAAAATTATTATATCTTTTAATATTTATATAAAATTCTAAAATAAAATTTAAAATGGGATAAAATAATATACTCGAAAAGAATTGCCGAGTTGGTGAAATTGATGAGCTCGTGACCAAGGGGTCATAATTTTTCTGATTTGAACCTCGTTTGAACTCACTTTGTATAGTTCTAAAAAAATGATATATATTTATTTAATCAAATTAAAATATTATGCCTCCCACCCATATTACTTATCATACAAATACAAATGTATTGTATTAAATACATTAAATTTCAAAAACATAACAATAAGTGCATTTATATATTTAATTTTAATATTTTTAAAAAATAGTTTTGATATGTGTTGATAATTTTTTTTCTACAAAAATATAATTTATTGAATCTCATAAAGATTCTTATGCATGTGGAGTCCATATTGTATTTTGAATTGTCCAATGACTAACTAATCTTACAATAATAGTAAGATAAATATTGATGAGTTCGGATAATTCAGTCACAACCCACCATTTAATCCAGACATAGGTATTTTGGACCATGAGTTCGGATAATTCAGTCACAGCCCACCATTTAATCCAGACATATGTATTTTGGACCATGTCATTCCACTAAAAAATTTGAATCGGACAAATGTAAAACACCTTTTGACTAAGCTATTTACTAATCTACTTAAAAACTAATGAGTCCTTAAACTTGACCCGGTTTCACAACTTGACCCGGTTTCACAACTTGACCCGGTAAGTCCATGGGTCATTAATTAAGAATATAAATACTCCAACCACTCCCATTAATGAGGGTGATCAACATTTAATACAAGTAGGCTACTTAATTATCTCGCTACTTTTCATACTAAACACAAAATACCCAAAACTTACTAAAATACTTTACAAAATTATCTCTAGCCAAATTGGTGACCACGGTGGGAGCACGAAGGTGCCTGAATTTTACATCAAAACCAATAAGAAAATCAGTTTGGATGGATCCGAACGAGTAGGGTACTCCACCCCCAGTGGTGGATACAATCATGATAAACAAGGAATATACCATTGAGGAGCGAGATCAGTTGAGAGCAGATATAGAAGCACTAAAGGCCATAAAACAAGCAGAAAATGGTATTAGGGAAAAATCAGAGGCGTGAGTTATTCATCATACTCACAATCCTGGGGAGAATGATCCATCAATAAAGACTCATCTGAGTTCAAAAAAGACTCATCTAAGCTCTAACAAGACACATCGATCTAAGCCTGTTGAAAGTTCAGAGTCTGAGTCCTCTAGTAGCTCTTCGAATGAGGCTGAGCTTGAGGATTCTTTGTCATCGAGCAGTGATGAAGGGAGATCTAGGAAAAAGATGAAGTTAATCAAAAAGTATTCAAGAAAGAGGGATAGGCATGGTAGGCTTAAAATGCATCTGGGCAGACGGTCATCCTAGAGGCATGTTGATCAGTTGCTCATAAATCCTTTTGCTTTTCAGACCGAACCAGGTATTTTCGCAACACCTAATGAAGATACAGTCTTTAGTCGTAATAAGAATTGGAGGCAGACACCTTTGTCTGCAAAAATATTATCCGGAAACCTACCCAAAAGATTTGATAGCTAAAAAATGGAAAAGTATGATGGAAGTCGAGATCCGGACAACCATCTAGAGCAATTCAAGAACTTCATGATGAATGTTGATGATGTTGACAAACTTTTGTGTAGATCTTTCTCTCAAACTTTTACGGGAAGTGCTCTTAAGTGGCCATAATTTATGATAAGACTAATGATAAGGTCCATTTCCGGAAGCCGACGACACTGCAGTCTCCCAAAGAAAGCCGAAGTACTTATATTTTCCAATATTACAATGATATAGGCTATACCACTCAAGACTGCATAGTATTAAAACAAGAAGTATAGAACCTTATTGAAAGAGGTAAACTGGGAGCTTATGTCAAAAGAAGAAGTGAAACATGTCTGTCAATACTCCTTGGGTGGGCCCTATAAACAATGCTTGACCATCTGCTCAAGAAGGGGCAATGGTGATTCTTGAAAGATTCGATGTTGATTCTCAGTACCTGGATCCTGATCCAACTCGGAATAAGGTGGGGGTCATAACAGAGCAAACCAGGACGGTGTCCAAATTGATCAGCTGCTTTGAATCACTAACTATCTTTGGAGGAGATACTGTGACAGTACCCACCCCTTCATCAAGGAAGAGGCATGTACACAGTTTGGCGACTCAATTGGAAGGGGGAATGTCTTCCCATCAGTGCAAAACCCCTTTCCCATTCATAGTTTTTTATGAGCATGATTTGAGAAATATTACCGGGCCTCATGAGAATGTGGTGGTTATAGGAGCATCTATTGGGGGCAATGATATACGCCAGATTTTGATAGACACATGCAGTTTGGCAAACATCCTCTTCTTAAGCTCCTATAAGCAGATGAGAAATCCAACTGTTATTCAGCACTCAAATAGAACCATTATAGGCTTCATAGGGAGCTCTGCGGATGTAATTGGGGAATTTGAAGAAGAAATACTATTGGGCAAGGGGCCTTTGAAAAAGATGGTGAGGGTACTATTCGTTGTGCTAGATTTCCCCACATCATACAATGCGATATTTGGGAGGTCTTGGCTTTCCAGAATGCATGTTGTGGCCTCAACAGTCCATCAATGTTTAAAGTATGTAGTTCAAGGGCAAGTAGGTGTTGTCCGAAGTAGTTAGAAAATAGCCAGGGAGTGTTATGCAATTGCTCTTACTCCTAAGACTTTAGGGGCATTTCGGACTAATGAAGATTAGCAGTTACTGGAGCTTTCTGAGGGGGAGACTAAGATTGATGGCCCTAGAGAGGGTAGAAATATCAAGATTGGTTCCAAGATGGCACCAAAATTAAAAAAGAAATTGTTGTCTTTTTTGCTAAACAATCAGCCTGTCTTCACTTGGTGCAATAGTGATGTAACTGGAGTACTTGCAAGTATTATCTCACACAAGTTGTCCATCTGGGGTGATGTTGCACCTGTTGTACAAAAACGAAGATCTTTTTCTAAGGAAAAAGCGGAAGTGATAATTCAAGAGGTTGATCGACTTACCAAGATGGGACACATAAATGAATCCCAGTATCCTTTATGGACTTCCAATCTAGTGTTAGTCAAGAAGAAGAACGGGAAATGACGTATGTGCATTGATTTCACTAACCTTAATAGAGATTGACCAAAAGATCTTTATCATGTCCTCCAGATAGATCAATTGGTTGACTCCACGTCTGGAAACAAGTTGTAGTCCTTTATGGATGCTTTCTCCGGGTATAACTAGATACAGGTGGATCCGAAGGATCAAGATCACACTGCCTTTATAATAGACAAAGGTCTTCATTGCTACAAGGTAATGCACTTTGGGTTAAAGAGCGTTGCAGCTACTTATTAGAGGTTGGTGAACAAAACATTCGCTAATCAGATTGGCTGAAATATAGGGGTATACATAGATGACATGATGGTTAAAAGCCTGGAGGAGGATTTGCACATAATTGATTTTCAAGAAACATTTGCTAATTTAGCAGGTATGAATTTGAAATTAAATCCGGAAAAATGTGTGTTTGGGGTCCGATCTGGGAAGTCTCTGGGTTATGTTATAAGTGAGAAATGTATACAGCCCGATCCGAATCATCTTAATACCCGATTGGAAATGGATCATCCTCGGAATGTTAAAGAAGTCCAAAGGCTCACCGGAAGGTTGGCTTCCCTAAACCGGTTTATTTCAAGGTCTTCGGACAAATGTACTTTGTTTTTCCAAACCTTGAAGAATGCTAAAGATTTTAATTGGTCTCCATAGTGCAACCAAGCTTTTGTTGAAATAAAAAAACACTTATCCTTACTAAAGACTCTTTTCAAACATGTTCAATGAGAAACGCTTTATGTATACTTGGCTGTGTCAGAATGTGCTATAAGTGCAGTTTTGGTAAGAGAAGTGGACAATTATCCTCGTCTGGTATACTACATCAGTAAAAGTTTATTAGATGCTAAGAGAAGGTATTTAAAACTTAAAAAGTTGGCACTAGATTTAGTAATTGCAGCAAGAAAGATGATGTCGTATTTTCAATCTCATTCCATCATTGTCCGGACATCTTTCCAATTAAAGAATATTCTTCAAAAGGAAGTTATATCAAGCAGGATGACCAAGTGGTCAGTAGAATTAGGTGCTTACGACATCGATTTTCCCCCCCGAACAGCTATCAAAGCTCAATCAGTGGCTGATTTTCTGGTAGAATTCCATACAGACATAAACTCCAATCAAACTTCAGAAGATAAAACAAAGAAAGAGTGGGTGGTCCGAAGTGATGGTGGATCTAGCACAATGGGTTGTAGAGCTGGAGTTTTCCTAACCTCTCCGTATGGTGATAAAATATACCAAGCTATATGCTTTGGGTTCAGGGTCTCTAACAATGAGTCTGAATATGAAACAGCTATAGTTGGTCTTAAATGGCTTTCCTGTGTGGGGCTAAGCAAGTTCGGTTGAAGAGTGACTCTCAATTGCTCATCCATCATACTCAAGGTCAGTCTGAGGTCAAAAAGGAGCAACTAATCAAGTACTTACTCGTTTTAAAAGAAGTAGCAGCAAACTTCAAGAGTGTTTGTTATGAGCATATTCCCAGATCAGAAAATACACTGGCAGACTCTTTAACAACTATAGCATATTCTGAGTCCTACCCTTGGATTCACATACAAGAATGACCGTCCATACAGCCAAGTCAAAACAAAGAAGATGGGGAAAGTATGAGCATACAGGTCATTCAACCTAAAGATTATAAATATACCCTCATTCAATATATTTCTGATGGGGCTTTGCTTTCGGACAAAGTTATGGAAACAAAGATTAAACACAAGGCACATGGTTTTTTTAATGATAAGGGGAGTAATCTATAAGAAATCTTTCAGTAGGCCTCTCTTACGATGTTTGGGGGTTGAAAAATCTCAAGTCATTTTATCTGAACTGCATAATAGGGAAGGCTCAGTACATTGTGGGTATAGGGCGCTAACCCGGAGAGTCTTATTAGCTGGGTACTATTGGTCATCCATAATGGCAGATGCTAAAGAAATGGTAAAGAAATATGATCTATGTCAAAGGTATGGCAATGAAATTCATGTGCCAACAGTACCTATGAAGTCTATTTCTAAGCCAATACCTTTTTCCCGATGGGGAATGGACTTAGTTGGACCTCTACTTATGACATCCGGGAGGTGCAGAACTATTATAGTTGCATTACTTCATAAAATGGATAGAGGAAGCTCCTTTGGCAGGGACCACATCGAAGGTTGTCATTAAATTTATCTTATCCAATATATGCTGCAAATTTGGGGTCCCTCAAAAGATTAATATAGACAATGGGTCACAGTTTGATAACAAAGATATGGAGAATTTTTGTGCTTTTAGAGGTATTCAACATTGTTTTTATTCTCCTTTCCATCCACAAGCAAACGGCTAGGTTGAAGTTGCCAACATGACTATTTTGTCTGGAATAAAAAAGAATTTAGAAGGTGCTGTGGGGAAGTGTCCAAGCTATTTCCAAGAAGTGTTGTGGGCCTATCGAACCACTCCTCGGGCTGTTACACAAGAGTCTCATTTTGCTTTAGTATATGGGATGGATGCAATTACCCCCGTGAAGCTACCTTACTATCATACAGAGTCCACAACTATTCCGAACAAGCTAATAAGATAGCAATGAGGAACCAGTTGGACTTAATTGAAGAAAAAAGGGTTAAAGCTCACTTAAGAACGGCTCACTACCAAGGTTTGATGATGAGCATATTTGCCTCCAAGGTCAAAAGAAGAGATTTTCAACCATGAGATAAGGTGTTAAGAAAAGTTCTCTTACACACCAATGAGAAGCAGTTCGGTAAGTTGGCTCTGAACTGGGAAGGCCCCTATGAGGTTTGTGAAAAGCTTAAACCTGGGACATATAGACTTCAAGACAAAGAAGGGAGAATTTTGAAGCACCCATAGAATATTGAACATCTCAGGTTATATCTAGAGTAAAGTTTTTGTGTAAATATATACTTGTTAAAGACCAATGTAAATATTAGGGGGCGTACTCTTTCCTATCCTGGTGGCGCGGGGAGGTTTTAATGAGGTGTACGGTTTTTTCTTCAGTAATATATGTCTTCTTAAAAAATTCGGAGTGATTTTACTACAATTCAATTCAAGTATAAATCACCTGTTCAATACCTTGGATCTTTAGTGGATCGGATAAACTTGATGGTTGGTTATGACTATTAAATACATGTCATCAGAGATATTAAGCACCCTCACTTCAATACTTCTGAAATGCTAAGGGCTACTTAAACATTAGCCACGAAAATTTAAGGGAAAATATTAAATAAAAAGAAAGTTTGATAAATTAAACATGTTCAGACTTGAACCAAACATGAATACAAAACATACTTTGGCCATCCAAGGACTTTAGGTGTTCAAAGGACTTATTCGGACTTCAAACGAATAATAGTACAGAATGTGCCTTGGCCATCCAAGGACTTTGATTGTTCAAAAAGACAAAAATATAATATATGATAAAACCTTAGGGTTTGTTCCCTTCGAACGTTCATTTACCACCACCATTACCTTTCTTAGGACTTTTGAGTTCGACACTCGAACTCTCACCTTCTCCTTCTTCATCATCGGTTGTGGAATCTATTCCACTGGAGTAGTTGAGCTTATCACCAATGGTCCTCTTAGGGAAGGTCTCATGGAACAACATCACCATGCCAGACTTAATCCCATCATCTTTTTTCTCTAAGGAGTCTATTACTCCATTGGCATACTCCTCAATACTTGCCTTGATAACCTGCTATTGTTGGTTCTTCAGGACCTCCTTTTCCTTTGTCGTCTCCAAAACGGTGCTCTCTAACTTAGTCTTCTCGTTGGTTAGGGTTTGAATGGCACCATCCTTCGGCTTCAACTCCTCCTTCAATGCTGTAAGATTTTGTGAGGAAGAGGTTTCTAAGTCAGAGTACTTAGTTTGAAGCTCAGTTCTGGCTGCTTCCGATGTGGCTAGCTTAGTTGTTGAATCCTCCTTATCCTTCGTCAGTGCCTCTATCTCCTTCTTCAGTTCCTCTATACTTTGATGAGCGCTTAGAAGACTGCTTGACAGAGATTTTTTGTCAGAAGTGAGAGAGTTGATAAGGTCGGTCAGACTTTTCACCTGCCTCTCCAGATCAAGTACTGGCCGAATATAAGTGAGGAGGGAGTGGCTCAAGATATCTTTCTCTCTGGAAACAGAGAAGGATTTCCCATTAAAGGTCACCATGTTGAAGGAATTGGAGGGACGATAGGGACCTGCAAAATCATCCTTCTCGAAATCATTAAAGTGCAAGCCAATGTTTTGAATGGCACTGAGGTCCACTTCATCATTTCCTCCACCAGTAATCTCTCCGGACTGAAGGTCTGTTGGGATCTCCTCTTGCAAAGTAGGATCAGTAGGGGCTGGTGGTGGTTGGAATTCTGAAGGACGAATAATTATTTCTTTCCCTAGGGTGACCTTCTTCTTCTTAGTAGTTTTTTCATCACTATTGGCCCTGCGCTTCATGTCCTTTTTAGAGGGATTTGCTGGGTTCTTCGACCCTTCAGCTTCCCTCACCATTTGAACTTCTACTTCTTTGAGCAGAGCTGCATCAATGCCCCCCTGATTCCCTGAACCAGTCCCTTCTGCAACCGTATGAGCCAGCTCTATTGTAGTCTTTTTCTTTTTGTTCTTCATTTTGCTGGGAGCTTTAGCCCTGGAAGTTAAGAACAACTTGGCATCTTTAGCTTCTGTCCTTTTGAGAAGCACATCAAGAGCTGGAGGGGTGGTTAACTCTTCCCATAAGAAGTCTCTCTGGTCTGTGGTGTTCCACAGGTGAGACCTCACAAAAATTCCCGATGTAAAGAAATTGTGGAAGACATTCCCCCTTCGTTCTGAAGCCCGTGCATTGAGCTTTGCACAAGTCTTTTGCCCTTCCTCCAAATTTCCGGTGAAATCCTTCAGCAGAACTAAAGAAAAGTAACAAACTAATCAGAATAAGGAAGCTTATAGTTTAAGAAGAGAAACTTGTAGGAGAATGAGAAGAAAGAAAATTACTAGTGGTTTTCCACCTACTAGTCAGCAAGCTAGGGTTGGTGTTGGCTTTAATATTCCTGCCATTTTCTTATATCCACTAACAAAAACAAATTGTGTCCTCCAATTTTTTTTGGACTCTAAGAGGTCATCCATGACCTTACAGTCATTCCCCATGTTGTGGTGGTAGAATGGAATCTGATGGGTCTTGCACAAGCTTGCTACAGCAGAAAACTGCTCTATCGGAAGAGGGATCTTTGACAACCTGGATTCCATGATACAGGCAAGGACTGTGTACCAGACATTGGGGCTTAACTGGGTGGGACAGAGTTTGACTTAGTGGAAATATTTACAAGTTTACGGGTCTAGAGGGAACCGGATTCCCCAGTTTAGCACTTCGGTGTACACTACCATCTTATTCAATTTGGAGTCCATATAGGTCTCCGGATTAATCGGTATCCTTACCTGTACAGACTCCAGAATTCCCCACTTGGCTCGAATTCGTCCCAACTCAGGAGTGTAGGAGTAGATGTAGTTGATATTTTGTAAAGCCAGCAAATATTTGACACTGACGTGTTTGAAACAAGGGTCTATCTTGCCTTCTAAGCACTCCGGAAGTGAGTCCGGATAAGTCATACAAACTTTCATCTTACTCTTACCTTTCTTATCAGAAGCAATATCTTGCGTTTGACCTGATGCCTCGGTCTCGAAGGGGGCCTCCTCGATGCTGTCTTCCATAATCTCTTACATCACTATGGAAGGTTTTTCAGTTGCCTCAGAAGAAGTCTGTTCAGTTTTTTGTGTTGAAATCTGTTCGGGTGGTCGAGCACTTGTTGCCTCTAAAGGCCTAGTATCTAGTAAAGTTTGGGATCCGGAGGGCTTGGCCTGCGGGGCTGCTTTAACTACCTCCGATCCGGAGGGTTTTGACATTGATGGTGTGGAATGGGTTATGGTTTGACGAGTTGTTCGTCGATGGGTTATCTTCTCCAGTGACTTTTCTATGTCAGAGCCCATAGCTATAAATGACGAGGGTTTTTTTGTGCTTGAAACAACTTTCTCCTTAGAGACAAGGTGTTGCGACTCTTGAACAGAAGAGCCTAAAGAGATGGGTGAAAGGTTTGGTTTAAAAGAAAGTTGTTTGAGTTTAGGGTTTTTGGAGGAGACTGACCCTTGATCGACGTCCTAAGTTAGCTGACTGGTTTTCTTGCCTAGAGAAACGGGGAGGCCGGCGGCAATACGAGTCTCTCTGTACCTTTCTTGCTCTCTCTAACTCTGAAAAATTTAACCAACCACCTTTAACTAAAGCGTTTCTAGCTGTGAACATATAATCTCTCAAGAACAGTTTGAAGGTGAAGATGAATTTCTCTATAAGAAGGCTTTGAGTGTGGAAGATAATGAAATAGTAAAAAGCAGCAGTTACCAAGGAGAAGTTGAAAGGGTTTTTGCAATGATTAAGGGTTGTGCAAACGTGTGTAAAATCGAAACCTAGGTAAATTTCTAGACCTAGTGGGTGCGTCAATCTAGGAAGAATAACGACTGGTAGGTTGAACCAAATACTGACACGTGTCCCACGATCCAAGAAGAAACTCTTAGAATTCTGGGAAGAGAAACCAGTCCTGACAAAATTCGAGCTGGGTTGGTGTTGAAAATAAACTTCTTAGTTCGGACAACGCAAGCTGATAAGATGAAATTGATATTGGCTTGGTAGATTTTTTAGCACTACCAAAGACATTTTGCAAGGCCTAAAAAGGGACTACTGATGAGTTCGAATACTTTAGTCACAACCCATCATTTAATCCGGACAGGGGTATTTCAAACCATGTCACTCCACTAAAAAATACAAACAGGACAAATGTAAAACACCTTTTGACTACGCTATTTGCTAATCTACTTACAAAATAATAGGTCCTTAAACTTGACCCGGTTTTACAACTTTACCCGGTAAGCCCATGGGTCATTAATTAAGAGTATAAATACCCCAACCACTTTCATTAACGAGGGTGATCAATATTTAATACAAGCAGGATTATTAATTATCTTACTACTTTTCATACTAAACATAAAATACCCTAAACTTACTAAAACACTTTACAAAATTACCCCTAGCCCAAAATAAACCAAACCAAAGATTGCTTTAATAAGGTTGGACTGAAGATTGTCTTTAAATTGAGTCTTCAAGAATTTGCATATGCCTAAGCTTGATGTCATTTGAGTGATTTCCAGCTCCAGTAAGTCTATAATCCATATTGATCCAGATCATGTCATTGGGAAGTACCTGCAGAAGAAGAAGAAAATATGCAGGTCAGGTGAACCACCTGCTTACCAATGTTAGTGAAGGAAATAAATATTAATTCATTGTAAATGAAGAAGCTAAGAGAGACTATTATTGAGGTAAACTATTACCAAGTCTGAGGTAACCAGTCCCTAGACTTTCTAAAAGGGTTATTGCATTTAATTGAGGAGGAGAGTTACTATTTGAGAAAGTACAATTGGTTTTACAGGTTAAAGTTCATTTTTCTACCCAATTTTCAACAAAATTTTGCTCTTTGTAAATAAATTTTAGAGTCATGGTTGATGGCATGAGCTTTCTGAAAAATTGATTAAAGGGGAGATGCACCATATGCATAGACCATTAACTAAATAGGTGAATAACATCATAGAATCAATTTCCACGTCAACCATCTTATGACCAAGGTCTTTACATAAGATTAGACCATCGAGAAAAGCTCTCAGCTTTGGAATCGAAGGGTTTTGTTTACCATAAAGGTTACCAACATAGGTAATTAAAAGACCACAAGAATCTCTAATTACAATTCCATGACTTAAATCACCAGAATGTGAGAAAGAACCATCAGTGTTCATTTTGAGTCTATTATTAATTGTAGGAATCCATTTAACAAACATAGCAGTCTTTTTATTAATTTGGTTATTAAAACAGCTAGGATGTTGAGAGATATTCAGGTCCCCAGTCCAAATTTTGTGAGTCAGCAAGTTTGCACAATCAAGCTTAAAAATCATATTAAGAACCTTTCCTTTAATATAGTTAGAAGTTATGTTAATGTTATTGAATTTAGCTTTGTTTCTAGAACTCCAAATGCACAACAGATTAATGAAGGTATAATAGTTTTTATGTGAGTTAATCTATTGGTAGAATGAAACCAACAACTAGTTAGATGATATATTTTCATATGATTGTTAATTAGGATCCCGAAAAGCCATGCGAAGTATTTTCATACTTCCCTGGAGGTTTAACATTAAAAAAAGTTGGTTGATGGATGTAATATTGTTGCAAGATTGGAATTTTTAAAGAATATAAAAAAATTTCTTTTGAATGACAGTATCCATTAAGGTTAATCCTTTCAGATTCTCTAAGTAGTGAAAGAACACTTTTTCTGGGTGATTGAGTTCCATAATTTTTTATATATACTGGATTAGGGGGTGAGAAGTTTTTAATCTATCAATGATATCCTTAAAATTAAAGAGACCATAACTGTTTGCATTCTATTTGATAATATCAGGATTGTCATTTTAAATGGTGAACTTAATGATCTTGTTAATGTCAGATGTAGTGACATTAGCTATTAATTTATCAAGATTCCAAGTATCTTGATCCCAAAATTCATTGATTTTATCACTATTGTACTACAAGTTATTTTGACTATAGGGGAGCCTAATTAGAAGGTTGGGAGAGCATTATCTCTCAAATCAGATGTCTATGTTGCCAAAGTCAATTTGTTAAAATATGAAAGATTCAGTAGTTTCTCTAATTTTAATTAAATGTTTCTAGATTTTTTTTTGGTTTTATTTTAATTTGAAGGGGATGTTTGCTAAAACAATAGATTGAGTTCATCATACTAGCCCAAAGAAATCAATTTCTTCTGAATGTAAGCCATTTTGACATGAGAAAGTGTTTTGAATAGCACTGAACTTTCTAATGTTGAGACTCTCTTCATCAATTTTTTACATAGATTATGCTAATTTGACCATATAATCACATTTTTATTCTCTTTAGCACCGTAAATAAATTTATTGAATAATCTGTATATTTTGTCTATTACGGATTGAGGTAGAATGTAGCTTTGCACATAGTATGATGGAATGGTTATAAGGACAAACTGGATCAACACCAGTCTGTCACAAAATGATAAGTTTTTTATATCCGTATCTAAGATTTTCCTTCTAATCTTAGATACAAGATCATCGATGTAGCAAATCTTGTTACCAGGATGAATACTTATACCTAAGTATTTAATACGAAGATTAGTATGTTTAAAGCTAGTGAGATTGTGAGTAGCATGTATGTATGTTTTATTTTGATGCTCAAAGATTAAGAATGATGATTTGTTTATTTTGATGATCTCACCAGAGACACTTTCATAATGTTTAAAGAATTTTCAAAATTTTATAACATTATTGATAGCCCCATTCATGAAGATGATAATATCATTTGCATAAGCAAGACACACATTTGATTTGGATTATGCTTCTAGATTAATAAATACTTATAAATTAACAAAACCCTTTAGTATTCTAATTTGAATCCAATTGATAGCTTTTAATGTTTTTTAGATAAATAATTAAACAATACCTAATTAATCATCAACATTTTTAAAGAATTACTTTTGTTTTAGTCATCAACCACCACCACATTCATTCTTGGACCATAAAAGTGAAAACTATAAATTCATAATAAAAATATTTGTAATGTTATTTGTGCATATTTTTTGCCCAATTCATTTGGATTAATATGACATAACGTTATTATTTTATTTTATAATTTTTAATCTAGTGCAAATTTTCAGTTTGCGACAAACTTATAAATTTGAGACTAATTTTTTATGGGTTGTGTTCGTTACCAACTATGGTAACGAAGCTATCGATCATATCCTTGATAACTGTTGTTGCACCCAAAGTATTTAGGTATGAGTCAGTTTTAGGCTGAAGTTCCATAAAACGATTTTAACATGTCTTCCTGGTTTAGTGAAGCATCGATTTGCTTTTCCTTCCGGGACCATACTTTTTAGTGTTTTTTGCTTTTGCGTGGTAAATGTACCACGTTTGGCCAAAGCAAAATGCAAAAACTTTTGGTTTTCCTTCCGTCCCTCTATGATATCGCATTGTATAATTTTTGAAATTTGGTCAGATTTTTTTATGTTAAAATTGTATGAACATTATAATAAATTCTTGTTTGTAGTCACCTCCTATTATAATATGGATGTTGTTATTAATTCGTGGACTTGTTAGATTTACTTGCATAGTGATTATATATTGTTGATGTCATAATTTGTTATAAAATTCATTAGGTCATTTATCGATTTTTTATCTTATTTTTTTTCAATACAATTTTGTGGCCAACTATTTATTTTTATTTTTAAAATAAATAAATATGCCAACTATAAAAGATAACTTAAATAGCCCTAAAAACAATTTTAATTTATTTAATATTTTTTCTACCATAAAATGCAATCTTACTCAAACAGATCAACATGTAATTTAATCATTAATTATATTATTTATTTCTAAATAAAAATCAGTTTGGGTTTGGGGTTTAAATATTTTAGTATTTTTTTATTTTATTTTTCTTCCATATATATGTAAAATCCTCATTATATAATTTTATATTGATTGATATCAAATAGGTACATCTCAATTTAAAATTGAAATGTATATTAACTCATAAATTAAAAAAAAATTATATATTGTATATATTAATGATAATATTTCAAAATAAACACTACTTAACAATATTTGTAACAATATTTGCAATGTTCATAATCTAATCATATTTAAATTTTAAAAACTTAAAATAACTCAAATGGTTGAATGGGTATTACAAATATATTTTTATTCTAAAAAATTAGACACCACTATAAAATAAAAATTGAAAAACACAACATGATGTTCCAAAATCTTGTCCTTAAAATCCCATTCACATAAAAACAAGATCTCTCCATCTTTCAATACATCTCTCTCTCTCTCTAAACCAAAACAAAAGAAATAAGTTGAAGCATAAAGAATCAAGATCAAAAGAAGCAAGAAGAACTACTAAACTCAAAAGCTCTATACATCTTACATGGATAATGAAAAATGGAAGGTACCAAAAAAAGAAAGACCATCTTCATCTTCTTCTTCTTCAACAACTTCAAAATCATTTCTACCAAGAAGCTTTTCAACAAGAAGTTCTTCATCTAAAGCTCCACTTCTAGTAAAAAGTTCGTCCACAAAATGCTCCATTTCTTCTACTTCTTCCTCTTCGGATTCACCCCAAAAAGGAGGCTCCAAAATCACAAGGAAATGCAAAGAACAAAAGGCAAAGTTTTATATAATGAGAAGGTGTGTAGCTATGCTTGTGTGTTGGCATAAACATGGTGATTCTTGATTCAAGGTACTACTACTATTACTACTAGTCTAAAAAGAATATGTAATGTAATGTAATGTAGATGATTATTTTAGGATATTTATATGTATTTGTTTTTATTTTTTCTTTTGATTGCTTGATGAGTGACTCCAATCAAGTTTTGTGATAAAGAACAGATCCATATAATCACCTTTTTTTTTCCTTTCTTTTTTTCAGATTCAATATTGTAATTATTTTTTTGAAGGGTCCTACAACTTTTGAATTGTATCAGAAATAGATTTCTATAGATTTTTCATTTAAATTCAATTTTTTATTCTAGTTACTGTAATGTTATGCTTGGATCTTGAAGGATTTGAATTCATTATATGCTCAAGAATAGTTTTGTTTATAGAAAAAAATATAGGTTGGGAAGAAATAATTGCTGAGCCTCATTGTATAGTCAAGAAGAGTTTTGTTTTTAGAAAAAAAAATATAGGCTTGTAAGAAATAATTGATGGCCTGAAATTACTCTACCCAGTGGTATGAAAAGTGAAATTTTATCTAATTTCATTTATATATGGAATAACGAAAAAAAAATTAATGAAATAAATATTTGTTTATTAAAAATGATAAAAAAATATTCGAATTTCACTAGTGAACAAATTTTTTTTCGACTAGCACATAAATTAATTCTCGTTCTTTTAACAATGCTGATAATTAATTTAAACCGAGTTATCAAACTTGAAATTAGATCGACGGTATATAATACTTTGGATGGTGATGATTTATGCGATGCAGTTTTCTCTGTTATATTCATTCAATCTATATCATTTGATATTCTGTTCGAAACTTATTTTGTGTATTCACTTGAAAATTTAGATTTAAAAAGAATATAACACCCCGATTTGACACTAATAATTGGTAAACATGGTAAACATATTATCGATGAAGTAATAAACATGAGTTGTGTTTTCTTCTTCCTTTTCTCTTTTCTTCTCGAACAACATATAGATTCTTTTCCAGCTATATTGGCATTTTATACCATTCTAATATTACATTAGTTATATATTTGGTCTACATTCAAACAAAAGTGTTTTTTTTTTTCTACCAATTTCGATAATATCATATGGAAACTTTACAATTAAGAAAAAACACAATGTAATTTTGGTAAATTAAGGGAAAACCAATTTGAAGAAACATTTCGGTATAAGTAAATAGTTTTTTTTTTTGTTAATCCATGAACAATATTAAGTTACAAAGGCTTTAAATAGATCATTTATAAATTTTAATAATATGCAAATGAAAACCGTTCAAAATATTCATCCACAAAATGTTAGAAGGCACCAAAATTGATGTGCATTTTAAATTATTTATATTTTTTAAAAAATATATCGTACAAATTTATTATTAGATGTTATGGTCGAAATGTATGTTAAAATGTGAACTTTATCTTAAAATAATAATTTTGTGAGAGTTTAAAAATTTCAAAAAATCTAAATTTATATCAATCAAAATTAGAAATGCGTATAGTACAATTTTGGAGATGTGTTTGACTTAGATTTTTTTAATTCGAATGTTTCAATTGTCGATCAACTTTTTTTACATTTAGTGTTACGTATATGTTTAAAGTTACGGCAGTAATATCACTATCGAAGGTTTGATTTGTATCAAATGCTGAAATTTAGTATGAAAATTATAATTTGGCGTGAAATATTAATTTGGGGACGTAGGTTATAACTTAGAGTTGAAGTTGAATGATGAATGTGACCAAGTGTCGCATACTGGAACTAAGGGCTTAAGCTAGAATTGAGTGTTGGCATTGAAACTAGGTTGTGATGGTTGGAACTAAGTGTTGTAGCTCGAGAAATATGATCGGAGTACTACACTTGAAACCGCTCACTCTCTATATGACTGGATGCTCAACCAGACTAGGGTGTAAAAGGAGTCTACTGGAACCTAAGAGTTGAGCATAACTGAAGCAAGTTGTACCGAAGCATATAAGTTAGACCGAATCATATGGATTCAACTGAAGCATAATGATCTGAAGTAGTTTTCCAATGCCTCTGCAACGTTATGTTTGGTCTGATGGAGTTGAGCTTAAGTTGTTGATCAAACTCTACTTCTTCAATTTGCAGGAAGTTTTATATTTAAGTTGGTCTTCCCATATTAACCGGATTTTTTATTATTTATATTTATTATTAATTGGGTCTTCTATTTTAATTATATTTTCTATTAATTTGGATTTTCTATTTATTAGCTTTCCTATTTTATGATTAGGACTTTATTACAGTCGATGGTCAATGTAGTTTAATTCTGAGCATCTCTTGAATGATTTAGATTTTACCCTAAGCCTATAAAAAGATGAAGCATAATGCGTGCTAAACCTTTGACGTGAAGAGACGAGACAATTGACGAGCGACGGTACAAAAGAGACCAACGAGTTCTTTCAATGGAGAGTGTAGTGAGGTAGAAACTAAACACTTAAATAGAAATTCTAAGATTCATGGATTCTTTGTAAACCCATAAGAGATCTTTGTAATAAAGGAGTGATTGTGTGTTTAGTATTTGATAGTCTTCTTATAGCCTCATATAAATATATTATGTCTATTACCCATAGATGTAGGATTTATTTATGATATGTACCACGTTAAATCTCTTATTGTACAATTGATTTACCTATTGTTCTTGTTTGTTAACTTTGTTCTTGAAATAAAGTAAGACCCTAAGCTATGATTACCTCCTACACTCTCTCTGGTAAGTGTTCTCCAATTGTCGTTGATTGCTTCAGCTGAGTGGCTAGGATTCGGCCTAGTGAGTCTTGTTAGGGTTGGATCAGATCTTGTTCAAATATTGTTGAAATTCCAGTCAAGTGTTATGGTGAGTATGAAGATCTAATATCAATATTATTTTTTAATGAATAATGTAAATTAGAACAATGAAGATAGCAGATCTTGGAGTACAATCAAGCGAAGTCATAATGATGGTTTTCATGAAGTTTAACCTTGAAAAGTCACAAGAGAATATGAATTTAATTTCTGGTGAATTTTACTTAAATAATTCATTTTAAAAATAGAAATATCTAGTACCATCGAAGATACGATACAAAATAATTTGTTGTCGAGGTGTTGTCTGAGACAAATATTGTGCTAACCATGAGCTTGTGAGGGAGGGGGTAGGTGCTTCGATAGGTGTTTAAAAATCTTCAGCCATTGGGATATGTAATAATATTATACCTGAAGCAGCATCATTATATGTTGTATATAGATTGTAGCAAGGATATTTGGAGACACTTGGACGATTTCAATAGAATCATTCTTGATTTAAATCCAGCTAGTGTCAAAGTAGAAGATGATGATCAAACATCGCTCTACCGAAAGTGTATGATCACTTTGTTTACACCATGCTCTATGTCAAATAGTCCTCACGATGGACAAAGTGAATATTACATTAAACTCAAAGATCTTCAATGAACGACGATTTTGAAGGGTGGCTACAAAGGTGTCGGACTCAATGTGAGTAAAAATCATGAATGGATCAATTCAATCAAGAAAATGTTGGTTCTAAAATGAAATATAGGTGTTGTCAGAAGAGAGACCATATTTATAGGAAGTTATTCGAGAGAAGGAAAGCATATAGATATATCTGAAGGAAGAAATTAGAGATGCTGGGATCGTCTCAAATGACTATGAATATGCGGATGGGTTAGTAGTTTCTTCTTGAATGCGCAATAACAAGTGGGTTCTTGATTTCAGAGTATCATTCTATATGACTTCCAACATGTAATGGATTGAAAACCTAGAAGTGCTTGAATGTGGCAAGGTCATGTTAGGGAATGATATATGTTGTATTGTGAATGGAATGATGAGCATTAGATTCATATTGTCTACTGGACCGGAAAAATCTTTAATAAATGTGAAAATGTCCCTAAGCTTAAGCGTAAACTTATGTTTATAGGTATATTAGATGAGGAAGGGTTTTAGTATACAGATGTAGATGGTAGACTTTGGGTCTTACAAGACTCACATGGTGTTATGAAGGCTAATCGGACTGATGATAGTTTAGTACTAGATAGGTTTGTGGTAGAAGGGGTGTCTAGTGTTGGGAATGATTCTGATGAGATTCAACTGGAGGGCTTTGAAGACTTCTCAAAGCATGTGAAAATCCCACCGAGGAAGTACCTGCAGAGGCTTATGATGGACAATAACATGGTATTCGTGAACTGACCATTCACTAGTAATTGTTCTATGTTGTCTATGTCTAGGAACGTAATATTGTAGAGTTCCCTAAAGTATGAAATAGTTGAGAAGATGAGCTAAAGCGTATTCGGAGTAAGGGTTATGCTTCTGACAAATGGAGATAATAAGAGGTTGAGTGAATGAACTATTGGGACAGCTATCCTCGTCAACATGAGCCCTGCACTTTCGATCATCATGGAGATGTAATAGGTACCAGAGGTAGAGGTGGATTTAAGGTAGAGTTTGAACATAAGGGTGGAGATTAGTATGCCTCTACTGAAGTTGCTTTCAAGTTGGGTCGAGGCTTGGCCTTTGCAAATAAAGTTCCATGATTGTTGGGCGCGGTTCTTGATTTCAAGTTTGATAAGTTAAAGGTTTCAGATGTTCAAAATGTGGAGCAAATGTCAAGTATTGATCGGTCTAATCTTAGGATAAGTCAGAAAGATGTTACTATCGCCTTCTTGAATGTAATAGGTCGTGAGGCTGGTCTTTTGGGGAGGATTTCCTCGATAAATTTCATAGACTACATGTGAATTGATCATTCAATTTTGTAGGTAGACAATTTTTATTTAGTGAGTAGTTAGAGAGTTGGGGTTACAGAAACTGGTGTCACTATGAGCCTAGATGGATAATTGTTAAGTGTATTCTCGAAGTGACGGAAGCATGATCAGTTTTAAAGGCTTGAATTGGTATCAATTGTTGTAACTTGGTACATAAGTTATAATTTGGTCTCATATGCATAATTTTGAGTTGAAGCTGAATGATGAATCTGGAACTAAGTGTCGAAGGTTGGAACTACGTTTTGAAGATATAACGGATTGTTGATGTTGGAACTAGCTGTTGATGGATGAAACTAAGCTATGTAGGTGGAGAAATATGATCAGAGCAGTTCATTTGGAACTTCTAAATATCTATGTGACTGAATGCTCAACCAAACTTAGGTTTATAAAGAGTCTACTAGAACCTAAAGCTTGAGCATAGCCGAATCAAGTTTGAGTAAAGCATATGTGCTGGACCTAAGTAGACTGATCCAAAATAGTTTGTCGATGCCACCAAAATGTTGTGTTTTATCTGATAAAGTTGGGCTTAAGTTCTTGATTGAGCCGAGGTTCTTCTATTTGCTGGGATTTTTCGATTTAATTTCAACTCCTATTTTTTGTCTATTTATATTAATTGGATTTCCTATTAAATAAGTTTTTTTTATAAATTAGGTTTCCTATTAATTTGGATTTCCTATTTATTAGATTTTCTATTTCATAAAGAGGAGTTTGTCATAGGCGTTGATTAATGTCATTTAATATGGAGTATCGATTGGACAATTGGGGTTTTATCATAAGTTTATAATGGAGGAAGTATAACATGTGGTAAATGTGTGACATGACGATACGAGATTGGCAAGTTTTTTTTAGAGAGTGCAGTGAAGTAGAAAATAAACATTTGAATAAGCATTCTGAGATTCGTGAATTCTTTATGAATTTAAAAGATAATTTTTTAATAAGTGATTAAGTATTTAATGTTTGAGAGTCTTCTTCTATCCTCCAGTAAATATATTGTGTTCGTTACTTATTGATGTAAGATTTATTAATGATTTGAACGATGTTAGATATCTTGTTATGCGATTGATTTACTTTTTGTTCTTTTTTTGTTAACTTTTTCCTTGCAATAAGTTAAGAGCTGAAGGTCTGCTTACTTTCTACAACTTCTCGAATAGGTATTCATCAACTATCGACCATTCTTCGGCTGAGTGGTTTGGATTCAGCCTAGTGATACTTATTATGGCTAGGTTGAATCTTGTCCGGATATTTTTTATTTCCATAATATTTAGTTTCAAGTTATCTAAGCTAAAATCATATAAGACACGAGTTCAAAATTACAAGTTTGCTCGACTATCGATTTTGGTCTCCTCCAACGCCTATGAAACTTTAGGACACCATCTATATTCTTCCACAAGTCATAACAATCATTTAGATAGTTTAAAAAATTTGATTGGAGGAGATTCTAGGATCAAAATGGTCGGATATAAACAATTTAATCAATATCCATCCCTAACATTATCCAGCACTTGTGAGGGGTTGACTTATAACCATTTAAATATACTTTTAAAGGTAAATATGTTGGTACCCGTTTTATACATTTTAGCACAATATTAAAGGATATAAGTTCTGGAAATCTAAGCCCTAGTTTGCACTAGGGTTCGGTGGTCTAGGACCATGAAGAACCTACTTTTAACAAAAGTTGTTCGGTAGGTTAATGTGATCGTGTTGATGAATTTAATTTGTTGATTGGAGGAGTTACAAATTGGGATGGTTATGTATTAGTCAGGATTGCAGTGCAGTCAAGATAGCTTTAACGATAATGTGCATCTGGGATGTTGTTCAATGAAATTGTATGGCCCATAATGTGATAAGGGTAAGTTTAAATTCATGTTTGTACTAATTTTGAACATTGCTCAAGAGTTACAGACGACCGTTGTTGTTTTCGATAATGTCGTAGATATGTACCAATGCCAATTTGATTCGCTTATGTTGGTTTGGTTTTTGATTTGAAGATGGTTCAAAGGATATTTGGGTTGGTTCTTTGATGGAAACTCTATTCTTGAAGCATAGTAACCGTCTGGTACACGAGGTTTTTTAAGATAATCAGGCTATAAGTAGGGTCCAATTAATTCTATGCTTAGTGGATGATCATGTTAATGAGTATGTCTTAATTTAATGGTGTACTAATGTGGGTTTGGATGGTACCTACCTACTTTTTCTTTAGAATAAATTTTTGTAAGGTGGAAAGATGGTTTCCTATCAAGGAACTAGGTTTGAAATTATTCCATATGGTCAAATACTCCAAGAGAATGGAAATTTAGCACATATATAGACGGTCATCTAGTAGTGAAGTTGCAAATGGATCGTCATCCAACTAGATCCGCTCTCAGACTGAAACTCCGTTAGAACACATGTCATTCCACCTAGATCATCATCCGAGTATATGGGTTTGGATCGATTTTGGTACAATTGTGGGGATTTTTTCTGTTGACATACTACTTGTATCTCTTCTGCATACCTATTTTTTGACTTTTTTGAGATTCCAGAGTATGGATCTCCTCCAGAAATCACTGATATAGTCTGTTTGTTTATATATGGGTCCAAGTAGTATTTTTGTTCCTCTAGGTCAGCCACCATTGTAACATTTGTATACGACACCCTTTGTTTTTACACAGGAGTCTCGGCTTGTTTCACAATATGAGTAGAACCTTATATTTGTTTCTCTCTTTCTTTCTTATTTACAAACTCGTTATGTTTTTCCTCTTCAACTAAACTATATACTTGATTCTACAAAGCCCAACATTCTCTATTAAAATGACCAATATCACCATAAAACTTACAATATTTATTTGTATATTGATTCTTCTTTGCTTTATGAAACTATCTAGGATGGTTGTACTTAATGATATCCTTAGTCTTTTCATAAATTACCGTCAATGTCTCCATCAGCTCAGTAAATATTCATCTCAGTGGGTAGTTAGATATCTTAATACCGCTGGTATAACCCTTGGACAAATTATTTCTCGACATAGTCGAAGTTGAAGCACAATTGTTCTTCAGATTATCATTCTTTTTGGTGATTTTTACCGCTATGTTTGTTTTAGTGGCCGAAGATCATATAACCAGATTTTTTATATCTGTTACTTTCTTTTATTTGAACATTTCATTTACTTTGATATTTCAAATATTTGATCTTCATTATTACGTTTGAGAGGGAACTTTCTTGTACTTCTTGTATGAATGTTGTTATGGACACCAGATTGTGGCAATCTTGTAATTAGGACTTGTTTTTAAAAAACATTTAGTGTATTACCTTAGACTTTCATTGGCTCTTTACTTGCAATGTATTATGTAATATTTGTCTCCATTGATCTCTTTAAAACTACAAAATGGTTTTTGAATGTCATCTGAAACATCTTGTAGCTATTTATGCATATTTTTTTAAGAATGTTAAACCACTACATCGCGCTTCCTTAGAGGGTCATTACAAATGCTCGATACTTTATCCCACCATCAAATCCATACTAAATCATCTGATTATTGAAGTTCTAATATGATGCTCCATATATTATTTATCGTAGTACTTCTAATCTTATTATTATCAAATAACAGTGACATTATGCGATACAAAACCTTTAGGCCAGTTAGGGCTCTTTGTCAGGATGACGTCCTCATCATCATAGACTAATTTGAATCGTTCATGAATAACTATGCATCTTGGAACCCTAGTCATTTCTACTTTCTTATTGACGGAGTTGTATTGTGCCTCGATATATTGTGTTAATAGTATAGATCAGTGTGGATGTATCCCAATAGGTACCGCAGATATCCCTGAGCCCATATTTGATAAGAAGGTGCATCATTATTTTTTTCTGTTGTTATTGTCCTAGTGTAAGGTTTGATGATAATCTAGTTGTGGTTCAGTTTTGTTTTGGGGCATCCACGGCTAGGAGGCCGAGACTTGTTGTTGGTCAGAGGGAATTCCTGGAGGGATAACTTTATTATGCTAAAATTATAGGTAAAATCTATGGAATTAATGGTACCCTGATGGAGGAAAAAAGCATCCCAACATAGACAATAGGTACTCAAGTCGTGTTCTAACTATTGTTGGTGCTCCAGTGTTTACAGCTGGTGCGATTGATATGTCTCTTCTTTCCTCTTCATGATTCAATCGTGGTTCCCTATACTTCTTCTCCCTTCTGCCATATGTTGAAGTAGGAGTTCAGTTTATTCTTCTGTTTTGATGATTTTATATCACTTCCTCTTTCGATTAGAAGACCCTTAATATGAGTCCTCTATGCCCTCACTGTGAGACGCTTTAAAGGGAAGCTTCATGCAATGATCTCTTTTTTAGGCGATCTTTCAGCATTCTAGGACTTGCATCCTCTCTTTTCTCACCATCCAAAATCTTCCCAATATATTTCACTATGAGATCATGTGAGATCAGTTGATCCTACAAAAAACGAAAGCTAGTAGCTTGTACCTCCATTTTTGAGCCAATCGCTTGATTTCGATATGAGGCATTGCATGAAACTTTAGGGCTAGAGGTTGTTCATCGACTCAATCCATCTCCATCTCCTTTTCTATGAACAGATCGGCTCTCTCTTCACAATTTGTATCAGCTAGTTCATGCTTACAATTTGTTTCGAATTTTTTAGAAGGAAAACTTTGATTTCCATATACGACACTAATTGATGTTGACAATTATGAGTAACTAACTTGATCTAAAGCTGAAATGGATATATAAGCTAGTTAGAAAAACATAAAAAATAATAATAAAGCCTTATAAGTAAAATAAATGGACGAATGATTTTATTAATGGTTGTTAAACCTCTATTTATGGAGTTTGTAGTTAGAGTAAACGTCTCTCATTTAGTATAAAGATTTTATTTTATTTTACTCTAACTACTTAGATTGTATAGTTTAGTATATATTTAGTTATGTTTTCTAAACTTTAACTACTTGAATAACTCGTGGATAAATGCAAACAAACAAAACTATGTGTATTCTTATAAACAAAATACCATGTTGACAAGTATGTGTATATGTATTATAGAAATATATCCCCTCGTCATTAACTATTTTTTTTTATTATTAGTAGTTTGTAAAATCTATATATATATATATATATATATATATATATATATATATATATATATATATATATATATATATATATATATATATAATTTTTGAAAAAATATTACTTGATATATTTAGTATTATTATTATTATTATTATTATTTAAGTTTTACTAAAAATGATTTAAACTAGATTTTTTATTTTAAAAAATTTAAAAATAAAATAAAACAAAATTTTAGAACAAAAATATAATTATATAGGGATATTGATTTTTTTTCATTTGTTTCCAAAAGAAAATATTTATTGAAGAAAATATAGTTTAAAAAGGTTATCCAAAAACAGTAAATTATATTGTTAATTTGAAACAAGAATTTGAAATTTTTATAAAGAATTAACAGTATCTTCAAATGCAGAGCCCTCAAGCAATCTTCAAGTCCATCATCTTCCAAATTCAAATAAGAGCAGCAACTGCGACCTTATATTTGTCTTGAAGCCAATTGGAAACCAATATTCAGCAATCTGCCAATTAAGAAAATTATGTTTAGAGATGATTTCTAACTCAATCATTTGGGTTAATATAACCTAGACCTAGACTTTCTAAAAACACAAATTTTTAGATGGGTCATGATCAAGTTTCATTTTACATTTAAGAGTCCAATGAGCAAGCCAATCAACTCTCTGATTTTGGACTCTTGAAATATGCTTGATGGTCATAGAAAGGTATATAAGAGTTATGTAGTAGTTCATTTTTTTTGAAGAAGCCAAGAAGCAACTCCCAAAGATAACATGTCAATAATTAACTTTGAATCATATTCCACATCTACACATTTATGACCTAATCTATAACAAATAATCAAACCATTTAATATGGAAAGAGATTCAGTAATCAAGGGAGTGACTTTGCAATATAATCTACCATAAGAGAGAAGCATTGTGCCATTTTTATCCCTAATTAAGCCAGCACCACCATACTCTCAATTCCTCACATTAGAGCCATGACAATTAAGCTTTAACCTATTAGCATTTGGAGCCAGCTAATGAAGGGTGTGGATTTTGTGAGTCTTATTAAAATCAATAAAAAAAATTAAGCTTACAAAAAATGTGAGAGTCATCAGTCCAAACTTTTTTAGAGTTAATATTAGTGAAGCAAGAAAATGATTAATTTTATTAATATCATGGTCAAGACAAATACTAATATCATCATGTTTCTTCTTGTTTCTAGTGTTCCATATGATCCAAATAATAACATTGGGGATAATAGTTCTAGTATGTAAGTTTTTAGAGACACTCAAATGCCAAACTCTAACAATTTAATTTAAGGTCATATATCTACTGATA
Source organism: Limnanthes douglasii subsp. nivea (assembly GCA_036936605.1). Taxonomy (NCBI): domain Eukaryota; kingdom Viridiplantae; phylum Streptophyta; class Magnoliopsida; order Brassicales; family Limnanthaceae; genus Limnanthes; species Limnanthes douglasii. The sequence goes on along the minus strand of JAUPFV010000002.1, from coordinate 82,709,175 downwards.
TGTAAGTCAGATAATAAAGAAAAGTAACACCATAAGTCCCAATATATTGAACAACTAACAAACAAATGATTTACAGATTCAATATTGTCACAGAAAATACATTTTGAAGCCAATGAGAAACTTTTCTTTTGAAGGTTGATATCAAACGATATCCAACATTTTAAGGTTTTCCAGATAAGAAATTATAGCTTAGTAGGGATATATGAGTGCCAAAGCTTAGATAAAATTAAGGATTTAGTGGATTTATATCTCAGGTGATTCCATATAACTTTACTTTCTGGTGTGGATAAAAATAGCCTGAGGGTAGGCTAGTAATTTCAAGTGGAGTTTCAAGGTGGTATATGGGTGTTTAACGGTGGTGTGTGGGTGTTTCAAGGTGGAGAGATAATTAAGCAGCTTGGTAGCAGTTAATTTTCATTACCCATAGTTAATGCTGGTGGTTGGGTATTTATAGTGTGATTTTGGGCCCTTATGGGCTTTCGGGTCAAGTTTAGTGGACCCGGGTCATGTTTAAAGACCCATGAGTTCTAAGCAGGAGGACAGGTTGCTTAGTCAGGAAGTGTTTAGGTTTTTAGTACTTTAGTCATAGTTCGAACAGCCTTGAGTTCACAGTGTTCGAAGTGATCCGTCCGGTAAATCGTCTGTCCGGTTTGTGTCCTTAGTGCCTGTCCGGTATCCGGGGAGTTTTTAGACTGATTTGCCCTGTCCGGTGAGTAAGCAGAATTCGGACTCATCAGGAGCCCCTTTTTTAGGTGTTTGAGCAAGTGTCCTTGTCAAAGAACTGAAAAACAGTCCGATTGTACGAAGTGGTTCTTAATCCGGACAGAGCTGCGGGTATACCCGGACAGATCAAACGTTACGAATCCCAAACGGTTTTTGCCAGAGTTAGTGGGACACGTGTCGCTTTCTGATTGGCCATTCCAGCCGTTTTTTCACCTTGAATTTCGCACCATCTTCTTTTACAAGTAACCTCCTTAATTGCCAATAATGACATCAGCGCCGTCTTTTAATCATTACCCAACTTTTCGGATTCTCCTAGGAATCAACTCCTTTTTTCACATTTACTATAAATTCTCATTCACTTTTCATTGTTTCACTATCTCTTTCAAATTTCACTCTGCATTTTTTACTCAGAGCTTTATCTCTCTAGAACAAAAATTTCCTTGCCTGTTTTATGTTTACAGCAAGAACAGCTTTGATAAAAGGCGGTTGGCTCAACCTTTCGGAGTTGGAAAAAGCACAAAGGGTCGAGAAGGAGAAACGACTAGCAGCAGGGCTACCATTGTCGCCTGTTGAGAAACCAGCCTCCTCTGTTGCAGAATCCGATAGAGGCTCATCCTCATCAAAAGGTACCAAGCCCAGGAAGCTCTTTCAATCCACCCTTTCTCCCATAGTATCTGGTTCCTCAGTTCAGGAGTCTATACCTGCTGTTGAACCTTGAGTCACTGCTACAAGTGTTAGGAAAAAATCGTCTTTTATTGCCATGGGGTCTGACTCTGACCACTCCCCGGAGAAATTAGTCATCAAGAGGCCAAGCCGGTTGGTTAAAGGGCTAACCTCTAAAAACACTCCCTCGAAATCGGGGGCAAAGAATAGTGAATCTGGGTCTGGGGCACCCATTAAAGCTCCTCGGGAGAGGCCGTCCGGTCCGGAGGCCAGCAGCCCAGTTCCCCCCAAAGAATCTTCTGCCTCAGAAACTCAACTTGAGGTGAGAAGTCAAATTAATACGGGCAGCCAACAGTCTGGAGGCCCAGCTATGCCAAGCTTTAATCCTCCCCGGACTACTTCTACAGAAGCTCCCCCAACAATTATGGAAGAGAGAATGGAGGACTCCGGTGAGGAGGTCCGATTTGAGTCCGAGTCCTCCGGACAAGCTGATACTGCTATTGTTGTTGCCAAGAAGGGCAAGGAAAATTTATATTTGAGGCATCCGGACCTGCCGGAGAGCCTTGAAGGGAGAGTGGGGCCATGCTTTCATAAAGTCGAGTTTAAGTACCTCTTGGCCTTGCATAAGACCAAGTATGCATTCATCCATACCTCTGATCTGGGTAGAATGCGCACCAAATGGGGGATTCCTGAGAACGTAAAGATAAGGACTCCCATCGATCCGGAGACCCCGATGGATTGTAAAAGGAATGAAATAGTCTTCTTTACGGAGCTATTCAACTGGGGACTCAGGTTCCCACTGGACCCAGAGATAGTGCGCTACTTTCACTTGGTCAAGCTCTGCCCATCACAGCTAAGCCCCAATGGATGGTTCACCTTAATGTCATGCATCATGGCATCTAGGTTGTCTGGGATCCCTCTTCCCATGGAAGAGTTCGCAGCAGTGGCCAACTTGTGCAAGCATCATCAGTTCCCTTTCTACCATTTCAACATGGGGAACAATCTTAAAGTTGTTGATGATCTCCTGGAATCGGAGAGCAAGTGGAGAAGCCAATTTCTGTTTGTCAGAGGCTCATGGGAAAATGGCAAGAGAATCAAGGCCGGAGAGAATCCAAGCCTTCTCAGGAGTAGATGGAGAAGTGACCGTAAGTTTTTCACTTTAAGTTTCTGTTCGAATCCTTTTTTTAAAAAATTAAGTTTGTACTAAATAATTTCTCTTTTGTTTTAACAGAGCTGCCAAATGAGTTCGGGGACTACCTGAAGGCCGGACAGACTACCTGTGGCAAAATTAACGCTTGGGCCGCAGAGAACTGGGAGAATCGGTTCCACAAGGCCTTCACTCCTGGAAACCTAGCAAGGTCTCACCTGTGGAACACCACAGGTCGAAGAGACCTAACTTGGGAGGAGTTCACCACCCAACCCGATGAAGACATCGTACTGAGAAGGTCCCACGAACTGGATGGGACTCTTTATCTGCCTGCCCGGGCCAAAGCCCCAAGCAAAATGAAGGGCAAGAAGAAGAAAGGCGGGAAGGTGGTGGGTGATACTGAGAAGGAGGCCCCAACAGACCCAGAGGGACTGGCCCAGGTTCAAATTGATGCAGCCCTTTTACAAGTGGTGGAGCAGGAGAGCGAAAAGCAGGAAGTGAATCTCCCAAAACCTTCAAGAGCTTCAAAGAGGACTCGCAAGCAAGCAAGTGAAGGTGCTGACAGGGAAGCCAATAAGAAAAAGACTTCCCAAGGAGATGAGATTGCTCTCCGGGACCCGGAGCCCTCTTTCCCTACTGACCCAACATTGGCCGAAGAGATCCCAAGGGACTTTCAAGAAGAGATTCCAAAATAATTCCATACAGATGAAGTTGAGGGGGGAGAGCTTAACTTGGATGAAATGGACATCACCGGTCTGGGTGGACTTGGTGAATATTTCCTTGGACTGCCTAGAGACGAGTTTGCAGGGCCCTACGTCCCTCCGAGCAGCTCTAATACGGTCAACTTTAATGGTAAGACTTTTATGGTTTCTAGTGAGAAGGACACTATAACCCACTCTCTACTTAGTAATGTGCAGCCAGTCCTCACATTGGAGAGGCAAGTCCGGAGTCAAGCAGACACCATCAAAGACCTCAAGTCTGAGAAGGAAACACTGTCCGGAGAGCTCCGCACTGCTACCACCAATGCTAATTTACTCAAGGAGGCACACGAGGAGCTGAAGAGGAGTCATGATGAGAGCAACACAAAAGTTGCCACCCTGGAACAGACCATAAAAGATCTTCAGGATAAGCTATCCGGTATGGAGAAGAACCTGACAACCTCAAGGGGAGAAACTGCAGCAAAAGAGAAGCTTGTCACCAACCTGACCATTGACAAGATTGCTTTAGAAAATGCAGTGACTCAGGCTGTTGAAGAGAAGGCTGCTTTGGTGAGGGACCAAGAGGCCACAATCAAGGCCAAGATCAACGCCTATGCCAGGGAGATGATACAAAGCGAAGAGCTAATGATTCAAAGGGTGAAGTCTGATATGGTTCTCCTGTTTCACGAAAAATTCCCGAAGAGGAGACTGGGGACTTATGGCGCTATGTGGACGATGATGACCTTCCATATTATACTATGATTGATGAGGGATATTCTGGTGAGTCCTCATCTGATAATGAAGAGGAAACCGGAGAGAGCCCAGGTGAAGAGGAGATTGACCCCAAGGGCAAGAAGATAGTCGAAGAGAAAAGTGACATCAAGGGCAAGAAGACAGATGAGGGTGAGCCATCTTCAAAGGCTCAACCTTAATTTATGGTTTACTTTGTTTATCTTTCGTTTAAACTAAAGTCCTTGGAAGGCCAAGGCACTCTTTTTGTTGTGGTGTCCGGTATTATTCGGACAGATTTTTTGTGCTGTACCCTAACTTGTTCGAAAGTCCTTGAAGGGTCAAGGCAATTTTAAGTTTATTGAATGAATGTTTCTATTTTTCTCAATCATCATCTTCTTTTATTGTTTGTTTTTGTTTAAGTAGCTAGAGTTTAAGTAGCTTTGTTGTATTATGAGAGTATTAAGACTCTTCGGCTAGAATTTAAGTAGCCCTTAGATCTTTCAGTCCGGGTAGCATGACAAGAGATAGATTTGAAAATACTTAGAAAATTTTCAAGAAGGCATTAAATTTCATTGAAAGCTCTTCGTGCCACTGAAGAGGGGAAGGTATGCCCCCAAATATTTACATGGATGTTTAAACAAGTAAATATTTACACAAGTTTTACTCCAGATACATTCGAAGGTGCTCAATATTCCAAGGGTGAGTTAAAACCCTACCATCTTTGTCTTCCAACCAATAAGTTCCAGGCTTGATTCTTTCAACCACAAAATATGGGCCCTCCCAGGTAGGTGCCAGCTTTCCGAAGAGCTTTTCCTTAGTATGCAAGAACACTTTTCTCAATACTTTGTCCCCGGGCTGGAAATCTCTTCTTTTAACTTTAGAAGCAAACCTGCTTCTCATCAAACCCTGATAGTGTGCCACTCTAAGGCGAGCTTTAACCCTTCTTTCTTCTATCAAATCAAGCTGATTTCTGATTGCCATTTCATTAGCGTGTCCGGAGAAGTTGTGAACACGAAAGGAAGGAAGTGTCTTCTCTATGGGGGCTACTGCATCCATTCCATAGACCAAGGCAAAGGGAGATTCTTGTGTTGCAGCCCCAGGTGTTGTCCGGTAGGCCCACTCGACTTCTTGTAGATAACTAGGCCACTTCCCAGCAGCCCCTTCCAAATTTTTCTTTAACCCGGAGAGTATAGTTCTATTAGCCACTTCAACCTGCCCATTGGCTTGTGGGTGAAAAGGTGAAGAGAAGCAGTGCTGTATACCCCTTGAGGCACAGAAGCTCTCCATCTCTTTGTTGTCAAACTGTGGCCCATTGTCTGTTGTTATCTTTTGTGGGACACCAAATCTGCAACATATGTTGGACAGAATGAATTTTATGACAGCTTTCGAGGTTGTCCCTGCCAGGGGAGCTGCTTCTATCCACTTCGAGAAGCAGTCAATGGCCACAATTATAGTTTTACGCCCTCCGGACGCCACAGGGAGAGGCCCAACCAAGTCCAAACCCCATCGAGCAAAAGGGATGGGCTCAGAAATGGATTCCAAAGGAATGGCTGGCACATGAATTTCATTGTTGTACCTCTGGCATGGGTCACACCTTCTCACCAGCTCCTTAGCATCTTTCATAATTGATGGCCAATAGTATCCGGAGAGTAATACTCTTCTTGTCAAAGCTCTAAATCCACAATGGGCCGATCCCTCACCATCATGTAATTCGGAGAGAACCATTTGTGACTCATGATCCCCTAAACAACGTAGGAGAGGTTTGCTATAAGACTTTTTGTACAAGACTTCTCTTAACACAATGAAACCACGAGCCCTGTGTTTCAACATTCTGGCTTGTGATTTCTCTAAGGGCACAATACCATCGGACAGATATTGCATAAGAGGAGACCTCCAGTCTTGAGGCTGACTCACTTGTATTTCAAAGACTTCGTCTTTTTCACCCTTATTGAGCTGAATAGAAGGGCTTTCAAGTACATGGATCCATGGATAGGACTCCGTATATGCTATCGTTGCCAATGAGTCTGCTAGCTCATTTTCTGCCCGGGGGATGTGCTCATAGACAACAGCTTTAAACTTTAACGCTTCATTTTTTAGGAGGAGTAAATACTTGACCAATTGCTCCTTTCTAGCCTCTGATAGGCCCAAGGCATGGTGGACAAGTAACTGGGAGTCACTTAGTAGCTTGACTCTTTTAGCTCCACAGATATAGGCCAATTTTAACCCAGCTATGGCTGCTTCGTACTCGGACTCATTATTGGACGCCCTGAAAGCAAAAAAATAGCCTGGTACATGTTGTCCCCGTAGGGGGAAGTGAGACATATTCCTGCCCCTGATCCTATGGTACTAGATCCTCCGTCAGTTCGGACAATCCACACTTTTTTGTCTTTTGAATCAGTAGGTTGCTCTGAATCCCTATCAGAGTGGAATTCAACCAGGAAATCAGCCACAGCTTGGGCTTTTACTGCTGTCCGGGGAGCAAAGTCTATGTCGAAGTCCCCCAACTCTACTGACCACTTTATCATTCTGCTTGAAATGTCTGCTTTTTGAAGGACATTCTTTAAAGGGAAATATGTCCGGACGATGATGGGATGAGCCTGGAAATAGGGCCTCATCTTTCTAGCAGCTATCACCAAAGCCAACGCCAATTTTTCGAGTTTCAAGTAACGCCTCTCAGCGTCAATTAAGCTTTTGCTGATGTAGTATACTGGGTGAGGATGCCCATCAACCTCTCTTACTAACACTGCACTGATGGCACAACTTGAAACAGCCAGATACACAAAGAGAGTCTCCCCATCAACTGGTTTGAACAAAGTTTTGGGAGAGGAAAGATGATTCTTGATTTCATTAAATGCTTCATCACACTGTGGTGTCCATTCAAACCCCTTTGCACCCTTCAAGGTTTGAAAGAATGGAGCACACATGTCCGAAGACCTGGAGATGAATCTGTTCAAGGCAGCCAATCTCCCCGTTAATCGTTGTACTTCTTTAATGTTTCGGGGAGGTTCCATCTGGAATAAGGCATTGAGTTGGTCCGGGTCGGGCTGTATTCCATGCTCACTTATGATATACTCTAAGAACTTCCCGGACTGCACTCCGAATACACACTTCTCAGGGTTTAGTTTTAAATTCACCCTTGCCAGGTTGGCAAAAGTTTCTTGGAGATCGGACAAGTGCAACTGCTCATCCACGCTTTTTACCATCATATCGTCAATGTAAACCTCCATATTTCTTCCAATTTGATTAGCAAATGCTTTGTTAACTAACCTTTGATAAGTAGCCCCCGCATTTTTCAAGCCAAAAGGCATCACCTTGTAGCAATGTAGACCCCTATCAGTGACAAACGTGGTATGCTCTTGATCTTTTGGATCTACTTGGATTTGATTGTACCCGGAGAAGGCATCCATGAAGAAGAGCAGTTTGTTTCCAGAAGTAGAGTCTACCAACTGATCTATCCGGGGAACCTGATACAAATCCTTCGGGCAAGCTCTATTAAGATCTGTGAAGTCGATGCACATGCGCCATTTGCCATTTTTCTTCTTTACTAGGACAGGATTGGCAGTCCACAAAGGGTATTGAGATTCTTTAATATGCCCCATCTTTGTGAGTCTGTCAACCTCTTGTACTATGACATCGGCCTTTTCTTTTAAAAAAGCTCTTCTTTTTTGAACCACTGGTGCCACATCCCTCCGGACAGCTAGGTGATGAGATATCACCTCTGATGGAACTCCAGTAACATCAGCATTGCACCAAGCAAAAACGTGCTGATGGTCTTTCAAAAATTTCAACATCTCTTGTTTCAACATTGGTGGCATCTTGGACCCTATCCTGACACTTTTACCTTCTTCCAAACAGTGTGTTTCAACCTCTTCAACCGGAATCAACACTCCAGGGGTCTCTCTGGGGTCATCAATTTCACCCTCACCCCCAGAAAGGCCCTCAAACTGCTATTGATCATTTATTCGGACTGCCCCCAGCGCTCGTGGAGCCAAGACAGTGGCATAGCATTCTCTTGCAACCTTTCGCCAATTTGGTGTGGATAAAAATAGCCTGAGGGTGGGCTAGTAATTTCAAGTGGAGTTTCAAGGTGGTATATGGATGTTTAACGGTGGTGTGTGGGTGTTTCAAGGTGGAGAGATAATTAAGCAGCTTGGTAGCAGTTAATTTTCATTACCCATAGTTAATGCTGGTGGTTGGGTATTTATAGTGTGATTTTGGGCCCTTATGGGCTTTCGGGTCAAGTTTAGTGGACCCGGGTCATGTTTAAAGACCCATGAGTTCTAAGCAGGAGGACGGGTTGCTTAGTCAGGAAGTGTTTAGGTTTTTTAGTACTTTAGTCATAGTTCGAACAGCCTTGAGTTCACAGTGTTCGAAGTGATCCGTCCGGTCCAAATCGTCTGTCCGGTTTGTGTCCTTAGTGCGTGTCCGGTATCCGGGGAGTTTTTAGACTGATTTGCCCTGTCCGGTGAGTAAGCAGAATTCGGACTCATCACTTTCAAAACTACCAAAATTTCCTAAGACTCATATAGCTTTATCATTTCTATTATTATCTATGCTAAGAGCTATGATTGTATTGATGTCAGACATAGTATTCTATGCATTGAGCTTTTTCATATTCCAAGAGGTATTATCCCAATAATTATAAACATAATCGTGAGTGTACCAATTATTATTTTCAGACTCATTTAATAAGATTATGGGTTTTTTTAAATCAACTGTCTAGCCAGGAATCTATCCTACCGTTAACAAGAATCCAAAAAATATTAGGATCAACCAATTTTTTTTATTTTAGTCATTCTACTCCAATTGTGAGAACCTTTAGTATTGTTATTAAGCTGAGTAAGGTGCCTAGTTTTACAATATATAGAATTCGTATAATTAGCCTAAAAAGAGATGTTCTCTTTGAAATTAAACCATATTTTACAGACATATGTGTCTTGTAAATCTCTTATTTTTCTAATGTTGAGGCCACCTACTTGATAGTGGAGGCAAATAGAGTCCCAATTGGACCAATTGATGGTTTTAATTTTCTTTTTAGAGCCCCGAAGAAATCTATTCACGAGATTGTTTATTCTATTGATGACATTATGAGGAAGAGTACAACATTAAATGTAATAAATTGGCAGGGCCATTAGTACTGATAGAATCAATACTAATCTTCCCCCAAAAGACCGGGTGATTGAGTCTTATTCATTGATTTTAGTTATGATTTTATGGACTAAATCATCATATTTATGTATTCTGTTGTAGTTATCTATATAAATTCCAAGTTATTTCATTTGGAGAGCTTTATACTTAAAACCAAAGACATTCTCAATTACTTTGATTCTTTGAGGGGTAAATTTAAGAGAGGTAATGAGGCAGAATTTTTTTTATTAATGTTTTGAATAAATAAGTTTTGATAAATATAAATGAGATGATTGAGTCTAATAATGTTATTTTTGGCACCATTAATAAAGATGACAAAGTCATCTGCATAGGCTAAACAGTTGATTATCATGTTGCTTCTAGTTTAATTGGAGGTATTGTTTATAATATTTTATAATATGTCTTATAAAAAACTCTTGAGAGATAATGAAGAGGCTACAGGAAATTAGATCCCCCTACCTGATTCCATTTAGGCCTTTAAAGAAACCATGTAATTCTCCATTAATCAGAATGGAGAAGTGCACATTATTGATGTTGTTGTTGATTAAATTAATCAAATTTGGATAAAACCCAAAAGCTTTCATAATATCAAGGATAAATTTGTGAGGCATGTTATTAAAGGCCTTGTTCATGTCAATTTTAAGAATATTATTATTACCTCTAGATTTTTTTGTTGATATCATGGATTATTTCATTGGCAAGAAAAATATGGTAATGAATATTCTTTCCATTAAATAATCCACCTTGTTCATGGGAGATAATTTTAGGGATAATTAAGTTAAATCTATCATTAATAACTCTAGAAATGATTCTATTAAAAATAGTGCAAAAACTTATTGGTCTGAAGTTTTTCCACTATTTAGGGAAATGGATTTTGGGAATCAGGAAAAGAGTGGTGTCAAAGATTATTTTTGGGACAATGTTTCCCTTAAAGTAATCAGAGATAGCTAAGGTGAGATCATATTTAATAATATTTCCAGAATTTTGGTAGAATATGGTATTAAAACCACGAGGGCCAGCCACATAATTAGTTTTTAAAGATTTAACAGCCTTATAAATTTCATCAATGGTAGGATTAGTTAATAAATTATTGTTTATCAAAATCAGATATAATGTTAGGAATGTTATCAAAAATAGTTTCATATTGATTTTATAAATTATTATTGGTAAGCAAGTTCTTATAATAATCAACGGTAAGTTTGCTCATTTGATTTTGATCATCAATCCAAACATTATTATGATTAATACCATTAATTATGTTGATTATATTCTTTTTCTTGACATAATTATGAAATAAAGCAGTGTTTTATCACCTTTTTGAACCAATTCATGCAACGTTTTTCTCCCAATAGGTTTTTTCTCTTGCCAAGAGAAGAAGCTGATTGGCTTTAGCTTTATTTAAGTTAAATTTGTCATCTATGTTTTGAGTATGTTGGAATTTGTTTTCATAATAGTTGACTTCTTCCTCAACTTTGGAAACAACTGAAAAAATATTTCCAAACACATTATGATTCCAACATTTAAAGGTTTGTTTAAGATTTTTTAACTTATTCAAGAAAACATGTAAAGGGGGCCAGAGATTTGAGAATTATGGGAATTCTCAATGGTTTTATAAAGGTCTGGATGCCGAATCCACATATTTATAATTTTGAAGGATGATTTGGGCTTCCTAGATTTGTTGTCAAGAGTGATCAGAAGAGGGGCATGGTCTGAGCAGCTTTTGGAAAGGTGCTTAATTTGAATGTTATTGAAACAAGTTCTTATTTTTTCATTGATGAGAACTCTGTTCAACATTCTCTAGTTCCTCTTATTGGTCTATGAGCAATGAGATTCTAAAAATCTAGGATCTTCAAGGGCGCAATCAAATATGGTGTTATTAAAGTCATCGAGACTTTGTAAACACCGGGTAAAGGAAGATAGCTACTCTTCCACATTGGTGATGTAGTTAAAATCACCCATGGCAATCCACTTTAATGGGTTTCTGGATGAAATGGTTCTCAATCTGTCCCAACGAGGCATTATATAAAGCTAGAGCATTTAGGATAAATGATAGAGACATCTAATTCTTTGTTTTCATTTATTAAGGAAACTTTAAGGTGAATTATCTGTTATTCATCACAGATTGTGTTCAGCTTAAAGTGACTTTTCCATATTATCCAGATTTTGTTGCTAGAATTAGCAATACAATGATGGAAGTTAAGCTTTTTCATGGTTTGATTAATATTATTAACATAGATCATGGGTTCCTGGATAGCCATGAACTCAATATTCTCTGATTTGATAAGATGATTTAATTCATAATTGATTTCTTATTTCCTAACCCTTTTATATTCCAATTTAAAATTTTAATCATCATTTATATTATAGGGTTTGGCTCCTTAGAGTCAATTGTAGTATTGAAATTGAACAGTTTTTTGGGTTTGAGATTTTTACCTTTATGTTTAATGATATTAAGCTCTTTATCTGTTTTCCTTTGTTTATTAGGTAAGTTTGGGAGACTATCAATGAGGGTGTAGTGTAGGAGAGTTGAGGTTTCCTCATCATCAAATGAGTCAATAAGGCATTGTAATTTGTTGCTTATGTTTATAGACTGAAGAACATCTATAATCTTTGTACAGTGCTCTATGAGAAGGGTGGTGTTTGTATGCTAGGGTTGGTGGGTGGTATGGGGGACATAATCCTCTTTCTCCTAAAGGATATTATTTTGAACAGGTCTCTTTGGGGATTGACTATGTATGATAGACTGACTTGAAAGGTCTTTGACAATATCAAATTTTAACCTAAGCTGTTTCGTGACGTTTGTTATTATTAAGTTTTTATCAACATTTTGGTCAGCATGACTGTCAAGATTATTATCCACTATGACCTAGATGATTACACTCAAGACAATAAACAGGAGCATTCGCATAGATGATATCAATCCAATGACCATTGTTTTCATCAAACGGAATCCAGAGTTTGTTGTTCACAAGCTTGGATGCATTAAGCTCTATCCAAGCCTGAAAATAGTTGTGTCTGGATTTATTTTTAGAAGGTAACCAGATGTCAATGGGGTTTCCTAGGGCTTTGGCTATATGGTGGATAATGTTTCTGTTATAAAGATAAGTAGACAATTTTGGGAATATTACTAACACAAGGGTAAAATTAGGCTCCTATTTAATTAATCTCATGGAATGTTTGTCAAAAGACCAAACATTCCTCTTCCAAAGGATTTTTAAATCTTCTATTAGGGTTAACTCTATAAAGATATGATATTTATCGTATACAGATAGATTGACAATACCATTAAGTTTAAGTTTATTAAGAAATAGATTTATTCCAGCTAAATGAGGTCTACCTAAAGCAAATTTTAGAACTAACATGTATACAAAATAATTGAGAATAAGAGACTTATTTTCTGCAAAATACACACAATTGAAGACCTTCTTGATTCCATATGCTACTTCTTCATGAATGACTTATTGATGGTAGTTTTTGGTTGCACTGCATCCTTGTATGACATCTTGGGGACATGGAACTAAGATTGCGAGGTCTTGTTATTTAGAGAATGGAATTATGTCACACACTCATACAAAGGCCATATCATACACAACATAATTTTCTTGTTTATAAGGTACATTAAAAAACCATCGATTGGGTCTTCTTCTATAAAACCACTACCTTCGAAAAGCATCGGTCTATTTGTGGTTTTTAATCCACTAAGAGAACCCTAGATGAGCCATTTCTCAATCATCCTTAGTTATTGAATATCGTCAACTTTGTTTTGCCTTCTAATTCTGTAACCAGCTCAGTCTTGCAGTTTTATTTTATTTGGGCCCTCGTGAGAAGTTCGGGATCTTCAACCACATTTAATTTCTTATTTCCCTAAACTAGCACATATTTGGGTCCCAATTCTTCTTCATTAAGTATGATTACCACAATCGTCGAAGCATGGTTCTTTATTATAAACAATACGAACAAGACCACAATAAAATTATTACTTATTTCAAGAAACCTTAAGGAAACCTCATTTAATGGGAAAATATCTAAGGCTATAAAAACATTGACTAAGAAACATGCAATAGGATTTCCCCCAGCTCTTTAGAGTAACCTCACTCAGGCGACTCAACATATTCTTCGGGATGGTTTGTTTCTCCAAGAATAGGGTCATGTATTACACAAAAACGTAGTATTACTTAGTGCATTAACAAATATATATATATATATATATATATGTTAACATGATGAAAGAGGACCGCATAATCTGACATGACCAATAGTTAGGAATCTCGGCCTTCTCATCAGCCATCGTAGAATCTTAAGATTCAGTCACATAAACATAACATTACTTGCTTCGTTTCTTAAAACGAGAGAGATTCGTGATACTATTGTATAGGTCACAAATAAAGAGGTAACAATACAAGATATCTCTCTAAGAATAAATATTCTGCAACGATATTAGTTTATCTATAGTGAAAGGGAGGTTTGCATAATTCACGACCATTAATTTTATCACCCGCAACATCCACATGCTTGGTATCTTTTAGATTGGACACATATCTCTATGTTAGAATATGTCACATATCATTGAGTCCATGAGTGGGTTTATTCTCACATCCAATATATTGATAAAAATACGATCTTCTTGTTAAAGAATTCTTATAATATATCTCTCTCAACGGATACCCGACGTCAACATCCACTGGAATTCAATGCACAATACAAAATCTTTTGCACGTATGTTCATCACACACACAACATGAATTGAACACAAATATCTTAGGTAAAATCCTCTTTGTGTTCATGTGGATCCTCCTTCTTGGTGGTATTGCACCTCCATGAATATCATATGTTTGTGCCTACTTAGATATCATTTTGGTAAGTTGAATACCACTCCCTCCCTATTATTTTTCTGACTAAGATGCTTGATATTTAGTCACTCTTTGCAGGATATTTTGATCCGCGAGATCTTGAATAAGATCGTGCCACATTTCATCAAGATATTCTCATAAAATCAAAAATTAAAATAGGATTTCTTTCAAATGGAAACCAACAAATAGCTCTAAAATTATGCAAATAAGTGAAATAAAACTGCACCGCAATACTCTTTTACCTCTTATAGATGATGCATATCAAATATTGACCTTCCAAGGTTATATTAAATCCACACTTGATAATTTTGTCTCACAATATTAGCTAAGAAACCCAACAGACGTTACTATAACAAGCATCACATATCGCACACATATGGATGACTGTAAATCACAATAATACAGTAATCCATTTTGTGGTTGATTTGCTCAACAAGATGCAACATGTCTCGCATAATTTAAGGGTAACAATTCCCTTCCGATCATGCCTACGGGCTTGGACAATTTATGGGCCTTAGTTTCCTTCCCTTTTTTCCTACGGGCTCGGGTAATTGTATGGTCTTACTTCCCTCTTGATCTTTTCTAACAGACTCGGTAAACTCATTACGTACTCGTATATTCTCTTTTCCTACTTGTCAAATTCATCTTTTGGTTAATAGTAATCTTGTTATTTTTACCTTGAAGTATACTATGGGGGTACCCACTTACGTATATAGGATAATTTAACAACAAAGAATTTTCATTTTGGAAAAATGTACCTGGGACTATAGCTCCCTTAACCAAATGGATATTTTTAACTAAATGGAGGTTTTTGTGGTGAATGGATTCAACGAGGTGGAAACAAGGATGTCATGAACCAAGCTCTTCGAAGCAATGACAATTCAGCTAGAGAGAATTGGGTTTGTTAGAGGACGAGAGCTACACCTCTAATACAATATCTCCAGTCAAAGGCTTACCAGACTAATGTCAGCTTATCTCACTATTAAATCCATCAAGGCTCAGATAATTACAAAATTTAAGGCTTATTTGTTCATTTAAACTCATAATCCACACACTCGGGCTAGACAAACTCAAACCATGTAAGCAGTCAATACGACTACATTCTATTTATTTTTACTCCTCTTACATTTGATTTCTTCAGGACTAGAAGGTTACTTTTACAAATTATATTTTCATTGATAAGAATAAAAACCATAATCAAACACCACAATCATATAGAGAGGAAAAAATAGAGAAAAAAGGAAACGATATAATAATATTGTTGTATAAAATCGGATCCCCTTACAATAAGAGTTTCTACCCTTATTTATACAAATTCTACGAGACATTTCACTCTCTCTTTATTTAACTTTGTATGTTACATACATTTTTTTATTTTTTCTTATTCATCTATATACGTTACATATTTTAGATAATAAATATGTAATAATATCGTATAATTAAATCATAAATACTCTTTACTATAATCCGACTATTATATACGGAATATAGACTTATTATGAGTGTCTATTTGTCCTTGAGTTGGAGTGTAGTGAAACTTAAAGACTATGCAATGATTGAATATTATATCCAGATAGTTGTTATTCTTTGTCATTTGAACAAGCTTTTTTCTGTCAATTGTCGTTGCCCTATCTTCATTTATCGTTTTTTTCGAGACTTCATCGATCATGCCAAAGTAGCTATGCCACCCATGTCGGCTAGATTCGTAAAATTCTTAAGGCTTGATTATTTTTATTTTTCAAGCCAAATCTTTATTAGAGGAATCTCCGACGTTGTTTGTACTTAACTGTTCTTGACTCATTAAAAACCTTTGTCGGGAAAAAACTTCATTGAGGATACAAAGCTCTATTTTTCCAAAAAGAAAAATAGTACAACTAACAGTTAATATGCTGCTATGGTGTTATCAGTTTCTTCAGCATACTTTGATTCTTTGTTGGATATGGATGAGTAACACCCCTAGTTTTTGCTGAATGATAAAATAAGAACTATATTTAGTTGACTACATTTGTGTGAATATGTTATGTTGTAGTTGTCGCGACCATTGTTTTTGAGAATTTACCAAACTTCTGTAAGTGACTGTCTGTAAATTGCAAGTATGTAGGCAACATAGTGGCATTTATCTTTCTTGTAATGCGGATCGATATATATATATATATATGACTCGTGAGTAAAGGTATAATATGTCCTCTTGTGTAGTATTTATTGGTTTGCTTGATTAACCGATTCATTAATTTGACTTTGTAACCCTTAAGAATTGCCCTTTGCTTGACTTTATAGGCTTAGTCTATTAGTAAATTCGCGATGTTCATCTTTTAAATCTATGCTCAGTGTGACTTTTTGCATGATTTTTATATGTTTGGCTGATTAACCATATTTGATAATTTAACTTCTAAATTCTACGTTCAGTGTGATCTTATAGACTTAGTTAATTAAGTATGTTTGCTAATTTTGCTTTTTAAATATATGATTACTAGGTATTTTTTGGTGGGTTTAAGCCTTTCTTCATTGACCGTCTGCACTTAATGTATGAGTGTAAACAACCCTTTTGTAGCTTTCATCGTTAGTTGTATGAAGGTTATTAATTTATGGCATTTTCGTACTATGGAGATGAAAATCATATAACTAGCTAATTTTTATCATAAAAATAATTAGAAGTATATTATGGAAATGCGGGATAATGGTCTGACAGCTCCTTTTTTTAATTGGATTTGTAGAGTTTAAATGACTTCCATTCGCTCTTCTCTATGGAGATGGTGGCTCGAGTTATTTATCGGAGGCAATTTAATTTTTGATGACGAGTGGGATGCTTTTTGTAGTATAATTATGCGAATGTGCATGAAGTATATATTCATTTATCCAAAGCCTAATTCAGTGCAAGACTCTTCTTGGGAATTTTTTCTTAGCAGCAAATTTCATAAAAACTACTGCAAAATTAATCATTAATCATGTAACTGCAAATTGTCATCTATTGATTGTCACAAATAAGTGCACTCTTTACTAATGTATTCTCAGTTACAAGAAGCAGACAAAGAGATAAAAGTTCCCATAGTGTTCCCACAGAGTTCCCATAAAGTTCCCACAGTTCCCAAAAAGTTATCGTAGTTCCCACAAAGTTCCCACAATACTTTCCAACTTTAATAACGTTAATGAGTAGTGGAAATTAATACTAGAAGCTTGAAATTTCTCAATTACTTAAGTAATGTTAATAGGTATTAGGAATCATATTTTCTATAAGTATTGATTTTTTTTGTTTCATTTCTTCAATTAGTAAAATCAACTTTTGTTTGTTCAAATTGTTTCATCTGTCTGTTTAATTTGTTTCATGGTATTAGAGCAAGGTCTCTGCATATCAAGTGTTTGATTTTATTACCCAGTGAAATAAAAATCTTGTCAAGTGTTATTACTTTTAAATCAATATGAATGGAATTAATTTAGCTTCTCCTATGTCTACAGAGAAGCTTGTTGGAACCAATTACCAATATTGGCGGTTGTGTATGGAGGCCTTCCTGGATAAGATTTATGGGATATTGTTTCCGGTACCGAGATACTTCCTAATAATAATCCGGAAAACGCTGACTTAAGGAGAAAATGGAAAGTAAGGTGCGGAAAGGCTTTATTCGCGTTGAGAACTTCGATCGGTAAGGATTTTATTGATCATGTTCGTGCATTGGATTCTCCAAATGATATATGGGATACTCTTGACAGGTTATTTACCCAAAAAAATACTATGCGCCTTCAATACCTTGAGAATAAGCTTTTATATTTAACCCAAGGTAATCTGTCGATCTCTGATTACTTTCTTAAGCTTAAGAATATATGTTCGGAAATTTCAGGTTTGGATATTGATGAACCTATTAGTAATATAAAGCTAAGACGTTATTTGATTCGTGGATTACGATCTGACTTCATGTAATTTATATCATCAATACAAAGATGAGTTAACTAACCATCAATCGTAAAGTTAGAGAACCTACTCTCCAACCAGGAAGCATTGGTTAAATAAATGCTTGGTAAGTTTTCTGCTAATGTTGAAGATACACTTTTTACTAAAGACAGGTCAAGGTGGAAAAATACACAACATTTTCAAAATGGTTGTAAGCAGAAAATGAATGAGGGGGAGTCAGCAGACTATTTTAAACGGACATGTTTTAGATGCGGAAGGACTAGACACATGAAGTCGGATTGCCGTGCAAAGCTTATTTACAAGAAGTGTGGAAAACCAGGCCACATTAAACCAAATTGTTATTCGAAAATCGTCGAATCAGATACAAATGTTGCACATGATGTTGAAGATAACAATGAGTTACAGTGGGAAAATTATTTCTTGATTGAGGTTATTAATCAACCGGACACCATGGCTTCGGTTATTAATCAACCAATTGTCCTTGGTGCCTCAGCTGTCTGTGGTGCACCGATTCTTGGACTCGGGAGGTACAAAATGGTTCAGTTGTGTTTCCTGGTGGTAATTATAAGGTAGAGAAGCCACAGAGTGGTACCGTGACTGAAAATGGTTTGCGTGAGAGAAAAAATAAATCGTCCAAGGCTATGTTGAAGGTTTTGCAGGGCTCTTCTAAAAACGGTATTAGTACGACAACATGCCATGATGATCAAGTTGAAGCGGGTTTATCTGAGTCGATTGTGGTATCGACTCGTAAGCAACTAGTTGATATGGTTGTTCAAATCAAGTGGAGACAATTGAAGCTTGTTTATGGGCATGATATAAGGCTTAGTTAGATACATGTTAACTGTAACTTTAGGGTTTTGAGAGAGATTGTGAGTACAAAATTTTCAGCGTTAAAGTCGGTTTTGATCAAGTGTAAGGATAACGATGGAGATTTGGTGATAATAACGTGTACGGATGAGCACAGATTGGCAGACTTGTTTGTGGAAAGTAAACTTGAATCAAATGTAACTAAGTTGGTTGCAATGTTGAGATTGCATATCGTTGAGGTTGATCCAGAACAAGAACCTCCCTTGTTGGAGGAATAATAGGAGAAGCGTCTTGAGATTCATGAAATTAAAGTGGATCATTTTCTCTCGGTGGTTATATTTCGGAATTGATATTATATATTTCGATAAACTGGACAAAAAGGTTCAAAAAGAATCAGAAGAACCAGAGAGTAAGGAAATTAAAATTGATGATTGGTTGTTCAATTTTGTACAATTTTTTCGTACCGAGGTGGGTGCTGACCTAGATGTTCATGTTGATTTGCATGATCTAAAAATAGAGTTATGTTCAGAAGTACTCGAAGAAACAGTTACAGGTGAAGAACCTGCTGAGATAGTGGTTCGGTATCCTGAGAAGGTGTTTTCACACCTCTGGGATATGATAGGGAAACCCTATAAGCACGTGAAGAATTCTATTGACTCAATGTACTTACTTTTTGGTATTATTAAAGATTCAAGAGGTGTTGTTGGTTTAAAAGTTGATGACAACGAAACTGTTTATTATGTTGAGGAGTTGTTGGGTATGATTTTCAGCTATGCCTCAGATTTAGCAGAGTTCCATTCCACAATTCCAGTTAAGGATGCTCGTATGTCTGTTCCTCCCGATTTTGGACAATCTGAACTTGGAGGTCAAAACCGGGAGTTGCGCCTGGTCGAGTACTTTGCAGATGAGTTTAATAAACAGGATGCTGATGGTCTCACTAAGGTTCTTCCCAAATCGAAATTCGAAGAGTTCAGAGGAGCTCTCGGTCTAGCTGATCGAAAGTATGAACTAAAGGGGAGTGTCACAAATTAGTGCACTCTTTACAAATATAGTCTCAGTCATAAGAAACAGACAAAGAGACTAAAATTTCCACAAAGTTCTCAACTTTAATAACGTTAGTGAATAGTGGAAATTAATACTAGAAGCTTGAAAGTTCTCAATTACTTAAAAGATGTTAGTCGGTATTGGGAAACATATTTTCTATAAGTATTGAATTTCTTTGTTTCAATTCTTTGAGTAATAAAATCAACTCTTGTGTGTTCAAATTGTTTCAGTTTATGTGTTTGTTCAAATTTGTTTCACTAATGGGGTTTGGATTCTTTGCATAATTTGTTTCACTAATGGGGGTTTGGATTCTTTGCATGCGGTGTATGGAAGTTTGAAAATGGATATCCTGCATAAACGAGACTAGCTTTTAGTTGTTCTCTTAAGCTCTTGAAGAAGGTCGTGGCGTACGTTATCATTTGCGCCGCAGACTCCGATGAGATTGGCGGCGATGAAGTTGGGATCGATTGAGGCGATCGGAGAAGATAGGAGAAGCTGGGATCGATGGTGGCGATCGGGGAAGATAGGAACTGGTCTTGGATCTCGTAGATATGATGCATGGAGAGATGCGCCGCTCGTTTAAGCAAGATTTCTCTAAGCTTCTGGTGACTGCTCGTTGACAAATGGAGAAGAGCCATAATGAGTGGAGTCGGATGAGTCGGTCCTGAGTTGATGGAGCAGTTTTGACTCGTTGTTCGATTTCCCCAAATAATATGACGAATAATATATATGTCCACAGGCGGAGCCACGGTGGGGTCCGTGGGTTCCTAGGAACCCACGGATTTATCTATATAGTTTAAATAAGCTAATAAAATACTAGAATTCATCCCACCCCAGTTGTAAAAGCTGAGGTAGAAACCCTGGGTTCAAACCTCAGCACTAGCACTCTCCTATTTTAACACGCTAGGTAATTTATATTTACAATTTTTTATTCAATATTTATATTGACATCAAAATTACAAACCGATTTATTATTCTATATTTAGATGATTTGTGTGTCGAATTATTCTATATTTAGATGATTTGTGTGTCGAATTATGGATTCTATCAAATATATAATTAACTACGGATTCGAATCATAGCTATTTCATAAAATATTTATAAAATTGTAGGATTTTTTGCGTGTGATCTTTAAATTTCAAAATCCTATAGATTAGTGCATCAAAATTACAAACAAATTTCTTATTCAATTTTTAAAACACAATAAATTTTTTTAAATATAATCGATGTGTCGAATTATGGATTCTATCAAATATATAATTGACTACGGATTCGAATCATAACTATTTCATTAGACATTTATAAAACCATAGTCTTTAAATTTCAAAGTCCTATATACTATTGAAGATATTTTAAATCATAGTCTTTAAATTTCAAATTTCAAAGATAATTTAAATTTCAAATCCACAAAATGTTAAAATTTCAGGCGGAGAAAGAAAAACATAATTAAACACGAACCTAAGTAAGTTAATAAATATAAATAAAGTTAACTTATATGATTGTATATATGCCTTTGAAAATTTCAGGGATGGCTTTAAAACCTTTCTTTTTTTGCCTTTAACAAGAACCTAATTTTAACATTGACTATATCATAGATTTGTCGTCTCTCGACTCATACAGATCTCAACACAATCAAAGACGTGTTAAGATACACACATAATACATGAAGATAAGTAAAAAAAGACTAAGATGAAAAGACCTAAATATGAGGCAGCATCGTCAAGCCCGATAACTTTGGTGTGCTCATGATTATAAATTGGTAAAATACTAAATAAAATAACCAATACATAATGGATTCATGGATACAAAAAACACTAGTTAACCAAACAACCAAAAAAAATCATACATAAAAACCTAAAAAATTATATTTCTGTTATTTCATTTTTGGACAATAAGCAGGACCCATAAGGATCAAATCCTGACTACGCCACTGTATATGTCCATACCCCAAATAATTGTTCGCAAAAATGCATACACTTACCTTCGAAAACGTTAGCTTCATTTATTTGCTAAAGAAAAGGATAAGGAGAAGGAGCAACTCATAGTGAAGACCTTGGTTGCGAGTGAAAATCATAATCCTCAAATTCTTCAGTTGATAATTTATTATTACACACGAGCGTCACACAAAGCTTGAACTTATATAGCCGATGTCTTGGAGAATAAATCACATGCAAACAACATAGTTTACAGCAGCAGCTGCCAAATACTCAGATTCATCAACTGTGGAATAAGTCACATGCTTGTTTCTTGGTTGTCCAGCTGAAAGCTCCTGATCTAATTGTAAAAACGAATCCTGGAGTAGACCTTAAGACGTCTGCACAAATATCCCATTTACTGTCAGAGTATCCTTTCAGACCAGACATTGAAACATGTTTAAAATCAAGACCAAAAAGGATAGTTCCTTTAGGGAAGAAGTAGAGAAAACTGCAATATAATACTTATGTACAGTTGGAAATCTTTAACATCACTGCCGTTGTTTTCATTCTACTTCACACCAATGACCATAGAGTAAGTAATAATTATCTTCACTTGCCTTAGGTAAGATCAAATCAATTGTGGGCGCATCTGCTCCTTGAGAGTGCTTAGCATTGCAGCAAAAATGTCCTAAAGCTCTTGAAGAAAACCCAAACTCGCAAGAAAGAATACCCATAACAGCATAATTTCAAGTTCATGCTTTTATGTGGCTGCCTAAGACGTTAAAAAACCATAGTTAGACACTATTTTGATTATCTACCAGACTTATTTTAGTGTTACCAGGCTCATTTTCTTGTACTTAGACACTATTTTGATTATCTACCGGAGTTTAAAATTGTTGGATTAGTAATTTTAGATGATTTGGAAAAACCACGCATCCAAAGGCATGAGGTGCCGCCGAGACGCTTAGCCACCGCCTGAGGCGCAACCTCGCTTTGCAGCGTCACGACAACGTTGATTTTTAATATGCTTCAGTCCCCGATTGTTTCCATTTCTAGTTCCGCCAGATATCCCATATATTGCTTCTTGGAATGAGCCTACTGAGGACCCTGTTGGACCACATGCGGGCTATGGAGCTGCATCATATATACCGAGGAATCTGCGGATAAGTCTGTTGTTAGGCTGACTGTCCCACTGGCTGCTTGATAGGCTGGCCCTGCTGCTGTGAGAAATACTCACCAGGTCGTTGTAGCATCTGAAGACTTGCATGACGCATCATTTGTGGCCTCATCTGTTGGGAAGTGAATTGTGCAGGTTGTTACATGAAACCATGTTGGAGTATTGCCGGCTGGTCAGAAACCTGTGACATCATAGGAGACCGCTGCTGCGTAAATGCTTGCTCGTGCTGTTGAGGTTGTGGGGACTGTTGGGTTTGTGTTATTAGGGGTTGCCCATGCTGACTTTGTCCTCCAGCATCCACCGGTATTGGAGCCAGCTTAGGGGTAGAAGCAGGAGGGAGTGGACCTGAGGGTAATTGAGGAGTTGGAGCTGCAGAACTTTGGTACTGAGTGAAATTAGTTTGAGGGTTCCAGTAAAATAGAACGCCTGAGCTTTCATCTATAAGTCCCTTCCCTGGTTAAGGAAGAGTGGGATCATCAGGGGCATATCACGGACCAGTCGAAGCTGCGGCTGCTTCCACTGTAGCTATGCAACAGACTCGATGATGAAAATCTAAAGGTTGAAATCACTACTTTCCCGTCTGCGAATAGATCAGATAGCAATAAGTTGGCAAATCGGAGATAAAATCGAGGAGCTTATAATCTTCTTTCTGGTGCAAAATCATAGTCGGAATTAAAATTGTATCTGCAATGGGTGGTGGTTCTTCTAGTTGTAATACTTCTGGTGAAATAATAGAGAGAATTTCATTGCTGGCAATTCAGGCTGCAAAACTGGTGAAATTTAAGCTGACGGTATATGGGAATCGGTCCCTTGATAGTGCGGTCATAACATGACTAGATGATCACATACTGGGTGTTTTTAATAAATGGAGTCGGAACCCAAGCCTCATCTAAACAAATTATCAGCCGGTAGCAAATGAATCACCTATCTCTAAAGCGTAATCATATTTTTGTCTGTGTGACAGTGTATTTGTGTTGCAGATAGGACTGGAAACGTAAAACACAATAATACATATGTTGAATGTGATGACTAACATACGGCGGACACTGAATCATAGATGACATACACAACACATTATAGCAGTAGGAACACACAGCAGTGGCAAAACAATTACCGATACTACTCATTCGAGATTCATTAAACTGATAACCAGATACATTAAAATACTGCTTTCAAGAATTACATAATATAAGCGAAGTGTCCATAGACCAGAACAAACATATATTATGGAGAAAACGAAAGTTTAAATATGTTTGACTTTTGATGAAGATAATCAGTCTCGTTTCATTTAAACATGTTCTCTACAACTAGACAACGTCTCTAAGCTGTTATAATAAGCCACTAAATAATACAATCAATAGAATGGACAATAAGTAGCGGTTGCGGGTTCCCTCAAAATAAATAAATAAATAAAATAAAATAAAATATCAACCTCAAGCACTCATCAGGTGAACAGCCGATAAAAACTGTGCATCACGTTTTGTAATAGGTAAGTCTAAATACAGTATGACAAACATACGCATACAAAATACAAAAAGAATTTCATAAAACGCATACAAAATACAAAAAGAATTTCATAAAATAGAATAGTGTAAAGACTATTTACGAGATTTGATTTTTTGATTCGATGCAAAAAGACTAAAACTTAAATCGAGAATGCTTTAAATATATATATATCGGTTATCCTTTTTGAATCGATTAAAATGCTTAGGATTCGGATGAAGCGATGATGGAAGAATGTTTAAGCAATTTTTCGAATCATAGCCAAATCTTCTATCAGATTTTTTTTTTTATGTTTGCAAATTTTCATTCGTTTGAAGATGCAAAAGCATAGAAACGAAAACAAACTCAGTGTAATACTTTTTTTCTCTATAAAACGATTTTGGACACCAATCGTTTTTTAAAATGTATCAATCTAAGGATAAAAACTTTAACCAAACACCACATTCATATAGAGAGAAAGGAGAAAAAATTTAGTATAATAATATTGTTGTATAAAACCCCTTACTTATTTAGACTAATTTTACAAGACCTTCACTCTCCTCTTATTTAATTGTATTAGTTACATAATGTTTCGCTACGTGAAATTAAATCCTAATAATGTTTTTTAATAATTTACAACGTATATTTCATACTTATAATAATATTAATAATTATAATATAAATATTTTTTTTGATTTATTATTATCCGGATATTATATACGGAATATAGTCTTATCATCCACTATAACTCAACTCGAGATGTTACCGAGCCTCATATGTAATTTGTGTGAGCCCTTATATTATAAAGGAGTTTGGATAAGTGATAGATATATCGTGACCGAATTTTAATCATAAAAGGGTATAGAACGTGCTTAGCAGTAATTAAACTATTAATTTAAGCCAACCCCTCATATAATAGTCACTTATTGTGTAATTAATATAACTGTTACAACTGTAACCGAACTATAAATGAGAGCTCTAAATTAGAAACTCAACATGATCATTTTTGTAAACAGCTAACAATACGATTATCGTACTCTAAATTTTCTATCGAGCAATGTTTTTTATTCTTTTTTTATGTCAATCTCCATTTTCTTCATGAACTAACTTAAAATATAAGTTACCTTTGTTCAAAACCTAGTCCACTAGTTTGTTTGTTTGCCTACCATTGGTTCTTGGATGAGATTCTAGAAGTCATTTCCCTCGAGAGCTTTGCCTTCAACCTTTATATCTCAGGTCATTCTTAGGGGAGTCTTGAGCATGCTTGAAAATGTATGCAAAACTATATTGTTATGTTCAGCCAAGTTTCATATAAATATGAATATCCGACTCATCATCTACAATAATTAGTGTATAAATAAGTAAAATTGTAGCATTTACCTTAACATAGAGAGCTACCTACCAAGCACATGTATCGGCCATACCTCTGTATGTGGGGAGATAGGAAGCCTCTTAACTGCCAGCTAATACCTAGCTACCACATGCCCCAAATATTGCACCAAAAAAAGCCCAACTTAGCCCTATATTATTATGGGCTACTCCCAGAGCTCTGACTAGCAGCTAAGCATATATTGGCTCCAGGATGTGATGACCTTTTAATCTCTACTAAGGTCCTAAGGTCAGTAATTTAGCTAAGTGTGTTGAACCTAGGATTGTCAGCCTTATTGGCAAAATACTCGAGTCCGATAGAAGTCTCCATATTTTTCTCATCTTTTTCACCTCCTTCGTTCTCATATCCTTCCACATCCCCCTTTAAACGTTTACTATGAAGTCTATTTCTTGAGAGAATGTACAATTTTATTGAGGGACTAAACACGACAACAAGGAATTAAGCGTGCGCCTCCTCTTTGATTAGAGGCTTTTTTGTGTTCGTCGCATTTGACCATTAGTGTTTCACTAGCTATATGCCTCATAAGAATAAACTCTTTAGGATAAGAGTGAAATTTCTTAGATCAATTGTTTGTCACGAACATCCTACGGGAAATAAATATATCGTCTTCTTGGAGTCTATATAATGAGTATATCTTCGCAAACTCTATAGCATATAGAACATCTAGCTCTAACAACACAAAATTAAACTTCAATAAAATATAAAACACAAAAGAAGTTTAAGTAGGAAGTTGGGGTATTAGTGTTGTTTTCTAGAAAAACGAGCCTATTACTTTCATCTTTTCAGCTATTTATGATTATGCGTCGCCATTCTCTACGGTCGGACTCCCACACTTTTTTTATAAAAATGAAATTATTTTTCCATAATTTTTCTGACTATGGTAGATCATCCACTATTTTGTAATGATTCAGAGCTATCATGTAGTAAAAAATAATAGTGTTCTTTATGATAAATCGATATATCTTGAAAGAGATGTCAACTAATGTCGAGGATATCAAAGAACATATATCATTTTTCCAAGTGTTCAGGGAGCTAGCCTTGTGTAGAGGTCCAAGAGCTTAAAGAATCTAAAAAAACTCATGATGAAGCAACAATAGGACTCCTTAGACAAGAACTTCAGTATGCAACACAAACTTGTCATTATGATTGAATTTAGAGTATGATTACGAATATGTATTTGAACACTAACCATTTCAATAATCTCATACATACGTGCATATGTATTATGGGAAAATATTTGGGATATAGATATATATAGTGAATGTCCATCAGAGCTGGGATTTAAAGCAACAATGTAGTAAAAAATATCAGTGTTATTTATGATAAATCGATAGGTCGTCACGATCTTTCATCTTGAAAATGATGTCAACTAATGTCGAGGATATCACATAAATTATAAAAGTCTTCAAAGTGTTCAGAGTAGCCAACCTTGGACAGATGTCCAAAAACTCAAAAAATCTGAGTGATTCATGATGAAGCGGTAGTAGGACTCCATAGTCGAGAACTTCAGTATACAATATAAGCTCGTCAATTATGGTTGAAGTTGGGGTATCTCTAGTAATATGTATTTGAACACTAATTGTTTCAAGAAAATCATACTTATGTTGAAGTCGGGGAAAAGAGTTGGGATTAAGATGTATATAGTATATATACATCAAGTTGTCGACCAGAGGTCGGTTGATAGCCATGAAATGATGGTAATAGTATCATGTTTTGCTTTACTAGCCTCGACTTCATATACTTTTTTATCCTTTTAAAGTCTTCGGAGTTTAGCCACATGCGTAGATGATTTGGTATATGATACCTCAGCTAAGGCCTCTTGTTTCAGCCTAACAAGAAAGAAAGGGTTACCCTCAAGTGTGAGATTCTCATAAGTATGACCTTCATAGGTATTGCCTTTAAGGATGAGGCCTTGAGAAGTCTAGTTACTGGAATAGGTTCTAATCATAGTCAATCTAGTCTTAGATTTTATGGCACCAACGGTCCTAATAACCTTTATCGATTCAACAAAAAATCTACTCTCATTATCTAAATATGAGTTGATAGAGTTCAAGTTTTTCTCTGAAGATTTCGAGATTGTCTATGTCTATCTTCCCTTATAAAAAAAACTCTTTCATTTACTCAGCATGGTTTGTTATAGTCAATTTGCGATGATCTGCTCGTCAATGGGCTCAACGATGGTGAAGGGTAGGCCGATGACGGTCAGAAACGTTTTTGTAGTTGTTTTAAAGGCTGAGATCTAGAAGATGACTTTTTCTTTGGGTAATTTTCCACAATATAAGGGAGCAGTGACTAAGTTATCTATTTATAAGGTTAATTTTTACTTTCCGGCTTATTTAAATTAATGTAGTGTGCAAAAAAGGCAAAATGGTGGGACAATTAACTTCACGTTTAAAAATTACTTCAGAGAATCTAGCAAAAATAGTAATATGAGCTTTGATAAACCTAAACTTCTCAACACGTGTGAAAGAAACAAATGTCATGTTTACAATGTAATCAAAGGTGAAAAACTTCATTTTGAAGCCTCTTTATTAAGCTAATAAGATGACTTCTCAAATCTTTCGACCCGACTTTATTGATCAACTTCAAACTAGACCCTTCTAGTTATCCTCGACACCATCCTACAAGTATATATTTTAGTTTTTAGTTCGAAATTTAAAAATTTTAAATTCAGTCAAGTTCATGCCACTTTCAAATATAATTATTTCAAATATGTTTGATTCATAAACATTCTAGACTATTATTCAAGTACAACTAATATTTATATATGATATATTATTTACTTGTGTTATATTCTTTTTGTTAAAATATAATTTATTTATTTTTAAAAAAATGTGAGCCATTGCCAAATTGTTTTAATAAAACAAGTCAAGTACGAGTATAATTAAATGGTAAACTAATAAAACACTCATGCAACCCTTCACAACTAACTCACCATGACTAAAAACTAATTATAAAAAAAGTTATTATCAAATAATTAAATATATCAAAATATTTGATACCAAAGTTCACACCACGTATAAAACAAACATTTTTTATATTTTTAACTTTGCATTTTTTTTAAATATTAATTTTTTTTTATAGTATTTCATTGTTAAGTCCGATGATTCGACTAAAAAAATCAATACTCAATAATATAAAAATAAATTATATTTAGATGATATTACATCATATCCAATGAAAATGAAATGGAATGAGAAAATAAATTGAAAAAGAGTATTATTTAATATCCAAAACCTTTATTTATAGTTTCATGTTTTTTTTAGAAAGAATTGTTCTAGTCAAATATTTACTATTTAAGACCCAGTAATTCTTTAAATACTCTTGCTTATTTATATACCTCTTTCTTTTACCCATAACCGTCTTCGTGAACCAGACTCCTTTTTAAGGGACACAATTTCCGGCGACGAGCTAACTCATGCTCGCTTGTTTCCCGATTGAATTGAGTGGTTGAATTTAGAGGAACGAGTTTTGATTTATTCATCGTCATCGTGATCATGATCATGATCGACTTCAACTATTATTCTTGATTCACGATCTGGTTTCTTTTCGTCTTTAAAAAACATCATAAAAGCAAGTATATCATTAAGCCCGACATTTTTCTCCCTCTACATGAATATTACCTTTTAGGTGATTTGCGGTATCGTTATTCGTCCTTTAAAAACAATCAAAACATATCATGAATAGTACTAGTTTTGTTCGTCTTATAAAAACAAAACAAACGGTATTTTCAAAAAAAAATTCCTAAAAGATGCAAACTTCTAAAAATTGTAAATTTAAAGGGTAAACGAAGAAGATGCGAAATATTCTTTATTTTGATAGATGTGAAACCTTCTTTATTTTGCTAGATGCGAAACCTTCTTTATTTTGATAGATGCGAAACCTTCTTTGTTTTGCTAGATGAGAACCTTTTGTTTTGATAGATGCGAAACCTTTTTTATTTTGGTATATGCGAAACCTTCTTTGTTTTGCTAGATGCGAACCCGTCTTTGGTTTGCTAGATGTGAAACCTTATTTGTTTTGCTAGATGTGAAACTTGTTTAAATTGTGTACAACTAGATGCGAATTCAAGGCCACTATGATAGATGCCAGATGTGAAATCATCCCACTAGATGCAAAAGAGAAACGAGTGTAAAATATATTTAAAAAAACAATTCAAAACATATCATGAATGGTACTAGTTTTGTTCGTTTTAAAAATGCAAAACCAATGGTATTTTCGGATTATTTTTCTGAGTTACGGTTTAAAAAATACAAACATTTAAAAAAAATTAAAAAAATTGATTATGGCTATATAAAAAAAATATTTAAGGTATACACTTTTTTAAAAAGTTTAGACCATAACATATTTTTTTTGGATGTATCTTATCTGTCAAATACAAATTGAAGACTTTTTTTAATCAAAAGATACTTTTTATTTCAATTGGGAAAGAAATACAAATGCAGCGGTCAAAATAAACCCCAAAAGTTTTATGACCTAGAATTTCCCGCCTAATCAAATTTTGGATTTTTAGTTTCGCTCCAAAAAAACAAACCCACTAAAACACCAATCTCTAGATCTCTAATCAGCTAATCAGAAGAAAACAAACTTGCATCTCTTCATCTTCATCAACCATCAGCTTGAAAAACGGAGGAATCAGCTCCAGTAGCATCAGCAACTCCATACACAGCAATCCGCTTCATAATCAGCTCCACTGGCAACAACCACATCACTTCATAAGAATCATCCGCTCCAGAAGCAGCTCCAAAACATCTCCATAAGCAACATCCGCTTCGTAAACAGCTCCACGGGCAAACAAAAATTTCGAAATAAAAAAACAGCATCTCCATAATCGGAATTCTTTTCCTGCAGAGAACAACACTTCGACAGTATATTTGAAACTAATTTAATCAAGGCTGATATAACCAAGCCCCAGGGATTCAAGGACAATAATAGCTAGACGGTTAGAAGGAGCATCATAATGAGAGAAGGTACTCTTCTGCTTACATTTAAGAGTCCATTTAGCCAACCAGTCTGCTGCTTGGTTTGGACCCTCGAAATGTGGCTGATATTCATTTTAGATCCTATTAGTTTTCTACAAATATTTAGATAATGGGTCATTTTTCCAAGAGTTAGAGTTGAAAGCAATCTGATTAAAAATTATAAGTGAATCAGTTTTGATATCAATGTCCTTCCAATTGTTTTTGTAGCATATTATAAGGCCTTCAATAAGAGCCATATATTCAGCCTGAATAGGAGTGAGCTTACCAAACATTAGACCAGTAGCATTTACAATATTTCCTTCACTGTTTCTAATCACAATACCACCTGCATATTCTCCATTTCTAGCACAGGCACCATCTACATTCATCTTAAGTCTACGATTTGTTGGAGAACTCCATTGCAAACAAAGAGGCTTTCTGTTTTTCTCAACTGAATTGCATCCAAGTAAGTACCTTACATTTTTACAGTTAATCCAATGCTTATAGTTAAGTCTATCAGACACATCAATGCCTTTAATAATACTGGAGACAAGATCAATAGAGGTTTTAATGTTTGGCAGCTTATCCTTATATTTGAAACTATTTCTGGTCTTCCATATAACCCAATAGATAATCTGAGGAACAATGTGGGTTATATGAGACTTCCTATTGGAAAACCATAACCAACACCTAAGAATATGAGAGACAGACATGAATCAGCCTATCTTGACTTTGAATAAACAAGCAAAATGGTTCCACAACTGCCAAGCAAAGTTGCAACTAACAAATATGTGGTTCTTGTCCTCACAGTTTCTACAAAACTGACATTTTGAGACAATACTGAAATGTCTCCTAATTAATATTGAGTCAATCGAAATGTAATTGTTAAGTAATTTCAAGGTTAAGAAAGAAAACTTCATAGGAGTACAAGAGCTCCAGATTTTCTTGAAGATAGATGACTGATTATGCTTTGTTCGAAGCTGGTTCCAAGTGTCTTTCATATTAAAGTTGCTGGTATTAGAAGGAGACCAGATTATAGTATCATCCTTTTCACTATCAAGTTTTAACTTGCAAATAGCATCAATTATTTGATTAGACAAGTTGTCCTTCATAGCATTGTAGTCCCAACCACCATTCTTCCAAAAGGTTTGGACCTTAACAGGAAGAAACCAATCTCTATTGTTGCCTATTGGAGGCATGCCATGCCAGGAATCCATCTAAAAATCAACTTCCCCTTTTCCTAAGGTCCATTGAATGCTCTTCTCTGCTTGGCACCTGATACTTATCAATCTTTTCCAAACAAGAGAACCATTATTGTTAACAGCATTTAAGGGATGAGCTATTTTACAGTAAATATTATGCATTAAGTTAGACAAAGATAGTTATTTTTCCTTAAGGTGAACCAAAGCTTTTGGGAAAAGGATTGCTAAATATCATCAAGTTTTCTGACATTCAGCCCTCCTTCTCCAAAAGGCTTGCAAATAGAAGACCAAGCAGACCAATGCATAGCCTTTTGATTAAACTTAGACCTCCATAGAAATCTATTGAAAATAGCTTCAAGGTTCTTAGTGATATGCTTAGGAATTAAGCAACTCTGCATCCAATGATGGGCAATAGGTCTTAAGACATTTGTTATTAATGCTAGCCTACCACCATAAGAGAGGGATTTGTTGTCCCACTCAACAATTTTATCATTAACTTTATTAAAAGTGGCATTATAGACCTTCCCTTTGTTGTTATTTGATAAGGTGATACCTAGATGCATAGTAGGAAGAATCTTCACTCCATAACCAGTAGCTTTCAGATTTTGAATGTTAATTTTCTGAGCTTTTGCAGATATAATGATCTTTGTCTGCTTGTTTATTGATTGACCAGATATCCTTTGATAGCAATCCAGAAACCTGCTCAATATCTCAATGGTGTTTGGCAAGCTATTTGTAAAAATAAAAATGTCATCAGCGAAAACCATGCAAGGAATTAGGTAACTTGTTCTAGCATTGTATTTCATATTTTTATTATTGCTAAACAACTTATACATCCCTCTTACAAGCACCTCTTCACTAAGAATAAAAAGGCTAGGGGACAAAGAATCCCCCTGCCTTAAGCCCCTCTTCATATGAAAGTAATAAAAAACCTCTCCATTTATAAGCATTGAAACATGAGAATTAGTTATCATTCGTTTAATAAGAGTTATGAAAGCAGTAGAGAAACCAAATAACAGAAGAACTTTAAGAATGAATTCATGAGAAACCCTGTCAAAAGCCTTGGACATATCAAGCTGGATCATTATATTTTCAGTCGGGTAAAAAACACTAGACGTCCTTCACCTTTGCCACTTGTAACAAGTTGGTCCCTTACCTTTGAGGCTGTAATAAAGGGGTCCTTATCGTTTTACAAAGTATAATAAAACCATCCTTTTTTAGTCCAGCCCAACATTTGTTCCCACAATACCTTTTGACCAGCCACATCAGCGATCCACGTAGGACGCTGATGTGGCGACCTTAATACTTAAACCCGGCCCATTTAATATTATAACCCGGTTAGTTGCAAGACCCATCTCTTATCCGGCCCAGCTTCTAACCCAAGATCCAACCCTGACCCAATAACCCAGCCCAGCTTAACTACTAACCCGAAATCAAATCGAAACCCCCTTTCTCTCCAGAATCCCTAATCCCTTTCTCTTTTCCCAAATTCTCCTAACGAAACCCTAAATTCTTCCCCAACTCTCTTACCTCAATCAAAATCCTTAGTTTAGAAAAACATCCCAGTTTAATCTCACAAAGTTTAATCTCACGAAGTTTAATCTCACCTGTTTAGCTCCGGCAATTCGCCGATTCCTTCCGGTATGGTACCGGTGAGTGCATTGCTGATCAAACTAAGCCATGTTAACTCCTTCAATTCTGATAACCCTTCTGGAATTTCTCCAGTAAGCTGATTCCCTAATAAATCAAGCTTTTTCAGAGCTTTCAATTTCGAGTAACTAACTGGTATACTACCAGTGAATCTATTCATGAACAGATAGAGATACTCAAGTTTCCGAAGATCGCCAATCTCTTGAGGGAGAGGACCCGAGAGACTATAATTCGATATATCCATATAGTTAAGGTTCGATAAGTTGGAGAATTCTAGTGGTATTCCACCAGAAAACTTGTTGTATCCGATTTCCAACCGTTCTAGCTGAGTTAGAAATTCCAACTCGCGAGGTAAGAAACCTTTTAGATTATAGTTTTCGTTCAACTTTAGCAGCCTCAATCTAGACAAGCAGCCATAACTGGACGGAATTTCTCCTTCAAAGTAGCTTCCACCTAAATTCAGCTCTTCAAGAAACCGTAGATACACGACTTCAGTAGGCAATATGCCAGTAAAATCATTGCTATATGCATCGAAGATTATCAGGAACCGGAGTTTTGAAATCCCAGGTGGGAAACTCGAATTGAAAGAGT
Source organism: Limnanthes douglasii subsp. nivea (assembly GCA_036936605.1). Taxonomy (NCBI): domain Eukaryota; kingdom Viridiplantae; phylum Streptophyta; class Magnoliopsida; order Brassicales; family Limnanthaceae; genus Limnanthes; species Limnanthes douglasii. Next base: position 82,675,090 of record JAUPFV010000002.1, on the reverse strand, counting down.
TATGATTGATATCAAGAACTCAAAGTTGGATAAGATCGAAAACAGCAGGTTGTAATATCTCGTCGAAGGAGTTTCCACTTAAATTCAAGTGGGTCAAGCTCGACAAGTATCGGATTTCCGCCGGAATTGCACCAGTGAGATTTTTGTTAGAGAAATCAAGTGAAGTGATTTGAGCTGCTTGTGGGTTGCATTTGACACCAGACCATGAACACCAATAGGGTCTTGATCAGAAGTGGAAATGTTGTTGTTTATAGACAATACTTGGGTTGGGTCCCAATCGTGTAAGGTGGAGAGAAGGTCTTGCAGTGAAGATTTGATGGAGAGAAGAGAGATTAACTGGGGAGGGAGATTTTTAGTCGTAGAAGAAGTGATAGAATGAAAGAAACAGTAGAAAAGTGTGAAGAAGATGGAATGAAAAGAAGGTTTCATGGTGTTAAATGGGTTATTGGGTCAGGGTTGGATCTTGGGTTAGAAGTTGGAACGGATAAGAGATGGGTCTTACAACTAACCGGGTTATAATACTAAATGGGCTGGGTTTAAGTATTAAGGTTGCCACATCAGCATCCTACGTGGATCGCTGATGTGGGTGGTCAAAGGGTATTATAGGAACAAATGTTGGGTGGGACTCGAAAAAGATGGTTTTATTATACTTTGTAAAACGATAAGGACCCCTTTATTACAGCCTCAAAGGTAAGGGACCAACTTATTACAAGTGACAAACGTGAAGGACGTCTGGTGTTTTTTACCATTTCCAGTCTTAGGCTTTCTATTGATGGCATGCAATAACTCCTTTGCAATAAGAATATTGTCCTGAATCAACCTGTCCTTCACAAAAGCAGTGTGTAAGTTTGAAACAATTTTTGGAAGAATAATAGATAACCTGTGATCGATCAGACTAGCCACAATTATATTGATCATAGTACACAAACTGATTGGCCTGTAGCTATTCCAATCAGTAGGATTGTTACTCTTAGGGACCAAACAAATCCCAGTAGCAAAGATACCCGTAGGGATATTACTGCCACTAAGAATAGCATTAATCATGTTGCACGGATCAAGCTTTATGATGTTCCAACAACTTTTGTTGAAGAGCTTCAACCAGATATCATTGATAAGAACCGGGTCTAGTCTCTTCCACTTGTTGCTTCTGGACCAAGTATACTTAGACCTTCCATAACCCGCATCCACCAGGTCACAATATTTAATAGTCTCATTGAAGTTGTCCATGCTTGTCTGACAATTCGAAATAATGCCAATCTCCTCATCATGAGAGGATATAGTGTTGTAATCACCAGCACACATCCAGGCTTTGTTTGAGTTTTTGAAAGACAACAGACTATCCCAAATACTGATTCTTTGAATACGCTGACACTTAGCATAGATAGAGGTAAGAAGAAAGCTATCAGCCATACCAGGATAAATAACCTCCATATGGAGACACTGATCCAAGTTTTGAATGAAATTAATATTGATATCCTCCATCCAAAAAGTCCAGATCTTGTTTGAGATATTAAAATTGTGAAAACTGAAACCAAGAGATTTAGAAATCTCCTCAATCTTTTCAATCTTAGCCATTGGCTCATGAACAGTAAGAATCTTAATGTGCTCATTCTTAACAATAGAGACCAACTTTCTCCAGGTAGGCTTGTTGTTTAGACCCCTTGCATTCCAACTAAGCATTCTGATCATTATCAGAATGATATGTTTTCAGTTTATCCCCCAAGTTTAGGGACTTTATTTTCAGTTTACTTTCAGATCTATTCCTTCTTTTAGCAGTCTTTAACTTACTCTTTATAATCTCATTAAATGTTTGGCCAGTTGAAGAGGTAGGTGATGCAGAACAGCTTCCAATATTTTCTGGGTCACGAGACAAATTATCCATATCAGAATTTCTTTGGTGAATGCACTCATTTTCAAGTCTTTTCAGGGCGTCAATATACTCAAAACTATCTTTAGTAGGAGAATTCCTGCTAGTTGATTGATGATATGTCCCCATATTTTCTTGTTGAAGTTTCCGTTCAACTTGTTCATGAAAAGATTGTTGTTGATTACTTTCTTTTGCAGTTTGGTTGTTACTTTCTTCTTGCGAGTCCTGATCTTTCTGTCTTACAATGGATTTGATCTTCCTTGTGTAAACTTTAATAATGTTGTTTCTTGAATCATGATTGAATGTTTACATATTCGTTTCAGATTATTTTTCCAAATCTTTTCCCAAATCATTATCCTGAGCAACACTGATTTCCTTGTTCTCGATCATTTCAGTCTTCTCTTTTCTTTCCTCATCATTCTTTAACAGTTTTTTGCAATCAATCTGATTATGACCAATGTGAAAACAATAACCACAATATGAAGGAAGATTCTTATAACTAATAGAAATCCAGTGCCCATCATTGTTACCAAACCCGATCCACATTTTCTTCTTCAGTTGTTTGGAAATATCAATAGCAATCTGAGCGTAGCAAGCATTCCCATGAGCTCTGTTTTCTTCAGGAACTACTATTCTATATGTTGTGCCTAAAGATTTTGCAAGATCAGACACTACTTCCTCATTGTAAAGGAATTCTGGCAAATTTTCAAATCTAACCCAAGATAAGACAGTTGGGTTTTCACGGTTGTTGCTGAAATCAGGATTCCATCGAAGGATCCTCATTACAAAATCATCAAACCTCCATAAATTCTTCGACCAGATACGACACACATCCTCTTTCAAAGTAAATTCCAGTAAAATATGATGTGAATCCCAGACTCTATAACTGTAACCACCTCTAAACTTCAACGAGTTCAAAAAACTGTCGATCTTGATCTTCTTTGGTATACCATTACTAAATTTTCCAATCAAAGTGGTTTTTGATTATTCTAGCAAATGTGTTTTAACCTCCTCATAAAATTGTATCGAGAAATGGTCTTCAGACTCCTTGATCCACTCTGGATTCAATGAAATAGAGTTATTTTTTTGTTTAAAAAGTTCAGCAAAACTTTTCGTATTCTCTTTCTCCCATATTTGTTTTTGAAGAACAGGGAATTCTTCATTATATTTTTGTTTACTTTGAGTTTCCATGAGAAGGAAAAACAGAGACTAGATGAAGGAGATGATCTCCTCAACAAACAGAGAGTCGTTTTCTTGGAGCGTTTTCATCTTTTTTCCATCCAAATTGAAGACTTAATAAATACATTATTTCCAAAAATTATATATAACAATAAAATCAAAATTCAAACTAAAAGAATATTTGGATTTTGAGGTATTTTACGAGATTCAAATACTTGCACGACTATCAGATTTGATCATCAATGAAGAATCGATCAGGATCCTCCTCTTCTCGAAATGGGTTAATTGACGAAGAAGAGTTGGTATCTAGATCTGAGTCGGGTTGGGTAGAGCCTCGACCTAGTTGTGATCATCTAATCATTGCTTTATCCTCTGACTTGATCCACATTCCACCTCCTGATACTCCCTGCTACAGGTTTATCTCTACCAAATCCTAAGTTTATTTTCGATGTGTAATTTAATCAACTGTCTTGAGACAAAATTACTCGATAATTTGAATGATTTTTTAATATTTGATGCAATAAAGTACAAAATTGTGTTTTAAAAAATTGATAATCGTGGTAGCACTAACACCATTCCATACTACAAAGTGCCAGAACCCAAACGAAAACCGGTTATGCTTGTGCAGTTTCTGCATTCGTTTCGTGAACATATATGCTTGAACATTTTCAGGAAACAAAACATTTACATCATTGCGTAAGCATACATAAGCTTGGACATTTTCGGGAAACAAAAGATTTAAATTGCATTGCACTCAGCTACAGTGACCGTTCAGTGTGGTCCTGTGATGCCTATTTAGATGGTCAACGGATTCGGGAACTCAGACCTGTCCATGATACTGCTTAAATGCTCAAATTTGGCCAACCTCCACCAAAAGGAGACAAGATCGAAACTCAGTTAATTGTTTGCTTTTGCTGCTCATCATCACTATCAGTAATTAGTTGTTTGTTTTTGCTATTTGCTTTATTAGGTGTGAGAGAGTTTAAAACGAAACTCTGCTTTGTAACAAAGCATAATCACTGTTTGATTTTAAATGCATCACTTGTTAAGCGACCAAAAAAACTAAAAGAATATTTTTAAAAACATTCATTTGATTTAGTTTGATTTTAAATGCATCACTTGTTAAGCGACAAAAAAACACTAAAAGAATATTTTTAAAAATATTCATTTGATTTTGTTTTTTTTAAGCAAAAGAATTAATGCATTATTAAATTGAGAGTTTTACAAAGAAAAGGGGGGAAATTGAAAAACAATACAAAGAAGAAGGGCTTTAAAACAAACAGCCCTAAAATATAGATAGCCCCAAATCGAAAAATTCCCAACTGCAAAACCCTAGATTAAATCACAAACAGCTTTTAACCTAGCCAAAATTGAAGCAGACTCCACCCAAGCTTCCATCTGCAGCTTCCGGTTGACGCTAACTCCGTTTGAACGATTCTTTCTCCAGGGAAGATATCGGACCGGAGTGAGGTGCACCAGGCTTCAGATCGAAGCGCCCTCAAACAGCCCAACCCTAGCCAAAAAAATCCACCCAAGCTTCCATCTGCAGCTTCAGGTTGACGCTAACTCCATTTGAACGATACTTTTCTCTAGGGAAGAGATCGGACCGGAGTGAGGTGCACCAGGCTTCAGATCGAAGCGCCCTCAAACAGCCCAACCCTAGCCAAAAAAAATCCACCCAAGCTTCCATCTACAGCTTCAAGGTTGACGCTAACTCCGTTTGAACGATTCTCTTCTCCAGGGAAGAGAAGACGGACCGGAGTGAGGTGCACCAGGCTTCAGATCCAAATTTATGCACTCCATGGTCGACGCTCACCCTAACAGAGTACAGTGCACCAGAGAGCAGACTATCCCAACATCGAACCCTACCATGCACTCAGACCCGATCCGAACTCCAAACCCTCATCCAATATCGATATAGTCAAGCCCCAAACTTTCTAGGGTTGTAATGGCTAAAAGCTGATTGGGAACATTTAAACCTTCGAAAGCAAAGTTTCTTCGATCAATAATGGCTCTCTTCGCAATCCAGTCCGCAGCTTGATTCTGAGTTCTGGATATATGACGAAGAGCCATTCTTGGTCTGATTAAACTTCTGCAAACACTGCGCAATGGCTCAAGAGAAGAGACAGAGATACCACTTGCAAGCATGTCGATTAGAGCCAGACAGTCTGACTCTATATCGACATTATCCCAACCATAACACTTGCAAGTGAGAAGCCCTTCGATTAAAGCTTTGAATTCAGCCTGGAAGGAATTCATTTTACCGAAAAAAAACCCTTTACCCAGTAAAATATCACCCCTATCATTTCTGACAATGAGGCCTCCACTAGATTCACCTGAAGAGTGACAGGCGCCATCGACATTAATCTTCAATCGACCAGGAGGAGGAGCTAGCCACTTCAGGTATGACACACACTTCTTTCTCTTATTAATAGATTTACAGCCCATAGCAGAACCTGCATTATAGACCATAGACCAGTACTTAGAATGTAGCTTATCCCAAGAGTCAATAGCCATGATTATTCTGCAGACTCTATCAACAGCACTCTTGAAATCATCATGAGTGTTGTTGAATTTAGAGTTGTTTCTATTAAACCAAATGGTCCAACATATAACTTGAGGGACTAAATGTGTGATGTGAAAATTGCATTTAGTAAAACCAAACCAAGTGTAAAGAAGATGATTAAATGTCATATGCCTGTAGATAGGAACCTTGAACAGCCAACCGAAGTAATTCCATAAGGCCCAGGAATAGTCACAGTAGATGAAGAGATGGTTCTTCTCTTCACTGCTGCAGCAAAATTGACATTTAGACACAATTGTTAAATGCCTCTTGGAAAGGATACTATCAATTGGGATAAAATTTTTAATGATTTTCCAACACAAAAAAGAAAACTTTTTTGGAATAAAATGGCTCCAAATCTTTTTTGAAAGACTTGATTTACTATTAACTTTTCTAATACTGTTCCAAGTTTCCATAGTATTAAAATTCCTATCTTTAGATAAATTCCAAACAATCTGATCATCATGATCAGAGTTAAGCTTTAAAGTGCAAATATGATTAACTTGGTCCTGATTTAAAACAGTCAAAAGAGATTGAATGTCCCAACAAGACCCTTTCCAAAAGGACTTAACAGTAGCAGGCAAGAACCACTGAATCAGTGACCTTACAACTAGCTTTAGAGGGGTGAGTATTAGAACAATAAGTTTTATGCATTAAGTCAGACCAAATAGAATTGTTCTTGCGAAAAAGAAACCAGAGCTTATAACCAAAAGTGAGCTGAATATCAACAAGCCTTTTAGTATTAAGCCCACCCTCATCAAAGGGTTTGCAAACCATGTTCCAAGAGGTCCAATGTATGGACTTCTCATTATACTTGGACCTCCACAGGAATCTGTTAAAATAAAGGTCAATCTTGTTTAGGATGGAATTAGGAATATCACTATTCTGCATCCAAAAGTACACAATAGGATAAAGCACATTAGAAATGAGGGACAATCTGCCCCCAAAATACAGATTTTTCATGTCCCATTCCTGGATCTTATTATGTAGTTTTTCAATAAGGGATAAGAAATTCTTCCCTTTGTTATTGGCAGCAATTGTAATACCCAAGTAGTTGAAAGGGGCTGAATCAATGTTAAAGCCAGTAGCCACCTTAAGTTTTGAAGCACCACTTTGACTGAACTTAGCAGATGTAATCACCTTAGTTTTGTTTTTATTTACAACTTGACCACTGATTGATTGATATTTGTCTAGCAGGTCACTGAGCTTCATGATGGAGGAGGGCAGACTGTTTGTAAAGATGATGATATCGTCTGCAAAGGCTAAACTAGGTAAGAGGTAATTAGATTTAGTGTAATATTTCATACTGTCATTATTATTAAAAAGATTCTGAATCCCTCTAGAAAGCACATCTTGAGCAATAATAAAAAGACTAGGAGACAAGGGATCACCCTGTCTCAAACCTTTCTTCTGAGGAAAATAGCCCACACTTAAGCCATTAATTAGGACAGATAACATTACATTGGAAATAAGGGTATTAATAATAGAAACAAACTCTTTAGAAAAGCCAAAACATACTAGAACCTTAAGGACAAAAGCATGAGACATTCTGTCAAATGCTTTTGTCATATCCAATTGCATAATAATATTACCCTTGTTAGGCCTTCTATTAATATTATGAAGAATTTCCTTAGTTATAAGAATATTCTCATGTATAAGCCTATCCTTAACAAAGGCACCCTGGTTTTTAGAAACAATTTTAGGAAGCAAAACAGCAAGCCTACAGTTAATAAGACTAGAGATAACCCTGTTAAAAATAGAACAAAGACTAATGGGCCTGTAGTTGTCCCAATTAATAGGATTAGAGCCCTTAGGAATTAAGCAAATCCCAGTGGCAAAAACCCCTTTAGGAACACTACAACCCTTAAGATAAGCATTAAGAGAGTTACACATATCAGTTTTAATTATATCCCAACAAGATTTTAAGAAGAAAGTATTGAACCCATCTGTGCCTGCAGCACTGTCCTTCTTCATTTTGTTGATCGTAGTCCAAATTTCTTCAAAGTTAGTAGGTCTAAGCATGAAAAGATTGTCAGTATCAGTAATAGTCTTAGGGATATTAGAGTAAATGTTATCCTGCATATCAAGATCAGTAAAGTTATCACAAGAACCAGTAGATAGAATATTTTTAAAATGAGATTCAGCAGAGTTAGCTATATCATCCTGATTATAAATCCATCTGCCATCCTGCTTAATACCACCAATAAGATTTTTCTTGCGCTGCTTAGAGACATATCTATGATAGACCTCCGTATTGCCATCTCCTTCATTCAGCCAAGTGTTGGAACACTTCTGCCTCCAATAGGACTCCTCATCTTTAAGGGCTTTAATAAGAGTGTCATTAGAAATATCCAGTCTAGCTTTAGAAATAATGTTGTTTTCACTTAAATGGATAGACTCATTAAGGTTGACTTCATCAGTAGCCATCTTAACTTTATTAAAAATGTTCCCATAGTGATTTTTGTTCCAATCTTTAAGTCTCTTCTTCAGCCTCTTTAATTTGAACCAGAAAATATTGTTATGACTTCCACAACAAGGAATATCCCAGCTCTGCTTAACCATACTTAGAAAACCAGAGTCATTAGTCTAGGCATTTAAGAATTTAAAATTAAATTTATTATAATGAAGAACAGAATTAGAATTTTTAGATAAAGAGACCATGTGAAACACCTGAATACTCTGAATAGTAGAAATCATACAGTTGTTAACTAAGGTTCTGTCAAGCCTTTTCCAACAACGATTGTTGCTCCAAGTAAATCTAGATCCCACAAACCCAGTATCTTCCAGGTTACAGACTCTGATGGTTTCATTAAAGTCTTCAGAGCTCCCAAAATTAAAATTAGAACAGCCCAACTGGTCCTCAGAACTAGTTATAGCATTAAAATCCCCAGCAAGTAACCAGGGGTTACTATCATTAGCTAGAGAGATCATATTATTCCAAAGGTCTTTTCGAAGAGAACGGGTATTCTTAGCATAAACAGAAGTAAAAGTAAAACAGAAGTTGCTAGTGCTGATGTTCATATGTAAAAATTGATCATGATCAACCATAATGGAAAGGTTAACATCAGGAGACCAAAACACCCACACTTTGCTAGAGCAATTATAAGAAAAATTAGTTAACCCAATTCTTTTAGAAATCTTCTCAATCTTATCAACTTTAGCCATAGGCTCTTGAATGGTAAAAACCTTGATCTTATCACTTTGAATCATAAACTTAAGCCTGGATATGGTTGAAGTATTATTTATGCCTCGAGCATTCCAACTACATATCTTTATCATTATCAGATAATGATTTGAATCTGTTGCTCTCCCTTTTCTTTAGAGAGTTTATTGTGAAATTCTTACTGATCTTTTTCTTGTTGGCAGATTTGATTTTCTGATTGATAAGCTGATTGAAGCCTTGAGGAGGAGAATTTGGGGAATCACACAATGAGTTAGAACCTGGAGAAACAGCACAGCTACCAGCATTTCTCAAATTTGGAGAAGTGTTAATCTCCTGTTTATCATAACAAAAATGGAACTCTGCATCAAGTTTCTGGAGAGCACCAATGATCTCCTGATCATTCTTAGAGGAGCTGCAATCTTCAACAACAGTAGGATCAGAAGAGTCTTTTACAGACTCTGCTTCTTTTGTAATGATAGACTTAAGCTTCCTTCTGTACACCTTAGTGATCTGCATAGGCTGAGAATCTTGTATAGACCGCGGATCCTGCGATGTATTCACCTTAATATCTTTTTTTTAATAAATCTTCCTTATCATTATTATTTTGTTCTTCCTTTTCTTTCTTGTTATCCTTTTTTCTACAATCTTTGACAGTGTGACCCAAATGATAACAATATGAACAATAACCAGGAACATTCTTATAACTAATGCCAGTCCAATGCCCGTCATTTTCACCAAAACCGACCAACATACTTCTCTTCAAATCCTTGGCAATATTAACTTCAACTTGAGCAAAGCATGCGTTTCTACTGGCTCTATGCATATCAGGAACCACAACTCTATGAAATGTTCCAATGGATAACGCAAGATCATGAATTACTGATACATTGTACATAAACTCTGGAACCTTTTCGAACCTAACCCATAACAACACCACTGGATTTTCTATGTTCTTACTGAAGTCTGGATCCCATTCGATGAAAACATGGCGAGAATCAGCCGTTATAAAACTAAAGTTTCCCTTGAGCTTACAAGAATCAAGAAAGTGTTGGAGAGAAGAACGCTTTGGTATTCCATTAGCGAACTTTCCAATTAATGTAATTCTAGTTTGCATCAGAAGACGATCCTTCGTTTCTTTGGAGTACTGAACAGAGAAATGATTATCGGATTCCTTAACAAATTTCGGGAACGTGTCTTTCACTAATAGTTTCTGTTTGACAGTTTCCGAGTAAGACATAGTGACTGTAATCGGAGCCGTGATCGGAACATTGTTTAACGCCAGAAGGCAATCAATAGAGGAAACACTAGTAAGCCCTTGATAATGGAGACACCCGGAGAAGGGCGCCGGCAACGGAAACAGAAGACAAATCTTCAGAATCTTGAGGCGATCTTGGAGCCCTTCATTTAATTTAGTTTTGAAACATGTTTTTGTGAGTTTTACGCCACTCTTTTAGATTTTGATTCTCTTGAAATTATGCCCTCATATTCTGGCTCTGCCACACCCGACGGATATTGTGAAATCAACAATGCCCAGACGTGATAGTATGAAAGGTTTTTCATTATCAAAATATTGATTGAGTATTTAAGCCTATTTAACATTATAACTAACAACAAATTCATTTCCTTTAGATATTTTTGAACAAAAAACACAAATTCTGAGTCTAAAACCTAACACCACTAAACAAAGAACTTGAATTACTAGAACTCCTTCTAGACATACTTTCTTCACTTATAGAAGTTGAACTCGAATTCGGATTCGGATTCGATTCAGAATTAGGGTTGCTAGACCTAAACCTCCTCATAAATGAGCTAAACCCACGAACCAACCGTCGTCTAAACCCGCCGCCGCGATTTAGAGTTCTACCGGCACTTCCGGCCACCCATGATACCCGTCTCGGTCGCCCACTAACACCGAACCCACCGTCCATTTCGGTGAAAACAACCGGCAGAATTCTTTCTCCTTCCCTCCCCACCGCCGAATTCAACCTTCCAACGGCGAACCCGCCGCCAGGAAGTCTCCATACGGTTAGTCCCACCGTCGTGTCCTCTTCTCCGCTTCTCGCCGACGTGTTGTCGGTGGTGCCGGCGAGTTTATATCGGCAAACCGGACATGAGTTTCGAATCGCTAACCAAGGGAGGATGCAATCGCCATGGTATATATGCTTACACGGCATCTCACGCGCTTCTGTGCCCACCGTGAACGCTTCCGTGCATACGGCGCAGTGCAGATCGGAGCTGACGTGGGAATCCGAGATCTCGATTTCCGGTATCGATTCGATTGCGGCTTTTGAGGCGGGTGGGTTTTCGGGTCTTCCGAAACCGGATATCTCGATTTGGGTCAGTTGCTCGAGCAAACGGTCAAATCCTGAACCCATCAAAAACTCCGACATGGAATCTGGCACCGGTCTAAGATCCGACCCGTTCCCTGACCCGTTTTCGTAATAGAAATCGAAACCGTTGTTATCTCCTCCTCCTCCGGATCCACGTAAGATTACAACTGGGTTCAATGACGACCGATCAACGGATCTCGACTGTCGACTATAACTTCCCGATTCGATTTCCTCGACGAATTCACCGTCGCAAGTTTGGCAGGCAACGGCGCCGTTGTTACCATCTCTGTTGAATCTGACAAGACGAGAGCATCTGTGACACCAGTAAGAAGACATTTTTCGGATCTGACTTGACCCGAATTGATGAGCAAGAAAAATGAAAGAGAGAGAAAAATGGAAATGGAGATTTTATAAAAGCAGAAGGCATTGAGTAACGGAGAGAGAACGCTGATATGATTTGTATACGTGGCGGGTTGGGAATGGTTTAAAGTTAACAGAAGGATGGACGTTGACCAAAGCTTTAAACAGACGCGGACTTTTGACTTTTCAAGAAATAATTTAAAAGTGTGTTTCCGCGTGTCTTGTAAGGAAGATTCTTAGCGAATACGCGCTGTTGACACGTCGTCGATTTAATCAAATTATATACATTTATTATTAAATTCGATATATATATACACACATCACGATTTGTCATAATCATGCCTAAAACATTTCATATTTTTCGTCTCATATGAAATTCCAGAAATACAACTCACCCCACCACCTCTTTCCATCTAGCATTTTAACTCATTTAATTTTTTACTTCACACGATTCTTATACCTTTGATTCAATCAATACATCCCATAAATTTTTGGCTGTATTTAACATTTCTATGTGCTTTATTTTGTTTGTTCTTGACATTATGAATAGACAAACTTATGTCGACCGAATATATCAAAAAGTATATATATATATATATATATATATATAATTTCGCCAATCATTGATGGTTTTAAAAAAATTATAGAATTTATTATAAAATAATCCCCAAACAAATCATAATATTTTATAAAAAAATTATAAAGAAAGTTTTATAATATTTTTTAAAAAATACCAATCTTAAAATTTTGAATTATTTATTTAATTAGGATTTTTTATTTTATTTTTCCAAAACACAAAATCAATAAAACCTAAATTTAAATTATTTTACACCGAATTAAAATCGGCAAAATTCATTGGATACAAATTTTTTTTAAATTCAAATATTGATGAAGAAATTGTTTCTCTAAAAACCATTATGATTATAGAAGAGGTATAAACTATTTCCTCTTTCTTGTTTATTTTTTAAAACGTGTCTTTTGAAAAACTCAAAAATCTCAATTTCGTCAATGATATATTAGGATGTACTAAATTTTCGCCAAACATACAGCGGAATGTCCTTCCAAAAGCTAGAGTGTTTATTGATTGTTTTACTCTATATGCATTGTATGAGGTTATCCAAGACGAAATATAAAATATTATGGATTATGTTCATCATTTCATAAGCGAAAGGCGTGCGACTAGCAAACAAATGAATTGTCATTTTTATATGGTTGGTCATCTAGTTAAATATAATGATAAGTGGATGTTAAGTGTGATTTCTGACAAACATAGCCATGATCTAATCCTCTAAGGGCATTCAGATGTTGTGAAGTTAATCAAATGAAAAAAAAATTATCGAAGATTTGACGGTAAATGGTACAAATTTACGTCAAATATTTTGTGCCTTAAAGCAGTTCGATCTAGAGAATGTGTCCAACATCCATCATGTATACAATCTTCGTCAAAGAACAATGTTGCTTCAAAAGGGTGGTCAGTTGCAAATGCAATGTTTGTTAGCAAAATTAGAAATGCACAAATACATTCAATGACATCATACGACCGATGGAAGATCTAATATCATGACTGATTTGTTATTTGCACACCCGTTTAGCATTGATTTACCACATACATTTCTCTAATTGCTAATCATGGATAACACTTACAAGACGATTAAATATGGGATGTCATTGTTCAAAATAGTCGAGGTTACATCGACTAACAACATATTTTGTGTTGGATTCACATTCATGACGAAAGAGAAGCAAGGCAACTATGAATGGATTTTTGTGATGTTTGAAAACGGTTATAGAAGAGAATGCATGTGAATGACCTTGTGTTATAATCATGAATCACGAGCTTGTAGTCGGGGTTACATCTACTAACAAAACATTTTATGCTGGATTCACATTCATGACGAAAGAGAACCAGTACATTTTATGTTGATGAATAGCATAAAAGAAACTATTTTCGACCTTGAGCCACATATCATACGAATGTCATATTAATAAAAATGTACTTGCTCGTAGCAAAAAAACTATCTAAGGATGATAAAGAGTTTAACAAGTTTATGGGTGCTTGGAGTGACTTCGTTGATTCATCCACCATTGACCGGATGGACAAGTGGTTAATTAAAATATGAGGGATGATTTAAAACCAAGAGAAGGTGGCTAAATATGTCCTAGACTCACAGATTACACAATATAAAGATAAGTTTGTCAATCTATACACTAACAAGATCATGCATTTTGACAACACGTCGTCTAGTATGGCTGAATGTGCACATGCTACTTTGAAGAAATTTCTTTGGTCAAGCGAGTTGAATTTCAAGTTATTTTGGGAGAAGATGCATGATTTCCTTGCGATGCATCATTTAACCATAAAAATCTTTGAATTTAATCAAGTTTTTTCTTATTTATATATTCCAATAGTTGAAAGCTTTTAAGTTACTATAAGAGTACGTATCCGTATCCACTTTGACGAAAATATACGAGAATTTTGAAAATCCAGAGAAGGCCAAAGGTGAAAAAACCATATGAGATTATATCATTTGAATAACACACGAATTACCATATGCTCACAAAGTAGTGTTCATCCGAAAAGTAGATATGTGTGTTTCTACCCGTATTATAAACAAATATTGAAGAAGACTAAAAATGCTCATCAGCTTAAACTAGCCGAGAAAGAAGAGGTCAAAATAAACTTTTCATTTTTAGATGCAAAACTATGAGAGTTTGATGATGGTGAACAAAATCATTAGCTTAATTTTTTTTAAAAAATGGATCATTTTACTTCTCTTATTTGTGAACCCCTAGAATGGTGAGAACATGTTATCGTACTCCCAATTTCGGTCATAGCCATGGTCATGGTAGGGGTAATAAAACTTGTGATAATAATTATACCAAATAAGAACCATCATATTTCGAATACGTTAAACACGGGTGATATGAATCTCATACAGATAGTGCAGACGCTAGTTTCGGAACACTAGTCAGTAGTTTTGGTAACACCACTAGAATTATCATCGATGTTTATCATTTGGTTTCCTTCTAAATACAGATACCATATCAAGGTAAAACTCGAAATGCTTTAATTATTGTCTTCGTTTTGTTGTATTTTCTTTATTTTATTAGTTATCTAGTATTCATGAGTTTCCACATCCTTCGGCGTTGAAACCCGAGAACCTTGCCTTGTAATTTTCGATTCTTTTGACATCAACTTCTCTGTATACCCCCCCAGAATGATCCCTAAAATATTGTCGAAGAAAAACCATTAAAAACATTGTTTGTGGTTCCCCATCGATGGACACAATGGAAGATGTAGACTTATTAAATAAATACTTCAACCGTTTGGTGCACCTCTATTAAAACCTAAACCCCAAAGGGCTTCGTAGGTTTAGGTTAGTTTACGATTTCCCTGACTCCGTAATTACCAGAATTTCTAAGCATGCCAAACATCCCCACTACGCTGGAGAGAGGGAGACTTGTTTATACACGATGTTATTCGACTAGGGGCTCCGACTGCCCTTACCAAAATCAATAAATTACTTTTTTAGGTATATCTGTCACATGAAGTTGATAATAAATGGATAACATTTTTTGTTTAGCGTTGTACTTAGTTGCAAGTTGTTAGATATAGAGATCGGTATAGCCGAGTTATTTTCTAGCATTGATGTATATAAATTGTTAATGACCCCATACTACTACATATCTACTCGTAGTCAAATTGTTACACTTCTCAATTCTAACAAACTAGTGGAAGCATTTTTTTATTTTTGTTTAATGGGAATTGGGAGCATCCAATTGCAAAACATAACCTTTAATTAGAACGACGATGGATAAGCAGACGTAAGTGTTAAGTTGGTTTGTTTCTTTAATGTCTTTTTCACCATCTATGTTGATATTTTTTATCTTCTCCATTTTCATTTGCTGAAGGTACATAATCGGGAAAATATCAATAGTGGTGGAAGAAATTATACAGCGACCGCGAAACAAGCCCATTAAAACGTTTGTAGGTCCATCTTAATGGAAATGATGTATGTTGATAACCTTATGGGTGTCGTGATAGATCGCCGAAGAAGACCTAAAGACTCTAAAAGGGGTGTTAATGCTACTGCCGAGAAAAAAAGAGCCCTTAGGGGTGGTGAGACCACTGAGGAAAAATCCAACAAGAAGATAAATAAGGTTGCTCGTGTTGTTGCTAATACTTAAACTTCTGATACTACCGTCACCGCCCATGTGTCTGATCAACGGGACTTTGTTGCATTGTGATATCATTGCTGAGAAATAAAAACGAGATCACGGGGCAGAGTAGCCATTGACGGGAGATTTTATGAGAAAGAAATGGGTGTTGAGGAAGAACGGGACCACTGGTTAGCAGTAGCCAAGAAAGATTCGAGGACTAGTCCTTCACTATATTGGATAACTTAGCTATTATTGTTAGTGCCACCCTCATTTCCATTTGAGAGCATGTAGTTTCTGCTAAAGTTGGAATTATAGGTGGTTCGTTTGGTGCTAGTAAGGAGCCGGCCCCTCCACTAACCATAGTCGAGCGGTATATGTACCCCCTCCCCTTCCAAAGAGTTGAATATCCTACCAATAGGTTCATCTCCGGTGGATATAAGTAACCGTCAACCTAGTGTGGATGTTATAACTTCTGACCCTCCAAATATTGTTGCTCCAATTGTTCCTGCTGTTGTACAAGTATCCTCTCAACCTGAACCATTTGAGTGACCTCTTGCGATTAGCATGCCTAAGCCCTCTACTCTCATGTTCCAACAACTCAAGCACTGTCCTGAGATGACCCTGTATAATAGCATAAGCATATCAGATCTCCTAGAGCGCCATCTTGAGTTATCAATAGAGATATATTTTCTATCATTTTCAAATAATATGGTATTTGTTTGCATTTTTATAACATGGTAATTATCAGTAGTGCCAAATTATTATCATTTTCTGTACGCATAATTATCATAAATAAATGGTGCTGGCCTATCAAAAGATGAACCCTACGGATGCTAAAGTTATGGATGGCTTTCAGCAGGAGCCCTTATTATTTGGTTCTGTGAAAAACCTCATTGCCAACCTTGTGCGCTACAAGAAGGGATATAATGCTTCCAAAGCATATTGTGAAAAGTTATTGAATGATAAAGAAGATCTAAGAAAACGTATTACTACTGTTACCTCCATGAATGATGAGTTAACCAAGATTGTGGCAGATCTGACTGGTCAAAATGAAATCCTCTCTAAGTGAGCGACGAAACTCATTTCTCATAATTCTGGGCTACTGGTCAGAGTTAAGAAGTCCTCTATTGCCAGCAACCAAGTTCACTTTGAGAATAAAACTATACATTCGGAAGCAACTCGGTTGAGATTGGATCTTGAGCATACGGAGAAATATCTGAATGAGTTGGTCACCAAGGCCCATGCTGATGGACAAAGAGAGGCATTAGAAAGAATGAAGCCAAACCTGGAACTAGTTCGCAAAGAGACCATCATTGAGCTCTGGAAGATGATTGTTGATATAGCGATAAGTTAATTTAAGGGACTTGTACCAGATAAAGAGAAACCATGGGTTACTGATGAAGAAGAAAAAGAAGAAATAATAGAAAAGGCGACAAATATGGACACTCAATTTCCAAATTGACTCATTCTTCAACTGAGGGGTTAGTGGCTACTCCCATTACTACTTGTACAATTTTAGTTCCCTCTGATGGAAAATTAGTAGAGAAAGAAGTTGGCTAAGAAGGTGGTAATGTGTAATTTTTTAGTTGAACTTTTCTATGATTTTTTTTGCAATGTTAGTCATAGGGTGGTTTTATTAAACTTTTACTTGTCTTAACACTATGTTTGTTCACTATTTTCATAAACTATTGTTGTAACCTTTGTTTTTATTATTGGAGATTATGAGAGAAGTTGATATTATGATTTTTATAAGCATAATGATGCTTGTTGTGTGGCTATAAGAGTTATTTATAGGTTAGCTTGTTGTATGGGCTTTATCAATCTAAGCTCTGTAAGGTTCGTAGTATGGTCTTATAGACTTCAAATTTATAGTTGGTTCACTTTACTAAGCTATGTATCTTGGGCTCAGTGTGGCCGTTAGCATGGCCTTCAAGTATTTTGGTATGGACCACTTCACTTTTATTGACTATACTTAGTCAGAACTCGGTATGGCCCGTTGCGTAGCCATATAGGCGTGTCTCATTTTAACCCTTTCCCTTTTATGATAATTGGCTATACCCCCTGAATTATTTTCTAACTGAATGGAAATGTAATAATTTGGTAAAAGAGGTGACTTCATTAATAATTTTGGCTTATAATGTGTCTCATTAAAAACCTTTTAGCGCCACCAAAAGAGAAAAGAGTGCACAACCGCTCTTAAGTAGCATGGTGATACATTTTCAAATAATTTACATTTCATGGATTTTCCAATGCATTTCCATCTATGTTTTCTATTCTATATGCCATGTGATGTCCTTTAGAAATGAGTATGTACGGGTCATCCCAATTCAGAGCTAACTTGTCTGCGTTCTTGTCTTGAACTCGTTGAAATACTTTTTTCAAATTTAAGTCACCTACTTTGAAGCTTCGAGGTTTAAGCTTGGAGTTGAATTTGCTTCTCATTAGATTATTGTAATGCTTAGATTGAACCCTGACCTGATCCATCATTTCTTCAATCACGTCGATTCATGATTTTCATTCTTGGTCATTCACCTCTTTTTAATAATTGAATTTTCGATGGTTTGGTATTATTATCTATGCTGGTACAATTGCCTTCATTCTATACACTAGCGAGAAAGGTGTATCTCCAGTTGCTGACCAATGTGTAGTCTGATTCCCTATAACACCTTAACTACTTTGTTTGGCCACTTTCCTTTTGAGCCATCGAGCTTCTTCTTAATTCTTGATAAGATGGTTTTGTTTATAACCTCGACCTGACCATTATCTTAGGGGTAGTACGGTGTAGAAAAATGTTGGGTGATTTCATGCCTTTGGGAGAATGTTGTCATGACTTCGTTTTAGAATTGAGGTTCGCTGTCGGTCATGAGAATCTTTCGAATTGCAAATTGAGAAAGGATCTGATTTTGAAGGAAGTCACATATCTTTTACAATCTTGTCTTTGCTAAAGCCTTGGCCTCGACCCATTTAGTGAAATAGCCAACTGCCACCGTAAGGAATTCTCGCTTATCGGTAACCATTGGGAGATGCTCTACTAAATTCATCCCTCATTTGTTAAAAGGGCACGATGTTGGTACCACGCTCATTGGCTCACTGGGTAGGTGTCGCTTGTTGGCAAATTGCTGGAAATAATGACATTTTTATACCAAGGCTTGTGCGTCTAGCAAGCTTAGGACAGTAAAACACTGCGAATATAAATTTCATTATCAAGCTCTTCTAACTATAATGAGCACCTGATTCTTCATCATACATGTCTTCAATTATTGCATTTGCTTCTTCCTTGTTTACACAATGCAGTAATGGGCAGGTTGCACTTTTTCTATATAGCACGTCACCCAGAAGTATATATTTGCATGCTCGAACTCGCAATGACCTTGCTTCAGCTTTGTTCGGTGGTAGGGTATGGCTCCTTAATTATTATATATATTCATCCCTTCAATCTACTGTTTTTGTAATTGCATATACCTCTAATTTTTCAGTTCCTCCCACTACTGTCATTGAGTTTTGGTTATGGACGGTCAGGTTTTCTTCTTAAGTTGTTATCTTAGTCAAAAAAATCTTCCATTAAATTTTCAGGCCGAGTTATTTATTCGTACTCGGCCCCATCGAACTTGTTTCCCATTTTTTCATGGCTTCTAGGTACCCCTGTGTACTTACGTGTTTTGCCTTATATGATCGCGTGGCTTGACTCATGACTTGTTGGGATTCCGACCGGACTATCAATCGTCGGGCTCCGCGTATATGGGCCAGTTTGAGGCATGCTAACACTGATTCGTACTCTGGTGCATTGTTGGTTTCTTCGAATGTGAATCGTATTGTTTGTCTGATTTATTCTCAAGTTAGCATCTTTAATATAATTTCGGCGCCCTCCTACCCTCCCCCCGTTTGGGTTTGACGCACCATTTGACATCTACTGTCCACCGAGAGGTGTCTCCATTTTCTTTAGTTATCTTGTTATTCGAACCTTGCATCCGACAAACTCGTTGATGAAGTCAGCCACTGCTTGGATTTTTATCACCTTTATTGGCTCATAAACTATGTCGTTTTCTCTCAATTCCACTGACCACCTTGTTAATCTTCCTAAAACATCTGGTTTTGAAAGTACGTTCCGAGCGGGAATGAGGTACACATGACGATGGTATGACTCTGGAAGTAGGGGCACATTTTCCTGGATGTGACCACTAAATTGAGGGACAGTTTTTTCTAGACTCAGATACCTGGTTTCTGCATTGATTAATCCTTTACTGAAATAGTACACCGGCTGTTGTATGCCCGTCGTTTCTTGTACAAGTACATCACTTACTGCATAGATTGATACCGATAGGTATAGGTAAAGTTTCTTTCGCGGGTCTGGTACCGTTAGCAGTTTTAGAGATGTCAAATATGCTCCAATGCATGAAATTCCTTGCTACATTCATCCGTCCAATTGAAATTTTTGGCCCTCTTTAAAATCTTAAAGAATGGTTGACTTTTATTGGATGCTCTGGATATAAATTTTCAGAAGGCCATTAAGTGCTCAGTTAATCGCTGCACTTCTTTTATGTTTCTTTGAGGCTCTATGGCTAATATTTCTTTTAACTGAGAGGGGTCAACTTCCATCCCCCTCTTACTAAAAATAAAGCCTAAAAATGTTCCACTACGTAAAATAAAAGAACATTTAAGAGGGTTAAGTTTTAATCCATACCTCTGTAGCATTTGGAAGACCATCCCCAAAAAATTAAGTTGCTTATCTCCAAAATTGCTTTTTACAATCTTATCGTCGATGTAAGTTTCTATATGTTAGCTTAGTTGTCCTTCGAATATCTTGTTTATTATTCATTGATATATTGACCTTGAATTTTTTAGTCCAAATATCATGACCTTAAAACAATAAAGGCCTCGTTCGGTTTGAAACATTGTATTATATTTGGAGTATGCGCCGATGAATGATAGAAACTCTTTACAAGAGGCGGGATCTACTAGTTGGTCAATTCTAGGAAGAGAAAATGTATCATTCAGGCATGCTCTATTGAGGTCGGTGAAATCAACACACATGTGACATTATCCATTTTTATTTTTCACTAACACCAGGTTAGCTATCTATATTGGATGTTTCACAAACCTGATATAGCCTAACTTAACTAACTTGTCGCATTTCTTAAATATCGTCTCTGATTTTTATGGAGAGAAGGTTCGTCGTTTTTGCCTTATTGGTCAAACAGTACTATCAATGGTTAGGGAATGACACATGATTATTGGGTTACTCATGTTACTTTCTCTGCGTCCCATGCGAACACGTCCTCATTCTTCTGCAGTAAAACTATCAAACTATTTTGAAAATCTTGTTCAAGACTATTACATATTCTGACGACTTTGCCCTCTTCAAATATGATATTTTCTTCTTCGTACAGGATGTCTTCCTCCTCGTCATTCTCTCTGGGGTCGTCCATCTCTAAGTTATTTCGATCAATCGGTCATCGATACTCCCACACCCTATAGCTTGTTAATTGCTATTAGACCATTTTAAAGAGGTCCATCCTTATGGCTTAGCACTACCTCGTCGTCTATTGGTACTTGATGTATTGCCTGAATGAGCAAGTCGTGGCTAGGAATGGCAATCTGGGTTTTGTCTGACCCGACCTGGCCTAATCGCGTTTTTTCCGGCATGAACATAGAACGGATCGGGTTCGGGTTTAGAAATTATAACCTGCAACCGGGCTGGGTCAGGCTCGAGTGTCTAATTTATCCGACCCGTTCCAGCCCGAAAATTATAAAATACATATACAAAATAATTTATTATACATAAAATAAAAATAATATATTAAAATAATAATAATATAATATATTTAAAATAAAATATAATATATTAAAATATATTAAAATTGATGTTCACGGGTCGGGTCTGGTTGACCAACGGACATGAATTGACGGGCTAAGGTTTGAAACTATTAGGTCCAAAGCGGGTCGGGCTGGGTTCAGGCTCAAGCGTCCATAAAACAGACTCAGGCGAGCCGAACTGAACCCCGCTCGCGGACGGCTCATTGCCATCCCTCGCCGTGGCCTTGAGCTTATGTAGCCATGGTATTCTCAATATGGCGCGATATGAATTGGGGGCCTCTGAGGTCATAAACAAACTGTGAATTATTTTTCGGTGTTGTCATGCCCTACTGTGATTGGAAGTTCAACCTCGCTCACACATTTAGTTTACTTTCCCTCGTTGATGACTAGTTGACTATCCATTGTCTTGAAAGGAGATACTCTCAGCATCTGCTCGTAGCTCGCCTTAAATATAACGTTGGTTGAGCTACCATTATCTACTGATATTCTTATCGTCATAACTCTCGAAATATTAGCATTAATTGTTAGTGTGTCTTCATGGAGTGTAATAGTACCTCTCATATAATCTTCATTGAAATTCAGATCTGTTACTGGTTCGAAAAAATTATGATATGAAGAACTGCCAACTAAATGTATATTTAAGTCCTTATGATGTCGCTTCTGTGCTGCTAGGTCAGTTCATGACAAGGTGTCTCTTCAAAAAATAGTACTAACCATTGTTGTTTTCCATAGGTTTGTTCGGTGCCTCAGTGAGTGTTGCATAAGGCATCCATTCTTTTGCTAACACGCTCTCTATTTGTTTTACGAATTGTCTATCAACCTTTGAATTTTCTCTTTCAACTGCCATCATTTCATTTGTTGGGTACCCATGATCATTGTGGTAGGCACAGAAATAACGATGGATTTTTTATACGGTGTTGCTAACTTACCCTCGACGATTGATATTTGGCTATCCTTTTGGTTTTGTCGTAGATAGTTGCTATGTTCTCCATCATAGGCGTGAACTTCATGCCATGATTCTCATAATAGGAAGGGTGCGACCGGTTGGCTTGGGATCGAGGCAGTCCGACCCGGGTCCCTCCTCATAACGCTTATTATTTCTGACAAACGGTTTAAACTCCAAGATTTTTTATTAAAAAGTAGGCGTCAATTCCACCTTTTTTGAATCGTCGACTAGAATAAACTGACCCGAACGAGCGAGAAGATGGGGTCATCTTTGTTCAACACTTTTTTGAATGCCACTACCACCACCGCTTCAGCACAACCTGAAATGGAGTTATCTCTCGTATGAATCGTTGCACACAATTTTTCAATGTATCCCTTCATTGATATAAATCCATGATGGCATCACCCTCCCTCTTGTGCTCTTTGTTTCCTACAAAATGAACACAACCCAAAGACCCTTAAAGTCTTTGATCAATTCCTTCTGCAAACTATTAAACTAGTCTAGGGTGTTCCCCTTCAACGTCATGGAGAATTCTCAGCAAAGCAACACGTCATCGGGGTTGAACGCCATCATCATGTTCCTAAATATCTTTAGATGGTACTTAGGGTCTCCTGATCCATCGTACAAACCTTCTTATATGGGATGAACTTTTGTGGTATATTTCTTTCCAGGACGCTCTTGACAAAGAGAGACTCCTGCAAAACATAAGCAGCCATAGTGGGCCTTATATGGCCATACTCGACAACCTCAGTTCTTTTTTCCTCGTGAGGTACTCCATTAGTGGAAAATTTATCCCGATTAGAGTTTGCCACTTTTTTATTCCTTTGATTTTAGCTCTTACTTTCATTGGTACGCTCCCCTCTATGAGCACAACTTTTGTTCATGTCACTGTGGTCATCCACACCATCTTTTTGGTGGAATTCTTGCCTAACTATGATCCTATGGAGGACCTTCTCTCTTAAACGATGTAAGGTATGAGCAATTTGGTCAAAATGTTTCTTAGCCTTCTCGTCTCTCTCTTACTACTACTGTGCAACCTGATGCTGCTCACGTTTGATTTCCTCTATCCGAGTCTCCAAGATCTGCACGTTAGAAGGGGTAAAAGACATACCAAGATTCATGGGGTTTTCTCTCTGTGCAGCTCAGCCGGCGTTCTCTTCAGTTTTGTATGGGATTGATCATCATTCTGGCTTCGGTTACGTAAACCTCCCGATGGTCAGCTTGATCAGCTCCTACGATTACCTCGTCGCTGGTTGGATTCTCCATGGTTCATTGGTTGCCTTGCCTACCTTTCTCGTGAGGGGATGTCGTATTCTCCCTCTCAATTCTTGACCTAGTCATCGCGTGCTATGGTTCGAGCTACGCATTGTGCGTTTCCCAAACGGTGCCAAACTTTGGTGAGAGAATTTTGTGATAGGTATAATGTATGGAAAAAGGAAGAACAAAGTGCGATTATCTTATTGCTTTGAAAAGAAAACATTACATTATTCTATGATCTCATTTATTTTATATAATACATTTGTAATACATAAATTCACTACTTCCTAATAACTCTCTTTTAATCATGGGTTCATGTCTTGCTCTCACTTCCTTCGTGATATTCTGTTATTTCTTTAGTGGCCTTATTTATCGTAACAACCATTAAGCGTCGGCCGAGGTATGGTTCTATTTTTACACGGACGCCGGTTTTGTATTGCTGAGGTTATTTCATCCTATTCTCCTAAATAACCTGATGTATGATCATGCTTTAGTTAGAAACTAACTAAAATCGATCCAACTAACTAAAATCGATGTACACTTTTCGAAACTAACTAAAATCGATAAATTATAAATAATTTTATTAATGAATTAAAAACAAGAATAGAAAGATCCAAGTGTTTGGAAAATAAATTTTTTATTGCATGTTTCTTTTAAGTGATTGAGTCTATGGATTTTGAGTTTCAATATTTTTTCTCTCCTTGCCTCTAAATTAGATTTATTTATTTACAATATTAATTTGTGTATTTTGTTTTTGTAATGATTTATAATTTTTTTTATAGAATTGAACGAGTATCGAGAGAAATTTTTTTGATGGGGGTGAAGAGGTAAATGTGAAAATTAAGATTCTAGTGGTCGTGCTTAATTCAGTTGTAAGTGGGTTAATGAGATTTCTCGTTATATAATAGTGAAAGCTTATTTCTTGGAAAACGGTGATGAAATTGTTGCATAAAGATGATATTTCTAGAGGTCAGTCATTCTCTAATGATATTATTTAAGAAAATATGTGTTTTAATTTTGGATCATATTTCTTTATTGCTTGTGGCATACTAGATTTACTGTATTGATTTTAATGTTAGTAAGATTGATAATAAATGATGTATTGATTGTAATGTTGGTAGGGTTGACAATAAATGATGTTGATTACGTATATAAAGAGAAGTTTGGTAATGTTGTTAGAGTTGACAAGGCACATATAAAAAACATTGTTGAGCCCCATATATTATGAAGACTTGACAATGGTAATATAGGTTTCTGGTTGGATAAGTGGATTGGAAACCCTCTTATACAACTATCTAATATTGTAAACATTGCTTGATATGTCTCTGATAAAGTGTATTCCTACTGGTAAAATAATACATGGTATATCGATAAATTAAAGGTTAATGTCACCACCTCATATATTAATAAAATTCATAAGCTTACAATTATTTTAGATATAAATGATAAGATTATCTAGTCATTGGGTAACAGTGGTGACTTCATTACGAGCTATACCTGGAATCATATTAGGAAGATGAACAAAATCCATTCTATTTTCTAAAATATGGAACAGCATAACTCCTACAAAATACTATTTTCTCCTCTGGGAAACTTTCAAAGGTTTCATCCATGTTGACACAAACTTTGAGAAGAAAAAACTTTATCTAGCTTCTAAATGTGTTTTCTGTAATAGTATGGAATCAATTAATCATTTATTTGTTAATTTTTCCATATCCTGGGATATATAGACCCATTATTCTAATCTAATTGTCATTCCAATTAGAAAATATATGATTTTCCAACATCTAATCATAAGCTTACAATTATTTTGGATAGAATTGATAAGATTATCTAGTCATTGGGTAACAGTGGTGACTTCATTACCAACTATACCTGGAATCATATTAGGACTAGAGGAACAAAATCCATTCTATTTTCTAAAACATAGAACAACATAACTCCTACAAAATACTATTTTCTCCTCTGGAAAACTTTCAAAGGTTTCATCCATGTTGACATAAACCTTGAGAAGAAAAATCTTTGTCTAGCTTCTAAATGTGTTTTCTGTAATAATATAGAATCAATTAATCATTTATTTGTTAATTGTTCCATATCCTGGGATATATAGACCCATTATTCTAATCTATTTGTCATTCCAATTAGAAAATATATGATTTTCCAACATCTAATCAGATGTTGGTACTGGTCTACTAAAAAATGATTCACATCAGGACTGTTATCCGACATATTATCGGTTGACATATTTGGTATTATGGAAACAAAATCAAATTTGATGAATCTAATATTACTACCAATCAATTATTAGATAAGATTCACCACTCTATTTATCATATTAGCAATACCAAATAATTCATAAAGAAATATTGAGCTAGTGTTATTAATATTGCTAACTAGATTGGCATTTTTTTTCTCTAATAATAACCATGTCACTTTAAACACATTCAAATAGATGGCTCCTAATGTTAACAAAATCAAATTAAACACTAATTGTTCTTGCGTTATTAATGAAGATTCTAGTGGTGCTTGTATATTTAGGGGTACCAATGGTGATGTGCGATGTTCTTATGGTAGAATTTATGGTAAAATGACTCCCTTAATTTATGAAATTATGGCCTTGTTTGATAGTTTCCTCATTTGTAACCTTAGCAACTATAGAAATATTGACATATAGTCTGATTATGAGTTATTAATTGATGAATCTGAATTCTGCACGCTCCCCGGACAAGGACAGATCGGTCCAAGGCCTCCGGACCGGACAGATCGCACTGACCGGACAGATCACTTTGAGCACAATGACCATAGGACTGTTCGAACTATGACAAAAGTACTAAAAAACCTAAACACTTCTTGACTAAGCTACTTGCTCTTCTACTTAGAGCTCATGGGTCTTTGAACATGACACGGGTCCATTAAACATGACCCGAAAGCCCATAAGGGCCCAAACATCAAGGTATAAATACCCAACCACCTGCATTAAGTGTGGGTAATGAGAATTAACTGCTAGCGGGCTGCTTAATTATCTCTCTACTCTCTACTCTAAACACATAACAACCACACACTACTATAAATCACCAACCAAATTACTAGCCTACCCTCAGGCGATTATTATCCACACCAAATTGGCGACCACAGTGGGAGCACGAAGGTGCCTGAATCAAGCATTCAAAACCAGCTAATATAATCTGTCCGTATGAATCCGGACAATCCAGAAGTACCACCAGCTCTGCTCGAAGTGGTGGGGGAGAACGATGAGTACACTATCGAAGAGCGTGAGAGGCTCAAGGGTGAAATAGAAGCTCTGAGGGCAGAAAAGGCCAAGATGGGCGTGAAAGAAAAGTCCAAAGCATCGGTTGCTCATCACACTGATAACCCCAAAGAGAATGAGTCTTCAAAGACTCATGTGAGCACTAAAAAGACTCATGCCAGTTCTAAAAAATCTCACCGGTCTAAGCCAGTGGAGAGTTCTGACTCAAGCTCAGAGTCTTCTGATAGCTCTTCGGACAGTGAGGGAGTTGAAAAATACTTATCCTTTAGCAGCGATGAGGGTCGAACTAGAAAGAAGCAAAAGCAGATTAAAAAATACTCAAGAAAAAGGGATAGACAAGGAAAGATGAAAAGGCATATTGGTAAGGGATCATATCATAGCCGGAAGCATATAGACCAGATGCTGATGGATCCCTTCGCTTTTCACGATGAGCCAGGTATCTTTGCAACTCCCAATGAGGGTACTGCGTTCAGTCGTGGAAAGAATGGAGGCAATCTCCATTGTCTTCTAAAATTCTGTCCGGAAACCTCCCTAAGAGGTTTGATAGCACCAAAATAGAGAAGTACGATGGCAGTACTGATCCGGACAACCATCTGGAGCAATTTAAGAACTTCATGATGAACTTTGACGATGATGATAAACTACTCTGTAGGGAATTCTCCCAATCATTTACGGGGAGTGCTCTAAAATGGTACAACAGCCTGCCTCAGGGTTGTATTAAAGACTTCGATACTTTTTGGGTAGCCTTTCGAAGGCAGTTCGTAGGGAGTAAAGAACTAAAGGGCAATGGAGACACAATAATCCATTGTGCCCATGAGCCAAATGAGTCCTTAAAAGAATATATAAGCCGTTTTGTGAACACCAAGAATGGGTTGGCTGATTGCTTCGAACAGGTAGCAATAGCATCCATGAGACAGGTAGGGCTGTTATCGGGTCGGGTCGGTCCGGGTTTGGACGAGACCGAGACCGACTCGATAAGCTATCGGGCGGGTTGAGCCGGACCGCTAAGCGAAGGGAGCCAGATATTATGGACCGGGACCGGCTCGTTAAGAATCGAGTCGGTCCGGTCCGACTCTTAACGGGCGGGTTTGTTAGTTCATCATAATTTTCTTTAGGGTTTTAGTTAAGAATATACATAGATTATGAAAAACCTTATGTATTTCTCTTATCGGGCTGGTTACCGGGCGGACCGGTCCAGACCGGTAAGAGAGTCGGTCCAAAAATTTGGCTCCCAACCCGCTCCCTAAGCTATTCGGACCGGTCTCGGGCGGGTCTTACCGGTCCGGTCCCGGGCGGGTTAACGGGTTGGGAGGCCCCCTAACAGCTCTAGAGACAGGGTTTGAACCCAGGCAATCTAGCTGATCCAGTTACCAGAAAGAAGGACATGACATGGGGAGGGTTGCTGAATCAGGTTGGCAAACAAATAAACGTCGATGAAACAAAGAAAACCAGGGTGCACAGGCAGGTGAGGTCTACCCCAGTGGCACCAAATCCCAATCAGAATCAGTCTGGGAATAAAGCAAGAGAGACCGGACAGGGGCATGGTAGGGCAAAAGCTCAGTCTCAGCCAGCTGCTCCTGCTCAAAGCCAGCAATCTAGAAACAAGAGAGGGCCATGGGTGCAACCGGAGTGGTTCGCAGAGTTAAAATAAAGTGTGGCCACTATTTTTGATAAAACAAAGGATGAGGTTCATTACCGGAGACCGGCAACGCTGCAGTCTCCTAGAGAGCATCGGAATAACTCTTTTTGCCAATATCACAACGATATTGGTCATACCACTGATGACTGCATAGCATTGAAACAAGAAGTTCAAAACATGATTGAAAGGGGGAAGCCGGGGGGCTACGTGAAAAGAAGAGGGGGTAACAGGCCTGATAACACTCACCGGGTTGGTCCAAGTAATGCTGCTCCGGAGGGAGCCATGGTTATAGTAGAAAGGTTTGACGTAGAATCTGAGTACTTGGATCCTGATCCAACTCGGAACAGAGTGGGTACAATTGAGGAATGTTCTAGGTCGGTCTCCGGACTCATTAAATTTTTCGAGTCACTTACGATTTTCGGAGGGGACACTATGACAGCTCCTACTGCTTCTTCGAGGAAGAGGCACGTTCATACTTTAGCCTCCCAGCTAGAAGGAGGCATGACTTCCTATCAGTCACAAAACTCGTTCCCCTTCATTGTTTTTGATGAAGATGATTTAAGAAACATTGGTGGCCCTCATGAGGATGTTGTTGTCATAGGAGCATCTATTGGGGGCAATGACATAAGACGAATCCTGGTGGATACTGGAAGCTCAGCCAATATCCTTTTCCTAACCACATACAAGAAAATGAAAAATCCAGCTGTAATTCAGAGTTCGGACAGATCAATTGTGGGCTTTACAGGCAGCTCAGCAGATGTGATCGGAGAGTTCGAAGAAAAAGTTCTATTGGGCAAGGGCCCTTTCAAGAAAATGGTCAGAATACTCTTTATTGTGGTGGATTGTCCCACTTGCTATAATGCTATTCTAGGGAGGTCTTGGCTCTCTAGGATGCATGCAGTGGCTTCAACAGTCCATCAGTGCTTGAAGTATGCTGTTCAGGGACAGGTTGGAGTCATCCGGAGCAACCAAAAGATTGCAAGAGAATGTTATGCCACTGCCCTGGCTCCTCGAACGCTGGGGGCAGTCCGTATTAATATACAATAGCAGTTTGAGGGCCTTTCTGGGGGTGAGGGTGAAATTGATGACCCTATAGAGACCCCTGGAGTATTAATACCAATCGAAGAGGTAGAAACACACTATTTGGGAGATGGGAAAAGTGTCAAGATAGGGTCTAAGATGCCACATGTGTTAAAAGATGAAATGTTAAAGTTTTTGAAGAACCATCAGCACGTTTTTGCTTGGTGCAACGCTGATGTTACTGGAGTTCCATCAGAAGTGATATCACATCACTTATCCGTCCGGAGAGACGTAGCTCCAGTGGTTCAAAAAAGAAGAGCTTTTTCTAAAGAAAAGGCTGATGTCATTGTGCAAGAGGTTTACAGGCTCACAAAGATGGGGCACATCAAGGAGTCTCAATACCCTTTGTGGACTGCCAATCCTGTCTTGGTGAAAAAGAAGAATGGCAAGTGGCGCATGTGCATTGACTTCACAGATCTCAATAGAGCTTGCCCAAAAGATTTGTATCCAGTTCCCCAGATTGATCAGTTAGTAGACTCCACCTCTGGGAACAAGATGCTTTCCTTTATGGATGCTTTCTCCGGATACAATCAGATTCAAGTAGATCCAAAGGATCAAGAACATACCACATTTGTCACTGACAGATGTCTTCATTGCTACAAAGTAATGCCATTTGGTTTGAAAAATGCTGGGGCTACTTATCAGAGATTAGTCAACAAGGCATTTGCTGATCAAATTGGAAGAAATATGGAAGTGTACATTGATGACATGATGGTAAAGAGTGTAGATGAGCAGTTGCACTTGTCCGATCTCCAAGAAACTTTTGCCAACTTGGTAAAAGTGAATTTGAAATTAAACCCAGAAAAGTGTGTGTTCGGAGTGCAGTCCGGGAAGTTTCTAAGCTATATCATTAGTGAGCATGGAATACAACCCGATCCGGACCAGCTAAATGCTCTTTTCCAAATGGAGCCTCCTCGAAACATTAAAGAAGTACAGCGGTTAACGGGGAGATTAGCTGCCTTAAACAGATTTATCTCAAGGTATTCAGACAGGTGTGCACCTTTATTTCAAACTTTGAAGGGTGCAAAGGGATTCGATTGGACCCCACAGTGTGATGAGGCTTTCAATGAGATCAAGAAGCACCTGTCCTCTCCCAAGACTTTGTTTAAATTAGTTGATGGGGAAACCCTCTTCGTATATTTGGCAGTTTCAATTTATGCCATCAGTGCTGTGTTGGTAAGAGAGGTCGGTGGTCATCCCCATCCAGTATACTACATCAGCAAAAGTTTGGTAGATGCAGAAAGGCGTTACTTGAAACTCGAAAAGTTGGCATTAGCCCTGGTGATAGCTGCCAGGAAGATGAGGCCTTATTTTCAGGCTCATCCTATCATCGTCCGGACCTCTTTTCCCCTGAAGAATGCCCTTTAAAAAGCAGAAATTTCGAGCAGGATGACTAAATGGTCAGTAGAGTTAGGGGACTTCGACATAGACTTTGCTCCCCGAACAGCTGTCAAGGCCCAAGCTGTGGCTGATTTTCTGGTTGAATTCCACTCCGACAGGGATTCAGAGCAAACTACTGATATAAAAGATAAAAAGGTATGGGTCGTCCGAACTGATGGTGGATCTAGCACTATGGGATGTGGTGCAGGAGTATGTTTAGCTTCCCCATATGGAGACATAATGTACCAGGCTATTTGTTTTGCTTTCAGGGCATCTAATATGAGTCCGAATATGAAGCAGCTATAGCTGGTTTAAAGTTAGCCTACATTTGTGGGGCTAAGAGGGTCAAGCTACTAAGTGACTCCCAACTACTTATCCACCATGCCCAAGGCCAATCTGAGGCTAAGAAGGAGCAGCTTGTGAAATATTTACTCCTCCTCAAAATGAAGCACTTAAGTTTAAAGGTGTTGTCTATGAACATATTCCCCGGGCAGAAAATGAGCTAGCAGACTTATTGGCAACCATAGCATATACGGAGTCATATCCATGGATCCATGTGCTCGAAAGCCCCTCCATTCAACTTAGTAAGGGTAAAGAAGAGGAAATTTTTGAAATACAAGCAAAACAACCTCAAGATTAGAGATTTCCTCTCCTGCAATATCTCTCCGATGGTGTTGTACCTCCAGATAAGTCACTAGCCAGAACATTGAAACACAGGGCTCGTGGTTTCATCATATTGAGAGAAGTGTTATACAAGAAGTCCTATAATAAACCTCTCCTGCGCTGTTTGGGGGATGAAGAATCACAAGTGGTCCTCTCCGAATTGCACGATGGTGAGGGATCAGCCCATTGTGGGTTTAGAGCTTTGACAAGAAGAGTTTTACTCTCCGGTTATTATTGGCCATCAATCATGAAAGATGCTAAGGAATTGGTAAGAAGGTGTGACCCATGCCAGAGGTACAACAATGAAATTCATGTACCAGCCATTCCTTTAGAGTCAATTTTTGAGCCTATTTCTTTTGCTCGATGGGGATTGGATTTGGTAGGGCCTCTCCCTGTGGCGTCCGGAGGACGCAAAACTATAATTGTGGCCATAGACTACTTCTCGAAGTGGGTAGAAGCAGCCCCCTAGCAGGGACAACATCAAAAGCTGTTATAAAATTCATTCTGTCCAACATCTGTTGCAGATTTGGTGTCCCACAGAAAATAACAACAGACAATGGGCCACAGTTCGAAAATAGGGAAATGGAAAGTTTCTGTGCCTCAAGGGGTATACAACATTGTTTTTCTTCACCTTTCCACCCACAAGAAAATGGGCAAGTTGAAGTGGCTAATAGAACTATACTGTCCGGTTTAAAAAAGAATTTGGAAGGGGCTGCTGGGAAGTGGCCTAGTTATCTACAAGAGGTCTTGTGGGCCTACCGGACAACACATGGGGCTGCAACACAAGAATCACCCTTTGTTTTGGTCTATGGGATGGATGCATTAGCTCCCATAGAGGCAACTATCCCCTCCTTTCGTGTTCACAACTTCTCCGAACACGCTAACGAGGTGGCAATCAGAGGTCAACTTGATTTGATAGAAGAAAGACGGGTTAAACCTCACCTTCGAGTTGCACACTATCAAGGCTTGATGAGAAGCAGGTTTGCTTCCAAAGTTAAAAGAAGAGATTTCCAACTGGGGCACAAAGTATTAAGGAAGATCTTCTTACATACTAAAGAAAAATTGTTCGGAAAGTTGGCCCCAACTTGGGAGGGTCCGTATATGGTTGTTGAAAGAATTAAACCTGGAACTTATTGGTTGGAAGACAAAGATGGTAGAGTTCTAACTCATCCTTGGAATATCGAGCATCTCCGGATGTACTTGGAATAGCACTTGTGTAAATATTTACTTGTTTGAACATCCATGTAAATATTTGGGGGCATACTCTTTCCTCCCTAGTGGCACAGAGAGGGTTTAATGAGGTGTCCGGGCTGTTGAATAAAATTTGATGCCTTCTTAAAAAATTTCTAAGTGTTTTTAAAGTTTTGTCCCTTGTCGTACTATCCGGATTGAAATAACTAAGGGCTATTTAAACTCTAGCCGGAGAACTTAAACACTCTCACAATCAAACAACTAAAGGCTACTTAAACTCTGGCTATC
This sequence comes from Limnanthes douglasii subsp. nivea, assembly GCA_036936605.1. Classification (NCBI taxonomy): domain Eukaryota; kingdom Viridiplantae; phylum Streptophyta; class Magnoliopsida; order Brassicales; family Limnanthaceae; genus Limnanthes; species Limnanthes douglasii. The sequence continues at coordinate 82,641,941 of JAUPFV010000002.1, read as the reverse complement.
AAAATTAGAGCAAGTAATGAAAGAAGATGATAGTTGTACAGAACAGAAATATTCATTAAAATTAATAACTTGAAATTGCCTTGGCCTTCCAAGGACTTTTAAATGATCAAAGTCGAACACAAAAAACCTATCCGGTCAAATACCGGACACCATTACAAAAAGAGTGCCTTGGCCTTCCGAGGACTTTAGTCTGGATAGAAAATAAACAAAGTGGATCATAAGTTAAGGTTGAGCCTTTGAAGATGGCTCACATTCATCTACCTTCTTGCCCTTAGGGTCGTTTTTCCCTTCATCTACCTTCTTGCCTTTACAATTGTCTTTTTCTTCATCTGGGCTCTCCCTAGTATGTTTTTCATCACCCGAGGAGTCACTGGAGTAGCCATACCTGTCGCCTTTGGCCATCGTATGGTATGGGAGGTCTTCAGGCTCAACATAATGCCATAAGTCCCCTAGGTTCTTCTTCGGAAACTTTTCATGGAAAAGTAGAACCAAGTCAGACTTCACTTTCTCAAGCAGTTGCTCTTCGCTTTTGATCATCTGGTTGGCATAAGCATTGATCTTGGCTTGGATCTTGGCCTCCTGCTCCTGTAACAAAGTATTTTTCTCCTCGGCAGCCTTAGACACTGCATTCTCAAGAGCAATCTTATCAGTGGTTAAGTTGGTAATGACTTTGTCCTTTGCCTTGGTTTCTTCCTTTGAGGTAGCAAGGTCTTTCTCCAGACCGGACAGTTTCTCCTGGAGGTCTTTGATGGTTTCCTCTAAAGTGGTGACTTTGGTGGTGCTTATTTTTTGGCTTCTCTTCAACTCCTCGTTTTCTTCTTTCAACATGTCAGCATTGGAAGTGGCAGTTCGGAGGTCTTCGGACAGTTTCTCCTTGTCAGACTTAAGGTCTTTAATGATGTCTGCCTGACTCCGAACTTGTCTCTCCAACGTAAGTACCGGCTGCACGTTTCTTAACAATGAATGGGCTATGGTATCCCTTTCACTAGAGACAATAAAAGTCTTACCGTTAAAATTGACTGTGTTGGAGCTGCTCGGAGGAATGTAAGGCCCTGCAAAGTCATCTCTAGGGAGATTGATGAAGTATTCACCAAGCTCATTAAGACCTGTGATGTCTACTCCATCAATGTTGAGATCTCCCCCCTCAACTTCATCGGTGTGAAAGTCCCCCGGGACCTCTTCGTCCTGTGTTGGGTCAGAAGGCTCAGCATGGAAGGAAGGCTCCGGAGCCCGAAGAGAAAGCTCGTTTCCCTTGGAAGTCTTTTTCTTCTTCGCTTCCCGGTCTGCGCCTTCGCTTCCCTGTTTGCGATTTCTCTTGGAAGCCCTTAGGGGTTTTGGGAGATTCGTTTCCTGCCTTTCAGTCTCTTGCTCCACTACTTGCAAGAGAGCAGCATCAATTTGGCTCTGGGCTGGCCCCTCCGGAACTGTTGGAGCATCCTTCTCAGCATCAGCAGGGTTGGCATCACCCACCACCCTTTTGCCCTTCTTCTTCTTGCCTTTCATCTTGCTCGGGGCTTTGGCCCGGCCTGGCAGGAAGAGTGTCCCATCTGGTTCATGGGTCCTCTTGAGCACGACGTCTGGAGAAGGCTGGGTGGTGAGCTCCTCCCAGGTCAAGTCTCTCCGACCTGTGGTGTTCCACAGGTGAGACCTCGCCAAATTTCCACTAGTGAAAGCATCGTGGAATCTGTTCCCCCAATTCTCAGTAGCCCAGGCATTAATCTTGCCACAAGTTATCTGCCCGGCTTTCTGATAGCCACTGAACTCCTTGGGCAGTTCTGCCAAGACAAAAGTAAAACAAATTAGTATAAACTAAGTCCAAAAAGAAAAGACAAGAGAGACAAAAATATAAAGGCAAGATGCTTACGGTCACTCCTCCATCTGCTTCTGAGGAGGCTTGGGTTCTCTCTGGATTTTATCTTCTTGCCATTCTCCCACGCACCACTGACAAATAGGAACTGGGTCCTCCAATTATTTCTCTACTCTCTACTCTAAACACATAACACCCATACACTACTATAAACACCAACCAAATTACTAGCCTACCCTCAAGCGATTATTATCCACACCATTAATCAGTATGCTTGCTCTTAAAAATCTCCTTGGTTTCTTAGACCAATCACCAATTGTTGTAGAAGTCTTAATAAACATAGCTTGACCATTAAGTATATTTATAGCATTAAAAAACAAGTTGCCGATTGGCTAGCCAGGTGGACCTTACAATGCAAGATAAAAACAGACCATGACTAAGATCAAATTCTCAATCCTCTTAGAAAGCATATGATTATGTTATCTTAGCACTAATGAATAATATCTCAATATTATGTGATTCTTGGGTGTCATTTTCTTTGGTTTATGCTCTTCTCTGTATAATATAATGCTTAATTTATATTCTATATGCAAAAAGAAGTGGAGTCTTGATCAATTCTAGTGTGTTACTTCTGAGGGAATTAATCTTGGAGCTGCTTCAAGTCCTTCTCTCACAAATGGTGGAATGAACCAGCCTCTTATTTGTCTGGTCCAACTCACTAATGGTGCAAGCTTGAACTTTGAATCATGCAACGAAAATGATACCATTCATCTTTGGGATACTCTTCACAAACCCATAATATATTTTAGCAATTACTTGTCTTTCAAGTAATTGATTATGTAATTATTTGGTTTATAATCAATCTATATAACTATGTAATAATTTCTTTATCCAACAAAATTCTTTTTTTTTGGAAAAAAGTAACATATGAAAATTAACATAAATTTCTTCTCTCTTTACGTGAATTATTACCATAATAGACATGAGACATGGTTACTTAGATTAGATTTATGCAATTTCTTTATATATTTATTTATATTAAAATTATATATAACAATTATTATTATTATTATTATTATTATTATTATTATTATTATTATTATCATTATTATTATAATTCGATGTAAAATTTTATATATAAAGTAAAGGTTGACATAACTAATTTTAATAAATTCTACACAAAATAAATTTAAAAAACTACTCAAATAAAAAATATAAAAACACATAATTATTAAAAAATTAACTTAAAATCAATTAACGAGCTTGAATCAATTATTAAGGTCCTAAAATATACAATATATAATATAAAATGATTAGTAGTTGTTCCGTTGTGATATTTTTTATTCAAAAATTTCTCACAACCTCAGACTTTAAAACAAATATTCAACCCAATATTTTCAATTCATTATGAAAATAAAATATGAAAAGAATGTACCTGATGTATAAATTTGGGGATGTAAATAGTTATTGAGCAAAAAGAAGCTATAGTTAGAGTAGTATTGAGTTTTCTCGCAAAAAACAATCGTATGTAAAAGAAATAAAACTATATTGACTAAATTCATGAAAACATATCATGAAAGTACTATGGATCATAAGTGTATATATATATATATATGTAAGTAAGAAAATAAACGAAAATCCTCAAAAAAATAATGAATCTTGTATTATGTTTTGTATCTTTAAAACATGTTTTTTCATAATTATATTTAAGTTCTTTATATCTTTCAATGTTTAAAAAAATTAATTAAAAAAAATTATGTATGTATAAAAGAATCTGCAATGACAGACCTGATTGCGATAAAGCATAAAAAAATCCCAATGTTTTTATTTTTTTAAACATGTTTTTTATCAAAATATTGTTAGGATCATAAAAAGACATAAAAACAAATAAAAATCTTGCATTTAGTTGCCTTCCAATCGACGCTTACTTTAAAATCTCAAACTTTGCAAATTTAACCTTCTTGTCAGGTGGTTGATAAATGTCTTGGAAGATTATAATATGCTTACGTTGGCATGCCAATCTTTTCAATATTTGATCAAAAGGCTCGGTTTGCAGCTGACACTTTACTTGGTTCTTATATTTTTGTTTGCACCCATTAAGCACATCTTGTTTGGATATATAGAGTTATATACTTTAGATTTTATCAACTTGAACTTTAAAATTGATGATAGATTCGCTCTGAATTTTAGCGACGTATTTAGTATAATTCTCAAATTTCTCGAAGCAATTTTCTGTATTTTCAGTGAATACATCCATGATAACTTTTCATATTGTGGTTCATCTTCTCAATTTGATATGTTGAAATTTTATTTTGAACATTCTTGTATTTTGTATGGGTTTTGTTTGATACGAACTCATGAATTTGATATATATCTTCAGTTGTTTTATAACATATCACACCTCCACTAGCTTCTTCAACAATTTATTGAGAACTAGAGACTAAACCATTATATATATATAAATTAAACCTGAAACAAATTTGCAGTTTATGAGAAGGACATCTTCGTAACAAATCAGTGAATTTTTCTCATGTGCCTCATAGAAAAACGTCATATTACGTTGATAAAATTTGAGGTAGTTGTTTCGTAATTTAACTATTGGAAGTGAACAATATTTCATTATAAAATTGTCCCAGATATTGATTATATTAGTATGTAGTGAAATACAATTTTAGGAAATCAACCAATTTGTAGCATCATCTCGGAGAGAGAATGGAAAAAAGTCACAATTTTATTGTATATTTATAGACTCCATCAAACTGGAATAGGTCGCAAATATCAAGAAATTTATGATCCAAATTGAATGGGTCGCTTAATTCTAGTGACGATGAACGAGCCAATCTTAAAATAAGTTTATGTAATTTTCAGATTTCATTGTCAATCATCCATTAGATCCTAATACACATAAGCAAATATAGAAGAAAAAATAAAAATAAAAGGTGATTAATTAAAAAATTAATAATAAACTAATAATAAAAAAAGTTAAAAATGATTAAATAGCGAATAAAATCGTTATGTTAGAATAATAGAAAGACTAAAAAAACTAAATTAATAAAATAATAATGGATAAGTTACTGATAACCACTCAGATAGAAACTAAATTACCGATAACCACTCAAATGGAAACTAAATTACCGATAACCACATGGGTTTTGAAATTTACCAAGGAACTACTTGCATCATATATTTCAAACCCTAACATTATCTAAAACAATTTGTTTTTAAAATAAAAACTTGTTTTGAAATGAACAAGATTTTGTTTTTTCAAACCAATTTTGCAACCCAATTACACGTAATTTCGCAACTTCAAAAATATTATCCAAAAAAGTGTTTTCGCTACAAAAGTACATATATTTTCACAACTTTTAAAAAGGTTATTTGTCTCACACTTAACTATCACTTATTTTCACAAAAACAAGTTTGTATTTTTATTTTTTCACACAATCATACTTTTGAACAATCAAAATTATATTTCTGCAACTATTTTCTTATTATTTTCACAAGAAAATTGTATGTATATTTGCAATTTTGAAAAATGTTGTTGTTTCACACCTTGTTAACACTTATTTTTCATAAAACAAGTTTGTTTTTTTGTATTTTTTCATACAATCAAACTTATATAGCAACCAAAGTTTTATTTTGGCATTCATGGGAGGTTGGCCATGAATGTCGAAATGCATGCCCTTGCAAAGAATGGTACTTGGGAGAAATGTAAACTTCCAGCGGGAAAAAATGGTCAGATGTAGATGGTTTACTATCAAACACAAAACTGATGGAACCATATAGCGATACAAGGCTCGACTTGTGATAAAATGGTACACACAAACTTACGGAATTGATTATTCCGGAAAATTTTCTCCAATGGAAAAGATAGACACGATTTGAGTTTTATTCCCAGTTGCATAAAACAAAAATTGGCCACTTCACTAGTTCGATTTAACAAAATGCATCCATCCATAGAGACTTAAAAGAAAAAGTATATATAGAGGCTCCATCATGATTTTTTATGAGTTTCGAAAAGATGAAGTATGTTGGCTTTGCAAAGTGTTATATGGGTTCAAATAGTCCCCATGAGCATGGTTTGGAAGATTTATTAGGGTAATAGAGTAATACAACATTAATGGTTGAGATTTATTGAGATAAAGGATCTCAGGGGAAGTATATTCATGATTTACTTGTAGAAACATGAATGGTTGATTGTAAACCACTCGAGACACCAATGCAGGTTAATGATGAGTTCAGAATGGTTGAAGGTGATAACCTGGTAGGAATATCAATGACTAGTTGTAAAACTAATTTACTTGTCACATACTTGACCAGATATAACCTATGCGGTAAGTTGTAAGTCAGTTTATGGACCAACCACAGTCGGATCATATGAAAACAGTCATATGGATAGTACAATATTTAAAAAGCATATCAGGGAATGTAATTATGTTAAAAAAATGGGCATCTAAATATTTAAACATACACTAAAATAGATTGGGATGGTAACCTAAATGATCACATGTCTACATCGGGTTACTTTAGCTAGTTGAGGGAAACTTAGGGACATGAAGAAGTAAGAAGCAGAAAGTGGTGGCACTTTCGAGTGTTGAGGTATAATTCAGAGGAATTTCTAAAGGATTAACAGAAATCTTGTGGATCGAGAAATTAATGACTGAAATTAGATTTCCATCATATCTTTTGAGTCATCTCAAGTATGACAATAAAATAGAAATAAGTATATCGGAAAATCATGTACAACATGAAAGAACTAAACATGTAGAAGTAGATCAACACTTTATAAAGGAAAAAATTGAAGATAGTACAACTGAACTTAATTTTGTAAGATCGGAAGATCAGCTAGCAGACATTCATAACTAAATATGTAGCATGGAAGATCTTCACTATAATTTTGAGAAAGTTGAGTATTGGAAATCCAACTATTCAACTAGAGGGGGAGTGTTGAAGATTAGAAAAATATTGAATACTAATTCTTGATTTAAGTATATTATTTAATTAGAAAAAATATTATTATTATAGGAAATTATTATATTAAAAAAATATTATTATGTAACTGAAACATGATAATATACTAATATAAATATAGGAAATATACATGAGAACTAAACATACAAAATCAATAATAAATATTTTTTTCTAACAAATTACACGTAATTCTGTAACTAAACAATAATTTTTTTCGCAACCAAACTACATATAATTTTGCAACTAAACAACAGTTTCTTTTTTTGCAACCAATTTAGAGGTAATTCCATAATAAACAACATTTGCTTGTTCAAAAAAATATCTTTCATGGATCTAGTTTTGTTCGTCCTAAAAAAACAAAACCAATAATATTTTTTGGAGCTGTGATTGAAAATATATGATATTTTAAAAAATTAAAGACTATAGAGAGGAACACGACTATGGATTTTCGAACTAGATGGTTATTTTACTAGTTTAACATCCGCTAGGGATTTTCAAACTATATGGTTATTTTATTAATTTAACACCAGGTTGTTATGCGCAATTTTCCAAATCTTAGGTGGTTGTTGGTAATATATTGTTATGGTGGCGACCAAAGTGTGTCACATCCCACATCGGTTAAACATGGGAAAGATCAGTGGTATATAAGTAAGAACATACCTCAACTAGCATGAGGCCTTTTGGTAGTGGACCAAATGCAAAGCCGTGAGGGCCTTCGGGTGCCAAAGCGGACAATATCATACTAGTGTTGAGATCGGTTGTGTTCTTACTTATATACGGAGGCGGAATATGCGGACCAGGCCCCTAATTCACAACACCCATATTCCCAACACGTGGTATCAGAGCGTCAGGCCCAGACGGAACGCGATGGTGGGAGAATTCTCGGAGGTCGAACATGATGAACCAGTAGCCATATGATCAAGGTGATCTGCTCTAGAGATCCTAGTTCGGAGTGCTCGTGGCTCATCAAGCAGTGTGGCTTGATTGGAGTGGCGCTAAGGAACAAGACAGTGTGGTCTAAGAGGAGATGAGCAGTAACATCCGTAGTGCCTCTATGGTCAGGTAGTCTCCAACCTGATTAGAGTGGGCGGATGAAAGTCAATTGAGAGGAGGCTAAGTGGTACTTTGTTCGAGAGGAGGATTTGTTATGGTGGCGACCAAAGTGTGTCACATCCCACATCGGTTAAACATGGGAAAGATCAGTGGTATATAAGTAAGAACATACCTCAACTAGCATGAGGCCTTTTGGTAGTGGACCAAATGCAAAGCCGTGAGGGCCTTCGGGTGCCAAAGCGGACAATATCATACTAGTGTTGAGATCGGTTGTGTTCTTACTTATATACGGAGGCGGAATATGCGGACCAGGCCCCTAATTCACAACACCCATATTCCCAACATATATATATATATATATATATATATATATATATATATATATATATATATATATATATATATTTATTGAAGTTTGAAGTTTATTTTCTTTAAATAAACACTAGTAAAGCAACATTTACCAAATATATGAAGTAAGATTACCTTTCTTTAAATTTTATTGATTTTGAATCAGATTTCCAGGGAGTTTCTTCTCTCTCAAAAAACGTTTTCTTAATCTTCAAGAATTTAAAGCTCTTTTATATGTTTTATTTCTTCATCAGTGCAGATCTCAGGAATCACCTATATATATCATCAACCTCTCCACTTAAGAAGAAATCAGTCATTTTAATATATTGCAACTTCTAATGAGAATCTCTGTCATGGTCACCATGAAATCACCTACACAAGAAACAATAGCAAAAAGCTACATAAGATTTCAATCAACAAGAAATGAAACAGAAACTGAAAGATTGCAACATTCAACATTCAATCAATCTGATTTTCCTGCCTTACCAAATAACAATGGAGGATTAAACACTAATCAAAATTCTAGCAATGTTTTGTCCATACTAAGGAATGATACTGCATTCAAACCATCTCTAACACCTAGATATACCACTACATATTTGTAACCTTTAAACTAAACTAAGTCTTATGCAGAGGAAATTATGAATCAACCAAAACCAGGCACACATGTTCAGGAAATAATAGAAGACATAATGGACTATAAATATATTGAATTTGGATTGAATAGAAAACTTCTTGTTTAATCTTTAATCCTTGGGGTTAATAAAAGCAAGTCCAAGACAATATTATGTTGGAAACAAAGGCCAAACATACACTGATAGGGAAATTTTCAAATGGTATGCCTCAAATGACTAGAATACAAACATTCTTCAACACCTTTAGACTTGCAGGTCAATACAATCTTGTAATTTGGGAGCCTCGCCACATTATAATAGAAATTGACCTGATTGGATATTTGAGGAAAGTTTGGAGGCGCGATGTGACTGATTAAATGGTGTCCAGACTTCGATCCTAAGAGAGAGTCTTCTATATCACCTGCATGGATTAGAATTCTCAATATACCAGAGTTCTTGTATAATAAAAACTACATTAATGTCATATCAAATTCGCTGGACATACCTCTTGCAATTTGGGTTCCTTCTAAAAACCAGGTGATACACAATTGTTATAAGACTTTGATAGAACTCGATATATATCTAAACCATTACTTAAAAAGATATGGATATGCTTTTGCAAGTATGATGGGTATTTCCAACAAGTAGAGTATGGAGAAATGCCTAGGTACTGCCAATTTGTCATCACATTGGTCATAAACAACAAGAGTGTAGAATGCTTAATACTCGAGAGGACTCTGGTCATCAAATTAACAATTCAAAAGAACCTGAAACAACTAAACAATGTCTACCTAAACTGAAATCCTTTATTTTTAACGACTCTTCAAATGTCAAGCCTACAATCGCTAGCCCTGATCAAGTTGGTAAAGTTCCTTCCTACCACACCAAAAAACAATCTAAAACAAACCAACCAGTAACACAAACACCAAAATTACCATCCTCAAATCAAACAATCAACACAAATGAAGCAACCCTACTAAGTCAATCAGTATTCTAACTCCCTATCATATGTCATGACTTACATAAAGAAAATATTTTAAGTATTTTGAGTGTTCTTCAAATGATCTCTAAAATAGCTTAAAATCATAACAAATGCTCTCCTAAAATTACCACTACTTCATCACCAAAAGACATTATTGTAAGTCTTTCAGCTTCTCCAAAAGCATTCACCTAAATCAATAAAGACTTTGAAAATTTCTTGCAAAAAGAAAAGAAGAAAGTTCAAACTAAAACATAAAAAAACTAACCTTCAACCACATAAGCTCAAACAAAAAGACTCACTAGGTCTAAATCTAGCTCAACTAAATGACAACAAAAATTATCTTTTAGAATGTGAGGGGTATTGACAAAAAATCAACAAGAAGAAGACTCAAGTACCTATGGTGGACAAATCTAATCTCAAAACTCCTTGGTTTTTAAAACAATATTGTAAATGTCTCAAATAAAATCTGACTTTGTGGAATAATGATTTTATTGTTAACCTTATTGAGGATTGGAACCAGTTGGCACATTTAAAGGTAAACCACTTGTTTCTTAACAAATATTTCTTACTAACAACTGTTTATGCCAAATGTTTTAGGGACATAAGATTGGATTTGTGGGATAATATGAGACAAATTGCTGATCAAACTCTTGAATGGTTAGTAATAGGAGAATTCAATGTCATCACCAACTATTCAGAATAGCTCTCTTGCACCTCTCATTGCACAAAGAGTATGGATGACTTCAATAACATGACTAGTAATTTCTCACTTACAGACGCAAACTATATAGGTTCAAAATATACATGGACAAACTCCCACAATGGAAGTGGCTGGATAGAGTGTTACATAACAATACTTGGTCTGATTTCTTTGAAAACACTTCAGTAAAGCACCTGGCTCGAACATGCTATTATCATAGTCCTCTGTTGATCACAATAGAAATACATTAAAACTAAAGCATCTTTTAAATTTCAAAATATGTGGTACTTGTATCCTGAATTCTCAAAAGTGGTTGAAAGCGACTAGAATGAAGAAATGCAGTTTCCTCCTCCTCACGAGTTCTAGCAGAAACTTAAGCGATTAAAGGTGAAGTTAAAAGTCTAGAATAAAGATATATTTGGTAACATATTTAGTGCTCTCACCCAATCAGAAGATGAGGTTTAGTTCCTTGAAACTCGTTACCAAGAAATAGGACAAATTGATGATAAAATAAAGCTTGTCCAAGACAAAGCAAATCAAGTTCATCTACTTACAAGAGAATAATATTTTTTAGATAAAAATGTCCTATTAATTATATCCAAAATGCAGATAAAAACACAACGGCATTCCATAAGCATGTTAACAAAAAAGAAGAAAATCAAAATAACAAAAATAAAGAAGACACTACCTGACTTGAAGATCAAAATGAAACAAGCCTATCTGTAGTGAACTATTTCCAAAAGCTCCTTACTTAGCATCATACGATAGAAGAATCCCTAACCTATCTTCAATCATTCCAAAAATTATTAATTCATAATATAAAAAAAAAATTGATGACCCATTTCCCCCTCTCTGGTGATGAGATTCATACATCAATAAAAGGTATATACTCTGCTAGTATTTCAGGGGTCGATGGCTTTAATACAACATTTTTTTTAGAAAAAGTTGGATTACAATAAAGGAAGATCTGTGCAATAATATAAGAGATTTTTTAAAGGGGATAATGCTCCTTAGGGTGTCTATGCTACTACTATATGTTTAACCCCTTAAAAAAATTCTATCCGCAAATGTGGAATGACTATAGACTTATACGTCTATGTACTGTCTTTGATAGGCTTATATCTATGATAATCAATGGCACACCTACTTCTCTCTTTTCTAAGCTGATTTCTGTTGAGCAATCTGGGTTTTTTCATAATAGAATCATTCATGAAAGTATTATCCAAACTAAAGAGTTGGTCAAAGATTTAAACAAGAAGAATTGAGGTAATAACATGCTGATAAAAATAAACATGTCAAAATCTTTCGATAAGCTCTCTTTTCCTTGCATTTTTATACATTCTTGCTATTTTTTATTTCTCTAAATGATTTATTGACAAGATTGGAAGCTTAATATTTTATACTCACTTTTCAATCATAATAAATGGTGAAGGAAAATGATATTTTAAATTAACAAATGGGATCAGACAAGGTGATCCACTTTCACCAAGTCTGTTCATTCTTGTTGAGGGGCTGATAATTAGAGGTATCAATAGGTCAAATGAGGATAACAAAGATATGTATTTTAAAACATCAAGCTTTTTCTCTGTCTTATGCATGACATATGCCGATGACATTATCATATTTTGCAATACTTCCAAATCAAGCTACAAAAAAATCCTAAGTCTTATTCAAACATATCTACATATATAAGTTCAGACTATAAATAAAAGTAATATCTATATATATACTTAAAACTCAATTTCTCTCGCCAAGATTTCTCAAATAAAGCTTACTACTAGTTTCAATCATGGAAATTTCCCTTTCAAATATCTGGGAACTAATATTTATCTAAGAATAAAAGTTAGATATCAAGAAGACCTGGTGACAAAAATTAGAGATAAGATAAACTGTTGGATGGTGTCTTGCTTTCTTTTGGTGGCATACTTACATCAATTCAGGCTGTGCTTACTGTTTTTCCTATGTTTCACCTTCAAATTTCTATAATCCCTAAAACAATCAGGATAAGAATTGAAAGTTTGTTTAGTAGATTTTTATACGGCATAAACAAAAATCATAAATGTATAACTTGGATAACCTAGCACTCAATGTGCAAACCTTATGATGAAGGAGGCATTAATATAAGAAGACTAGAACATTCTTACAAGCTTTTCTCAACAAGATATGGTATAAGTTTTATGAAAACAAGACTCTATGGATAAACTAAATGCATTCTAATTACTACTCAACTCGGCATCCCCTACAAGTTTATTTAAAAAACTCAGCTTCAAGAACTTGGAAGAGACTATTGGGGGTGAGAAGTAAAGTTAGAAATTTTATCTATTCGAAGCTTGGGAAAATGACTATTGAATTTTGGCTAGATACTTGGTGTAATAAGCTTCCTTTAATATTTATTGACTATAATGGTTTGAACAACTTGTATTCTCAAGATCAAGTCAAAGAATTTTGGACTTATGGGCACTAGAACATTTGTAAGATGTTAAACAATGTGTTGTCCTCTAATGTAGAGTGAATAAAAACTTATCTATCAATGAATTGGAAGATGATTCTATTCATTGGATCATATCTAACATAAGTACATTCAATAACAAAGCTACCTGGGTAAAGATAAGAGATAGAAGAACCACTTCTCTCCTTTTTCTAGAAACTTTGGTGCTCTATAACTCCAAGGAAGTGTGCCTTCTCTCTTTAGAGATTAACAAATCATTGGATCTCAGTTGATTCAGTCTTATAACATATGAACATAAAAGTTGTATCTAAATGTCAATTTTGTGAGCACTATGAAACTATTAACCATGTTTTTGTTCATTGCAGGGTCTCTTAGGATGTTTGGTCATATTTTAGTTCTATATTTCATATTAAGACTGCTTATCACGTGACTATGCAACACATCATAAGAACATGGCTTTGGTCATCTAATAAGGATAATCATGTTCGTCTTACTCTAACACTTATAATTTGTTGGTGTCTATGAAATCATAGAAACCATGTAAAATATCAACAAATAAAAGCTCAACAAAAGACATAAAAAGCATCTTACAAAAGATGGGTGCAACTAATATTTTCAAAAGAAGTCACTGGGAAAATGATAATGACTCAGCTTTCAAACCGGGTTGTTTTAATCATTTAAAAAAGAACACCTAGAAGAATGACATACATTACTTGGAAAATCTCATATGCTTCAAGACTAAAGCTCAATATTGATGGTAGTTGCTCTTTATCTGGTCAGACTAGTGGTGCTGCAATAATTTACAATAACATAGGTGAAATCATAGCTGCAATTGGAAGACGATATGGAAAACGTATACCAATAACAGTAGAAACTCGAGAACTTCTCGATGGTTTGATTCTATGTGCTAAAATGAACATAACAAGTATAGATATTGATTTCAACATTCTAATTTCTATAGTTCTTAATAATAATGCCCTTTGGTACATGTCACATTTGATTAACTGTTGCAGGAGGTTAATTTAAATAAACATGACAATCACACTTATATAGAAATAGCAAAATGCAACAAGAGATTGGCTAGAAAAATGGACGCATAAATGCAAGTTCAAGCAAGATCTTTAAGTTGTTTAAATATCAAACTACCTAAGGGAAATATCATTTCTAGATAGTCTTGAAATTGGTTTCATTAATGAACTAAATTAGTTGGCTATTATCAATTACTTTATAAATATTTATCATGATTCTCAATTATTATTAAACAACTAATATTTTCAATACATTTTTAATTACCTGATAATCAAAATTTGTAGATTGACATAGCTTGATTGAACTGGCAGCAGAAGTCTCTCTCTGGCATGCATGATTTGATAGGAAATAGAAATAATAAGATGATTCATCTATTGCAGAATTTCTCTTCACGTGCCTCGGTTCAAATATAATGGCTTTATACATTCTATCAATTTCTTGTGATGATGCTACAACAGAAGAATAAAGAAGTCTTTTAGGGACTTTTATCAAACAGGTTGCATATATCATTGCAGAGTATTAAAACAACAATGAAAAGAATACCTCATGGTTGAAATCATGTATAGAATCCATCTGAGTGCCTCTCGCTCAATGATGCATTACTAGCTCATAGAATCTCCATTGTTTGTGTCTACTTTATTGAGGGCCATGTGGGATCATTAACTGCAGCATATTTTGTAATATTAAGCTCTGATTCGTGGAAGGATTTTGCTGCTTCTCGATCTTCTTCTAGTATGCCCACCTATGTTGCTCGTAAACATGAATCGTGATTGTCTTTAATTTCGAAAAGACGATTATCGAGTGTGATAGTGATAATTTCATCGTAGATGAGTTACGTGCTATAGATCTATTTAATCAACTTATTCTTACAATGTCATGGAATTCTCTAATGGATTGGATGACAAAAAAAAGTACAAGAACAAGGTAAATCCATTGAGGACATTGAGAATATGTTAAAATGAATTCTAATTCATCCTCGGATTATTCCCGCTATCAAATCAGCCCATGCTTTACGATGCGAATTGATGATTCTAAAATATGTGAATGAGTTTTTCATCGAGACGATTTTGAAACAATTATGTATTTTGGATTACTTCATAAATATCACACGAATCCAGGTTGGGCTGATGAAAGAGGTAGACTCTGGATTTTTTCGTACCATGATTTTACCAAATCACCGCATGGTTGCTCCAGTCATTGTCCACCGAATATGTGCAAGAGTCTAATCCTTGAAATAATCCAAGCTTCGATAGTAGAGGAAGGGAAGAAAAATATAATCTACTTGGGTGACGGTGTAGGTGAGTATTTCCCGAGTTTAAGGCTTAAAGAAAAAAAAATTATGATGCCAAAGAAGAACTTCCCCGTATGGGATTTGATCAGTCAAAATCTGATGTTACTCAAGCATAAAATACATGGATGGTGTGATGACTAAGAGTTCAAAAGTGTTTTACTCAATATTATTTCCCAAAACTCCACTAAAGAAAGCAAAGAGAAAGAAGCTCAACTAATTTTCATATATACTTGCAAGTTTGAGATCAGTTTGGTACTAGTTCATGAAGGATTACTCAAGCTGTCCATGTGCGCCAATTCTAAATTCATTTTTTTTATATTTGTAATCTGGTATATTAGGTATGGTATTAAAAAAGGTTTGATGGTAGATGGTTATTGGTATATTAAAAAAATTATATTTGAATGTACATAAAATCAAATCAAATTAAATCTTTTAGTTTTTTATTCTTTATACATAATTAACAAAAATAAAAAATAATTTAGTACTCAATATATTGATATTATAAGTGCAAAAATATAATGTGTATGACTTATATTGTAGTTTTCTAAGTATATAATCATTCGATGTAATTATTATTTGTAACCTATATGTTTATATAAATTTGTACTAATTTAACAATAAAAAATAATATTTGATTTTTTTATCTAGAGGATCCAAGTGTGGTTTTATTTTATTTAATACTAAAGAAAATAATTATTAATAATAAAATATAAATGTTAAAACAATCTTAGGATCATTCGACGTGTATACACAAATTAATATGAATTATAAAGAATTAAATCAATTTTGTATGATTAGTTATATTTTTAGTCATTTACCTCCTACAATGTGCCATGTAACCTAAAAACTTAGTTCAAATTTCATTGGGATAGTGAATACTGCACTATTCATTCAATCGGATGGTATTATTATATATAAAAAATATAGTTTATTTTAAAGTCTAAAGATATATCTAAAACATTACGTTCAATAATAATATTAAAAATGTATACAAATAAAAAATTAAAATTGAAACCTACGATTTGTTCCTAATAAAATGGTATGTACATAGGTTACATGACCCGTGATTAAAAAAATATTATTATGTTATTTATAAAAATAAAATAAAATAATGAAGAAGAAAATAAAAATTGATCTACCCATCTCATTAAATATTTGATTAGGATATGATTTTATTCAAATTATCTGTATTTATAACCAAATCTAATTAGCCAATAATTATATATAAAAAAATTATAATTAATGAGTTTAATGATAATAAAATTATAATTTATCTATTTTATTTTGTAGATTTTGTTTTGAATTTCAAAAGATTTATTTATTTATTTCTTAAGTTTTTATTTTAGTTTTATTTTTTTCGAATCTTTCATTTTCTAATTTATCTTCTAATATAATTTTTGTTTGCAAATTTACTCACTTATCTCATTTATCTCTTAATTTAACGATAAACACAAAATCAAACAAAATAATAATATTTTATTCACTATTAAATTAAAACGACTACTAAATTAGTATAAAAATAATATAAAACAAAAAAATAAATATATTTTAAATGGTGTAGAAAATTTGCACAATAATTTAATTAACCGATCCGAAAATAGTTTTTCTATTGTATAAGATATTAATTTATTTTCTAGCTCCGAATGTAATATCTAACTAAAAAATATATAAAATTGATAAAAAAAAAACTCTAAATAATCATATAAAAAAGTAAAATAGATCTATATTTTAATTGTATTTTTTCTAATGTACATGATATTGTGGTTCGTAAAAATTACTTTATTACGTCTATATGATTCTCTTGATTATATAAAACTATGTTTTATATAACATTGATTACCGTTCTGGAGGGAAAAAAATGTCATATTCTTTTATTGATTTTATATATTTGTTTAGATTAATAAGTTTGCACGATTCCCATTTGTCAAAAGTTTAAATCTTCCATATCAAAGTGTAAAATTGCATCAATTTTTAATCTATAATACAATGAATCTAAAAGGCAAATCTGTCTCTAATTCTCTATTATGCTATAATTGTAAAGTCACTCCATCCATGTCACTCAAAACCGGGGGCAGCTGCAGATAATGATGTCGGTACTTTGAGCCCTTGCTTTACTAGAGGAAAACGGTAGTTTAAAATTTCATCCAATCTATACTCAGTTCCGTCTAATTTATTAGAACATTATAGTATATAACATAAAAATTTTACGTTTCAAAATACAGACGTCATTCGATATCAAAATTGAAAACCCGCAAATAAAAAGTTAAACAACGATTGTTTGAATCTAAAACAAAGAGTAGTAACAAAATAGACAAAAAAAAAAAAAAAACAACAACAACCATTTATCAATGGTTGCAATCCAAACAAAAACGATAATTTTAAAAATATAAAAAAAATTAGTGATGTAAAAGATGGAATGATTTACACAGGCCAACCCATTTTTGGAAAATCAAAACAATTAGAAAAAATCTAAGTGTGATAATTTTATTGATATTGTTTCTCTTGTTACATGTACATATTTATAGAGACATATAACTTGCCAAATATGTAATAATTGTTGAATATATTTTGTGATTCACAAGGTTCATAAACTCTTGATTGCCCATATATCGTCTAATTACTTCATGCATCTAGAAATATAAGTAGAAAATATGAGACTTATAGTTTTGCATCTTCAAGCCTTTACGACTGGAGCTGTGTAGCGAAAGTAATTGTCTCTTATTGATCGAAATTATGGTAAGGGTCTTCCCACAGTTTGCTAGCTTGCTTACTAACTGTTTTTTAAGGAAATACAATGATAAGCTTAATAAAATTTCTAGAGAAGTAAAACCGTAGAAATCAACGAGAATAGCAAATAAAAGCTTTGTAGAAAAACTTAAATGACATAATTTATGTCGTATTCTTTCTGAATTTGATTTATGATTGAATTATAATTTACTCATTGCATACAAATCCATGGGGACCCCTTGTGTCCAACTCTATTTTATTCTTCGTTTAATTACACTTTCAAGTTTCATTATCTCTTATACTTTGATGTTCTAGCCATTGTGAGGGACCATAACCATTATTTGGATATTATGTCATAATACTTAAGTGTTGGATTAATGGATTCTCACTCCGGATTCACATTAGCTTAACTAATATCTACACTTAAATACTTCCACAAGACACAACAATAATATAATTATTATTGTTATTATTCGTAACTTTAATTATGTATATCGTTTATATTGATCAATTAAACTTCTAACAACATGTCTGGATATTTCGTATTTACATATGATAAGACATTCCAAATCCGGATTTTTCTTAAAATCTCTCAAGTAGATCATTAATGTGTACTTAATTGTATCCATCTGAATTGTGTACTAAAAAAAATAATGTCTTAATTTTTATTCATGTCAGACGATAATCTACAATAAACCCAAAAGGTTTCACTACGTCTTATTGTATGCACAATTGTTCTACAATAATTATATTGCTTACTGTTTTCTTAACAATCACTAACTTCTCATAGAGTGTAATATGAAATTATGATACGATCTTGTAATCAACACGTGTCAACTTTCAACTAGTTCTACACTGCTGAATTAAAATCGCTTAATTTTTATAAGGGTGTGATTTATCTGACTCATAAGTAGAACCGATAAATATTAAACCAGTATTTACTTTGTAATATAAGCACAACCAATATGTAACATTGAGGGTGTTTTATGTAATAAAGAGTAAATATGTTTTTAATTAGTAATTTAATGAGGTGGATTAACCAACAATTGACTAATAGTGTAGGCTGAAAGGCTCACCCCACCATCATTAATATATAAGGCAATATGAATTTTCTTAGAATAGGAGAACAAATTTCATTCTATTATTACTTTTGGTAGTTTCTCCTTCTAGAATTTTCGTCTTAATTTATCTCTAACTTATGTGTGACCCCACTTCACATATTTTCAAGAGTCACTAGTGACGACCACAGTAAGAGCTTAGACTGGTACCCCAGATATAATATCCGATGTTGAATTCTTGACACTAAGCTTGGATTTCTATTCTTGTGTGAAATAAACACTGAGACGCAGGCAGATCCAATGTTGATAATAGAAGGAATGATAATTGAAGATGGCTCCGGTCAGTTGGTAAGGGGTGCTTAAACGCAACAACAGCTCGAAGAGCGACACACTTAATTGGCTCTGTAATGACATTGAGATCAATTATTGAATGAAATTGTTGTATTAAATACTCATAAAGAAATTATGTTTACACGCTCAAAAAAAATTCGATCATAAATTCAAAACGATGATAATAGAGAAAATTCTTATTAGTGTGATGATGATGAGTTTGAATCTCAATAAGATCAAGAAAAATACCAAGAAAAACATTTTCAACCGGACCAAAGCTACCATATTTTTAGAAAAAAGCGCAAAACCATGCATCAGTATATTTCTTTGGAATATAGTGACACTTCTATCTTCGATTCAGATGAAGTTTCTTCTTCTCCAGAGCGGGTTCATCGCCACAAAAGGAGAAATTCTATTGGCATACGTTACTCGAAAGTACATTTTAGTTATTTTAGTGCTCTAAACAAGAGAAAAATTCAAACAACCAACATGATTCTTCTGATAAGCAAGTATTTGCTTCAGATAACCAATATAGACATGGGCATAATTGGAGACATTATTCCCTATTACCATAACCTTTTATCCGGACATCTACCGCAGCGGTTTGACATATCAAAAATGGATAAGTTTGATGTAAACCAATATTTGGTTAACCATATTAAGCATTTCAAGGATTTCACGATGAATTATGATGATGGTGATAAGTTAGTGTGTCGTGTTTTTCCCAAACTTGTAAGACTAGTGCTTTGAAGTAGTACAATCGACTCCGTCGGGGTTCCATTAAGAATTTTGACATATTATGAACAGTTTTTAGGAGGTAGTTTGTGGGAAGTAAATAAATTTTGGGGCACTTTGTTACGATCATCCAGTGCACACAATCAATTGGAGAAAGTTAGAAAGATTACACCATGTGCTTTTGTTTTTATAAAGAATAGTTTAGAATATTGCCATGAGAAATTGGTTTGTGTTGCTTTTAAACAAGGGCTTCTCCCCGGAGAACTAGTTGATAAATTTACTAGGAATAAATATTTAACCTTTGTGTCTTTGTTTGCTCAGGATGAAGAGCATGTTAAATTAGAAGAGTCTAAGATATTGAGAGTTGTTCCTTTACCCCACCAAAGATAAATGATATAGTTACCCACTCCGGTTTAGTTATCTGACCCGATACGTCAGACTTTTGCAATATATATGCTTAGTAGAAAGGCCGTTCGAACCACACTCGAATGTGTAAAAATTGTAGACTTTTTAATTGACCATGTAATGACTGATGGTATGTTATTTCCTACCATGGTAATACATGTAGGTTTTATGGAAGTACCTATATAGCCAGCTTGTAATTATAAGTCATTTGCCTTTTATATTTTTCTGACTTTACAGTTGATATTTCTAGGAATTTATGACCTCAAATATTACTTTAAAAGGGTCCAACACTAGTTACTCATGTTTAAAAGGTTCTAACACTAGTTGGTTATGCTTAAAGGCTCCAACAATGGTTGTTATTGTTTAAAAGGTTCCAGCCCTAGTTGTTCATGCTTAAAGATTCCAACACTAGTTGGTTAATATTAGGATATTAGTACTTTTGAATCTATAAAGAGCTTCAATAAC
Source organism: Limnanthes douglasii subsp. nivea (assembly GCA_036936605.1). Taxonomy (NCBI): domain Eukaryota; kingdom Viridiplantae; phylum Streptophyta; class Magnoliopsida; order Brassicales; family Limnanthaceae; genus Limnanthes; species Limnanthes douglasii. Next base: position 82,620,977 of record JAUPFV010000002.1, on the reverse strand, counting down.
CAGTTAGAATCCGAAGACATGACTTTATATTTAAAATTTATACGATGATAAATGAAAGATGAGCAAAGATATTAGCATTTATAAAATATGAAATAAGAACATAAAATTCATGGTCAGTACAGGGCCTTGGAAATTCAAAAAGAGACATGCAAAAAGAGATTAAACATTGGAAACACAAAAGAAACATTATTTAACATCATCAGGGTGTCTTCTTTGGATTTTTTCATTAGTTTTTTCACCTTTGTATTTGTTAATGTCCTTAGATCTTGTACGCACTGAATTTCTTGAGAGATCCCTTATTTAGACTCGGTGCTTAAAAAATCACCGCTATCACCATCATATTTCTTATGGACCTGTAATTGCATTAGAACCAACGATGTTCGACCCCAAATAATTTTGAGCCTCAGCCTCTTCATCATAATCCTCTCTAACTACATATCCAATGACCCGATACATCAGAGTTAGTAGTTGTACTATTTTCGGCTTTCTTTGAGTCTCTACCATAATCTTGATACCATGAGAAATTTCATCAAGTAATTGTATTGAGAAGGTTTCAAGTTTAGATGGTAAATTTTTACGCATCGGATTTTCAGCTGCAACTAGCATTCTTTCTTGAGACCCAAAAAATTCCTCCGGAGGTGTAGCCTGGCTTGAAGAAATTCCCTTGGGTCTTGTGGGAACCTTTTCTCGAGATCTAGCAGATTCCTATGAGGACGTATCATGTTTTAGAGGAATCATCATAGGCTTTTTGGATTCTTCTTTTTAAGATTTGGGAGATCGTTTTATTCTCTTTAAAGGTAGCAAGTGGTATGATATATTTGTTTAGTATCAAAATGGCCCATCAAAATAAATTTAGATTGGCATTCGTTTTGATGATTATAAATTTTTTTAGGAGGTAGGTCACTTATGTCGAGATAGGGTATACAAAAGGAGTCGAAGAAAACGACCCATGATTTCCCTAGAAAAAATAATCAAAGGAAAAGTTATCTGAATCATGCGATTAGAGACCACAAGATCGACTATAGTAAGTGGTAGAGGTACACATAAAATCTGATGTAACATTAAAACTAGTTTTCCGTAACATTTCTTCGCAATAACTAGACGGGTTACTGAGAAGGGTATGACTTATCTAACCCGTAAGTCGAACCGGTAAAATGTTGGACTAATATTTAATTTGTAATGCAAATGTAACAAATGTAACAAATGTAACAAATGTGTAACATTGTATGTAATACGAGTAATTAGTTTTTTAATTTAGTAAGTTAACAAGATGGATTAACCATAAATAGACTACTTCTGTAGGTCTAAGGGCCCACCACCATTACTATATAAGGATATATATATATATATATATATATATATATATATATATATATATATATATATATATATATATATATATATTCTTAGAAGAGGGAAATAATTATTATCATAGCACTAATTTTTATATTTTCTCTCTCTAAAATTCTCATCTTAATCCATATCTAACTTTAGTGTGACTCCTGGAGTATTCAAAAGCCATTTTCCCTTTAAATATTTTCAAATTTAAGGTACGCGAGAAATAACTAAAAGACTGAATCATTGTATTATTAATAACTTAATTTTATGTGTAGAATAATAATACTCTAAAAAACTAAAAGTTAAAAGAATACCCCCACTAAATATGAATATTCGCTATACTAAAAGTGCTCACATGAATGATGTATTCATAAGACTCTTGGTATTAAAATATTAGTATGAGAAGATGGAAAATAGAAAGATGTTTGAATATTTTTTTACTATAATCTCATCTGAATTGATAAGGTCGGATTATTTTGACACTAATACTTATCCATATCGGAAAGGCAGTTTGGACTGAACCATTACCATGAGAAACCAAACTGGGTAAAACTAGTGGAACATGACTAAGCTATGTGCTGGTTATTTCATATCTTAGGATAATGGGTTCTTAAAGTTGACCCAAGCCCATGATCCGACCCGAAAGGCCCACGGGTTGTTAATTAAGTGCAAATACCTCAACTACTTTCATTAATTAGGGTGATCAGAATTTAATACAAGCATAAACTTTAATTATCTCTCTACATTTCATCTTAAGCCTTAAACTCTCTAAACACCTTACAAAATTACCCTCGATCAGAAATAATCCACACTATGAATGAAGAGAGTTTGTTTTATTTACTATATTATTATTTCTACAAAGTAAGTATATTAATAATCCAGTTACATTAAGGAACTAATAAGTTCTGCAAAGTAAGTCTACTATTTTTTTAGTCAAGAAAGAAATCACTTTATTCATCAATAGATTTTCCCTATTTATAATATACAAACTAGTGGGTAGTTACATTAAGTTACGCTTTTAGCGCCACTAATCCACTTAAACCGTTATCCCTATAATTTTGGAACTAATAACTGTTACCACTGCTATCCCTATAATTATGGAATAACTAACACATCTCAAACTCGTGGGTTAATCGTGTGCTGGTATTACAAGTAAGAGCTCTGAACGCAATCTATACTTCAAGACGAGCTGAACTCTCCTTTTAAGAACGCCGGAGTTGACCTAATCTGCTGAGCTCGGACTCAAGCTCATTAACGAACGGAACCCAGTTTGATCTGCTTTGCTGAACTCGAACTTTTTGATGACGCGCTCCAATCCTTTCTTTTTACCACATTCCTTATCTACTATGTCGTCATCGAGCTCATCCTGATCTTGAATTCAACAACATCGTTCATGCTCTTAAGTTTGCTTCATTATCATGTCGCGTACGCCGTTGAGCTCAGTTTAGTGACGAGCTTAGTATCCCTTTAAGATCATCCCCGTTATTTATCGATAACGGAAACCTGCTATTGAGCTCGTCCGTGTTATCTATTATAGATGTCGACCTGCTGTCGAGCTCGTTCTCTTCTTTTCTGCTCAGCATAATCCAAACTTTCAGTGCTCCTTGCTCGTGTTCTGGGGAATCCCCCCTTATCAGGACTCCCCCTAGTTTAGAAGTTTATTAAAATATTAATAAACATGTAAATTATAAATAAATTAAACACTCTACTTATAATAATAATAATTTGAACCGTCCTGTGTCTGTTTCTTTCTGACACGCATCGTCAAGACAAGTGGCGGTATTCTGACAACGCCGTATCCTGAAGTTAATTTTTGGTGATTTAGCTTTCTAGCACAATTTTCAAATAGACAATGACATCATAACTTACACACGTATGCGAAAACTTTCCATTACTCAAGTAACTTCCTCATTTACATGAAAAACCATATTTCTTCAAATCTTCTGCTTTATTCTTCTTAAAAAACTCTCTACAACCTCAATCCCAGGTGCTCTCTTCTTTCTTCGTCAACAGTTATTCAGGTAATATCCTTCTTCTTAACTATTTTTCTTATGTCGAATGCTGTAGATAACCCAACATTCAGGGTTTAAAAACTTTACCAGTAGACGAGTCCCCAAAATCAAGTCACTTGCCCTTACCATCACAATCGTTCTGATTTATGTCCTTCTCTAATTGCAGTTTATAGAAAATCCATGGCACCCAAAAAGGGAGTGAAGAGTAAGGCCGTCAAAATTGCAGAACCTTTATACGAAGATGTGAACGACTTAGAAAACTACTTTTCTCAAATAACTCCTAGATACACTAATTTAGATGATGATGGAGTCGCCGATTTCAGGGAAAGATGCAATATTTCTGAGAACGTAACCATTAGGGCTCCTGGTCTAGGCGAGCATCCCTATCACACACAGGAGACAACTTGCTTCTTCGCCACTTTGTTTGACTGGGGACTTAGATTACCTCTACCTGAATTAATTCGTGATTATTTTAGTGTCCTGGGTATTTTCCCCACCCAAATGTCAGCAAACGGCTGGCGTTTGGCTAACAGTACCTCAAGTATTACCCAAAGCTGGCGAACTTGGGGATTCTGCCTCTGCTGCAGCTTTCTCCATTGATCAAGGTAACACTGGTGGCAAGGAGAAAGAGAAGTCTGTCGGTCAAAATAAAAAAGAAGCACCCCTTGTGCATGCAGCTTCTCAAAATAACCCTCAAGCAGAAAAAGATAATGAAGACGAAGAGACTAACTCTGGTGCCCTCAACACAAGGAGGAAGAAAAAGCAAAAGGTAATTAACGCCGTTCCTTTGACCACCAGAAGATTTCAACTTCGAGATGAAGAAGATGATGGAAGCAAAGCCACTTCTAACTAAGGAGCAGGACCTCTTAACCCGTCAACAAGAGAAGTTGGTGAAGGACAAAATCCTCCTGTTGCTAAGAAGATAGTCGATCTTGCTGACTCTGAGGAGAATGACCGTGGAGCTGAAAAAGATTCAGTACTGCAACCCCCACTCATGCAACCTCAGCTCAAAAACTGGCGTTGAGCTCATCCTTGGGAGCTCAAGCTCCCTCTGTGGAGAATATTGAAAGGATTAACCCTAATGAAAAAGCTGCGGAGACGAGCCAACAGAGGGTACCTGCAGGGGAGCGCCCAAAAGTGCAAGTTCCACTTCCCTCCTCTTATCTGTTCGAGCAACTACGCAGGACACCAGATATTTCCTACTATGATAAGGTGTCCAACGCAGAGCTCTTACAGAGGCAAACAGAGCTAGCGATCAAGGTAAAACCTGTTAACTTATACATTCCAAAATGTAGATTATATATGTATACTTAATTTCACCGTTGATTGTTTAGATGCACCATAACTTATTCATTTTGAGTTATCGGAATATGTCTCCTGCTGATGTAACTGCGATGGAGAGATGGAAGCTTGAAGCCATGTTTTTTGGCTCTTCTAAGTTCTACACTCCTGAAGTCATCCGTTTGAAGCATGCTTATGCTGCAGCCAAAGCTGTTAAACACGAAGCCTTGGATGCTAAAGCCCGGTTAGAGAAAGTGGTTGCGTCTCTACAAGAAACTGTGTTATGCAATGACCAACACATCGCAGCTCTATCTGAAAACTATAAGATGGTTCTAAATCAAAACGAGAGCTTGCTGAAGAGGAATTGCGATCTGCAAACACAGAACACTAAACTGCTGGATAGAGCCAACCACCAGGCAAACAGGGTGGAACAAGCAGATAAGAGTGTTGCTATGACCTTTGAGGTGAGAAAATTAACCAAGGAGGTCGAAGAGGGGCGTTCGCAGCTCGAGTGGGAACGACAATAATGGAAAGAAAAGATAAACGCAACTGCTGAGGAGAGGGAAACAGAAATGTTCAAAACTGCAACCGATATGATTGCCACGGAGAACCAGAAAGCTGTTGCAGAATTGATGGCCCTGAATCCTGGTCTAAACCTAGGCTCTTTTTCTCACCTGTCACAACCTGCTACCCCAGCCTCGATCGTGGCCCACGAGAAGAACGCATAATCTAACACCGTCGTGGATCCTTCCGAACAATTGCCCCCTAGTGGGTCTAAGTAATTTACATGTTTGTCTAATTGGACTCAGTTGTTGCCTTCTCTTTTTGTTGTGTTAAACTTATGGTACTGTTTGCAGTATCTGAATCATATTATTTTGAATCAATGCATGTTTTTCTTTAATTATTTCTGCAAGTGTATGTTGGTAAATGTAGACTATATGTGTGCTGAGTAATCCGGAGACCTTTTATAAGGCCGAGCTCAGTATGGCTCATTGCGTAGCTTAGACAACATGTGCCATAATAGCATTTTCGCGGAGAGATCCTATGGACCCTATTGCGTAGTCTTTTCAGACATGGTCTTTGACCAGTTTGCTAATATACCCAGTACAAAGTACAGACACAATATGGTCATTGCGTAGCCCATAGGCATGGCTAATTAGCCCGTTCGCGTTTATAAACACTTAGTCTGGACTCAGTATGGTCTTTTGCGTAGCCTAATAATGGCGTGGTCATTAACCCATTTGCTGGTTATAAAGATAAAACTCACACACATTTGGCGAAAACAATAATCTATATTAAAAAGACTCAAAAGCTTGTTCATAGATGCCTCAGTAAAAAAAAAACCCCCCGCGCCATCAGAGAGGAAAAAGAGCACATTTTTACATCTTATACATTTTGGCGATACAATTTTAGGTGATTAATATTCCAAGGATGCTTGAGTTCTTGACATTCTTGATCTGCTAATTTGTACGCGCCATGACGTCCTGCTGAAATGACTGAGTACGGGCCTTCCCAATTTGGTCCTAACTTACCACCTGCTCTGCTACCAGAACCCTGAAACACCTTCTTCAAAACCATGTCACCTTCCTTGAATGACCTTGGCTTCAACCGAGCATTGAAATGTCCTCTCATAAGACTTTGATATTGCTCTGCTCAGACCCTGGCATGGTCTTGTCGTTCATCAATTAGATCCAGAGTCGTTGACCTATCTATAAGGTTTGCTTATTCCTCATAGTGCTGAATCCTATGGATTGATAGTATGACCTCTGCCGGGATAACTGATTCAGCTCCATATACTAAAACAAAAGGTGTATCACCTGTTGTAGAACGCGGGGTAGTCCTATAAGCCAATAGAACCTCTGCTAACTTGTTTGGCCATTTGCCCTTAGCTCCTTCCAACTTTTTCTGTAGCCCTTCTAACAACGTCTGGTTGGTCACTTCGACCTGCCTATTTTCCTGAGGGTAATAAGGAGTGGAAAAATGCTGGAGAATCCCATACCGTTAAGGACCGAATTTTGAAATTAAGGCTCATTGTCTATCATTAAAATTTGTGGAACCCCATACCGAGTCAGAATTTGATTATGTATGAAATCACATACCTTTTGAGCGCGGGTTCTAAACAGAGCTTTAGCGTCCACCCATTTCGAAAAATAATCGATTGCCACAATGAGAAACTGTCGCTTGCATGTGGCCATTGGCAGAGGTCCTACCAGATCTATTCCCCATTTATCAAACAAACATGGAATAGGAATATTATGCATGGGCTCGCTCGGTCTATGCTGCGTGCTTGAATACTCTTGACATTTGTGACAATGCAGTACGAGATTCTCAGCATCATTTGCTAGCTCATGCCAATAATATTCAGCAAGAAGGAATCGTCGAATCAGCGTTCAGTGTCCATAATGAGCTCGTGCTTCCCCCGAATGTAGATCTTCCAACTCAGAATTAGCTTTAGTTCGATCAAGACAAAAGAGCAGAGGTCTGGTTGAGATTTTCCTATATAAAATATTATCGAGGACACAATATTTAGCTGCTCTGATTTGCAATGCACGAGCCTCACTCTTACTCGTAGGCAACGTTCCTTGATAAAAGTAATGGAGGTATGGAGTCCGCCAATCATCATCGTTACTAACTGAATTAATCGTAGCAACCATTGAAATTAGCTCTGTCGCAGGGAGTTGCTAGATCAAAATTGTTGGATGTTCTCCTGCAGCCGCTGACTTTGCCAATGTGTCGGCTGCCGAATTAACTCTTCGAGCAGTCTGTTCATTGAAACGTTAGTAAATTTGGACTCATATTCCTTGAGAATTACGAGATATTCCTTGATGTCATCTTGCTTAACGTCGTAAAGACGCCGTGCTTGATTTACCACCAACTGAGAATCAGATCTGATTTTGATAGCTCGAGCCCTACATATTAAAGCAAACTTCATGCCACAAAGGGAAGCTTCATATTCCGTAGCATTATTTGTGACCGGAAAATTTAAACGCACTGCCTGCTTGATCTCGTCTCCTGTTGGAGTTTTGATTACAACACATGATCCTCCTCTGGTTGTTGAAGATGCACCATCCACTTCAATAATCCACTGATCGAGCTCGACCGTTTATTCGTCGTCTATCTTATTATGCTCTTCCCTAGACGAGCTGAACTCAATTAAAAAATCCGCAATCGCTTATCCATTTATAGCTACATGTGGCTCAAAACGAATGTCATACTCCCCCATCTCGATGCTCCATTTAGTTAACCTACCAGAAATATCGGGTTTTTGTAGCACTGTTCGCAAATGATATGCTCTTCACACCGTGATAACATGCCCTTGAAAATATGGTCTCATTCTCCGAGCTACAACAACCAAGCTTAAGGCCAATTTTTCAAGGTTTAGATACCTTGTCTCTGCATCTGTCAACGTTTTACTTGTGTAATACACGGGCCACTGCTTCCCCTTTTGATCGCGCACAAGAACTGAACTTACAGAAAAAGGTAATACTGCCAAGTACATAAATAATGGCTCTTCTGGTGTAGGGGCAGACAAAATCTCAAGAGATTTAAGATATTTCTTCAGGTCATCAAAAGCCTTGTCGCACTCTTCTGTCCATGCAAATTTCTTAGCACCCCGCAACACTTCAAAAAATGGATGGCTTTTATCCGAAGCTCGTGAGATGAACCTTGAAAGAGCTGTTAACCGCCCTGTAAGACATTGGACTTCCTTTGATGAGTCCGAATTCAGCATGCTCCCCAGAAGGGTAAATCAGTCTAAGTCTCTTCGAACACCGGACATGCTACAAGGACATAAATCGAACAGATCACTTCCGGATAGATTACTTTGGACACTATAAACATAAGACTGTTCGAACTATGACTAAAGTACTAAAAAACCTAAACACTTCCTGACTAAGCTACTTGCTCTCCTGCTTAGAGCTCATGGGTCTTTAATCATGACTCGGGTCCATTAAACATGACCCGAAAGCCCATAAGGGCCCAAACATTATACTATAAATACCCAACCACCAGCATTAACTATGGGTAATGAGAATTAACTGCTACCAAGCTGCTTAATCATCTCTCTACTCTCTATTCTAACCGTTAAACACCCATACACCACCGTTAAACACCCATACACCATCGTTAAACACCCATACACCACTGTTAAACACCCATACACCACCTTGAAACTCCACTTGAAATTACTAGCCTACCCTCAGGCAATTATTATCCACACCAAATTGGCGACCACAGTGGGAGGAGAGAGGTGCCTGAATCAAGCATTCAAAACCTGCCAAGAAATTCTGTCCGTATGAATCCGGACAATCCAGAGCTTCCACCAGCTTTGCTCGAAGTGGTGGAAGAAAACGATGAGTATACTGTCCAAGAGCGCGACAGGTTAAAGCTTGAAATAGAAGCTCCGAGGGCTGAAAAGGCCAAGATGGGCGTGAAAGAAAAATCCAAGGCATCGGTTGTTCATCACACCGATAACCCCAGAGAGCATGAGGCTTCCAAAACTCATGTGAGCACCAAAAAGACTCATGCTAGTTCTAAAAAGTCTCACCGGTCCAAGCCTGTGGAGAGTTCTGACTCGAGTTCAGAATCTTCGGGCAGCTCTTCGGACAGTGAGGGAAATGAAAAATCCTTGTCCTCTAGCAGTGATGAGGGTCGAACCAAGAAAAAGCAAAAGCAGGTTAAGAAATATTCGAGAAAAAGAGATCACCATGAAAGAATGAAAAGGCATATTGGAAAGGGGTCATCTCACCACCGGAGGTATACAGACAAGATGCTGATGGATCCCTTTGCTTTCCACGATGAGCCAGGTATCTTTGCAACTCCCAATGAGGATACTGTGTTCAGTCGTGGAAGGAATTGGAGGCAGTCTCCACTATCTTCTAAAATCCTGCCCGGAAACCTCCCCAAGAGGTTTGACAGTACTAAGATGGAGAAGTACGATGGCAGTACTGATCCGGACAATCATCTGGAGCAATTCAAGAACTTCATGATGAACTTTGATGATGATGATAAACTACTGTGTAGGGCATTCTCCCAATCTTTTACGGGGAGTGCTCTGAAATGGTACAACAACCTGCCTCAAGGTTGTATTAAAGATTTTGATACGTTTTGGGTGGCCTTTCGAAGGCAGTTTGTAGGGAGTAAGGAGCTGAAGGGCAATGGAGACACAATAATCCATTGTGCCCAGGAGCCAAATGACTCCTTGAAGGAATACATAAGTCTTTTTGTGAACACAAAGAATGGGTTGGCTGATTGCTTCGAACAGGTGGCAATAGCATCCCTAAGGCAAGGTTTGAACCCAGGCAATCTGGCTGATTCGGTGACCAGAAAGAAGGCCATGACCTAGGGAGGATTGCTAAATCAAGTTGGCAAGCAAATAAACGTTGATGAAACAAAGAAGACCAGGGTGCACAGACAGGTGAGGTCCACCCCAGTGGAACCAACTCCAAATAGAAACCAGTCCGGGAATAAGGCAAGAGAAACCGGACAAGGGCATGGTAGGGCAAAAGCCCAGTCTCAGCCAGCTTCTCCTGCTCAAAGTCAACAATCCAGAAATAAAAGAGGTCCATGGGTCCAACCGGAGTGGTTCGCAGAGCTCAAAGAAAGTGTGGCTACCATTTTTGATAAAACAAAAGATGAGGTGCAGTACCGGAGACCAGAAACCTTACAGTCTCCCAGGGAGCATCGTAACAACTCCTTTTGCCAATATCACAATGATATTGGCCATACCACTGATGATTGCATAGCGTTGAAGCAAGAGGTTCAGAACTTGATTGAAAGGGGAAAGTTGGGAGCATACGTTAAGAGAAGAGGAGGCAACAGGCCTAACAACACTCAACGGGTTGGTCCAAGTAATGCTGCCCTAGAGGGGGCCATGGTCATAGTTGAAAGGTTTGATGTGGATTCTGAGTACTTGGATCCTGATCCAACTCGAAACAGGGTGGGTGCCATAGAGGAATGGTCTAGGTCGGTCTCCGGGCTCATTAAATTCGTTGAGTCACTTACAATTTTCGGAGGGGACTCTATCACAGCTCCTACTGCTTCTTCGAGAAAGAGGCATGTTCATAATTTAGCCTCCCAGCTAGAAGGAGGCATGACATCTTATCAATCACCAAACTCATTCCCATTCATTGTCTTTGATGAGGATGATTTAAGAGACATTGCTGGCCCTCATGAGGATGCTGTTGTCATAGGAGCATCTATAGGGGGCAATGAGATAAGGCGAATTCTGGTGGATACTGGAAGCTCTGCCAATATCCTTTTCCTAACCACTTACAAGAAAATGAAAAATCCAGTTGTGATTCAAAAGTCGGACAGATCAATCGTGGGCTTCACGGGCAGCTCAGCCGATGTGATCGGAGAATTTGAAGAAGAAGTGTTATTAGGTAGGGGCCCTTTCAAGAAAATGGTTAGAATACTCTTCATCGTGGTGGATTGTCCCACTTGCTATAATGCTATACTAGGGAGATCTTGGCTCTCTAGGATGCAGTGGCTTCAACAGTCCATCAGTGCTTAAAGTATGTTGTTCAGGGACATGTTGGGGTTGTCCGGAGCAGCCAAAAGATTGCAAGAGAATGCCATGCCACTGCCTTGGCTCCTCGAACGCTGGGGGCAGTCCGTATAAATGATCAATAGCAGTTTGAGGGTATTTCTGGGGGTGAGGGTGAAATCGATGACCCCAGAGAGACCCCTGGAGTGTTGTTTCCAATTGAAGAGGTTGAAACGCACTGTTTGGAAGAAGGCAAAAGTGTCAAGATAGGGTCCAAGATGCCACCAATGTTAAAAGAAGAGATGTTGAAATTCTTGAAAGACCATCAGCACGTTTTTGCTTGGTGCAATGCTGATGTTACTAGAGTTCCATCAGAAGTGATATCCCATCACCTATCTGTCCGGAGAGATTTGGCACCAGTGGTTCAAAAAAGAAGAGCTTTTTCAAAACAAAAGGTCGATGTCATAGTACAAGAGGTTGACAGACTCACAAAGATGGGGCACATTAAAGAATCTCAATATCCTTTGTGGACTGCCAATCCTGTCCTGGTGAAAAAGAAAAACGGAAAGTGGCGCATGTGCATTGATTTTACATACCTCAATAGAGCTTGCCCAAAAGATTTGTACCCGGTCCCCTGGATAGACCAGTTGGTAGACTCTACTTCTGGGAACAAGCTGCTCTCCTTTATGGATGCCTTCTCCGAGTACAATCAGATTCAAGTAGATCCAAAAGATCAAGAGCATACCACGTTTGTCACTGACAAGGGTCTACATTGCTACAAGGTGATGCCTTTTGGTTTGAAAAATGCTGGGGCTACTTATCAAAGGCTAGTCAACAAGGCATTTGCTGATCAAATTGGAAGAAATATAGAGGTTTACATTGACGATATGATGGTGAAGGGTGTGGATGAACAGCTACACTTATCCGACCTCCGAGAAACTTTTGCCAACTTGGTAAAAGTAAATTTAAAGTTAAACCCTGAAAAGTGTGTTTTCGGAGTGCAGTCCGGGAAATTCTTAGGGTATATCATAAGTGAGCATGCAATACAGCCCGACCCGGATCAGTTGAATGCTCTTTTCCAGATGGAACCTCCTCGAAACATTAAAGAAGTACAGCGATTAACAGGGAGATTAGCTGCCTTGAACAGATTCATCTCCAGGTCTTCGGACAGGTGTGCTCCATTCTTTCAAACTTTGAAGGGTGCAAAAGGGTTCGAATGGACCCCACAGTGTGGTGAGGCATTCAATGAAATCAAGAAACATCTCTCCTCTCCCAAAACTTTGTTCAAACCAGTTGATGGGGAGACTCTTGTTGTGTATCTGGCCGTTTCAAGTTGGGCCATCAGTGCTGTGTTGGTAAGAGAGGTCAATGGTTGTCCCTACCCAGTGTACTACATCAGTAAAAGCTTGATTGATGCTAAGAGGCGTTACTTGAAACTCGAAAAACTGGCGTTAGCTCTGGTGATAGCTGCAAGAAAGATGAGGCCTTATTTCCAGGCTCATCCTATCGTCGTCCGGACATCTTTCCCTTTAAAGAATGTCCTTCAAAAAGCAGACATTTCAAGCAGAATGACGAAGTGGTCAGTAGAGTTGGGGGACTTCGACATAGACTTTTCTCCCCGGACAGCAGTAAAAGCCCAAGCTGTGGCTGATTTTCTAGTTGAATTCCACTCCAATAGGGATTCAGAGCAACCTACTGATTCAAAAGACAAGAAAGTGTGGATTGTCCGAACAGACGGACGGTCTAGCACCATGGGATGTGGTGCAGGAATATGTCTCACTTCCCCATACGGGGACAACATGTTCCAAGCTATTTGTTTTGCTTTCAGGGCATCTAATAACGAGTCCGAATACGAAGCAGTTATAGCTGGATTAAAGTTGGCCTACATCTGTGGGGCTAAAAGGGTCAAGCTACTAAGTGACTCCCAGTTGCTTGTCCACCATGCCTTAGGCCAATCTGAGGCTAGAAAGGAGCAGTTGGTAAAATATTTACTCCTCCTCAAGAATGAAGCCCTAAAGTTTAAAGCTGTTGTCTATGAGCATATTCCCCGGGCAGAAAATGAGCTAGCAGACTCATTGGCAACAATAGCATATACGGAGTCTTACCCATGGATCCATGTGCTTGAAAGCCCTTCTATTCAACTTAGTAAGGGTGAAAAAGAGGAATTTTTTGAAATACAAGTGAATCGGCCTCAAGACTCGAGATCTCCTCTCATACAATATCTGTCCGATGGTATTGCGCCTTCAGATAAATCACAAGTTAGAACATTGAAACACAAGGCTCGTGGTTTTATTATGTTGAGAGAAGTGTTGTACAAAAAATCCTATAGTAAACCTCTCCTACGTTGTTTAGGGGATGATGAGTCACAAGTGGTCCTCTCCGAATTGCATGATGGTGAGGGATCAGCCCATTGTGGGTTTATAGCTTTAACAAGAAGAGTATTACTCTCCGGATATTATTGGCCATCAATTATGAAAGATGCTAAGGAATTGGTGAGGAGGTGTGATCCATGCCAGAGGTACAGCAATGAAATTCATGTACCAGCCATTCCTTTGGAGTTAATTTCTGAGCCCATCCCTTTTGCTCGATGGGGGTTGGACTTAGTAGGGCCTCTCCCTGTGGCGTCCGGAGGGCGTAGAACTATAATTATGGCCATTGACTACTTCTCAAAGTGGATAGAAGCAGCTCCCCTGGCAGGGACAACATCAAAAGCTGTCATAAAATTCATTCTGTCCAACATATGTTGCAGATTTGGTGTCCCACAGAAAATAACAACAGACAATGGGCCACAATTTGACAATAGAGAAATGGAAAGCTTCTGTACCTCAAGAGGTATACAGCATTGTTTTTCTTCACCTTTCTATCCACAAGCGAATGGGCAAGTTGAAGTGGCTAATAGGACTATACTGTCCTGTTTAAGGAAGAATCTGGAAGGGGTTGCTGGGAAGTGGCCTAGTTATTTACAAGAAGTCTTGTGGGCCTACCGAACAATACCTGGGGCTGCAACACAAGAATCACCCTTTGCCTTGGTCTATGGAATGGATGCAGTAGCCCCCATAGAGAAGACACTTCCTTCCTTTCGTGTTCACAACTTCTCCGGACACACTAATGAGATGGCCATCAGAAATCAACTTGATTTAATAGAAGAAAGACTGGTTAAAGCTCGCCTTAGAGTGGCACACTATCAGGGCTTGATGAGAAGCAGGTTTGCTTCTAAAGTTAAAAGAAGAGATTTCCAACCAGGGGACAAAGTATTAAGGAAGGTCTTCTTACACACTAAAGAAAAGCTCTTCGGAAAGTTGGCCCCTACCTGGGAGGGTCCGTATATTGTGGTTGAAAGAATCAAGCCTGGAACTTATTGGTTGAAAGACAAAGATGGCAGGGTTCTAACTCATCCTTGGAATATTGAGCATCTCCGAATGTACTTGGAATGACACTTGTGTAAATATTTACATGTTTAAACATCCATATAAATATTTGGGGGTATACCTTCCCCTCTTCGGTAGCACGGAGAGTTTTCAATGAATTTGATGCCTTCTTCAAAATTTTCTAAGTATTTTAAAAATTCTATCTCTTGTCATACTACCCGGACTGAAAGATCTAAGGGGCTATTTAAACTCTAGCCGGAGAATCTCAACACTCTCACAATGCAATAACTAAAAGCTACTTAAACTCTAGCTATCTAAACTAAAACAAATAAATAATGAAAGAGGATGATGGTTGAGTAAAATAGAAACATTCATTCAACAAATTAAAATTGCCTTGGCCTTCCAAGGACTTTCGAACAAGTTAGGGTACAGCACAAAAAAATCTGTCCGAATAATACCGGACACCACAACAAAAAGAGTTCCTTGGCCTTCCAAGGACTCTAGTTTGAGTAAAAGATAAACAAAGTACACCATAAATTAAGGTTGAGCCCTTGAAGATGGCTCACCCTCATCTGCTTTCTTGCCCTTGATGTCGCTCCCCCCTTCGACTACCTTCTTGCCCTTGGGATCATTCTCCTCTTCGCCTGGGCTCTCTCCGGTCTTCTCTTCATTATCAGATGAGGACTCACCGGAAAATCCTTCGTCGACCATTGTGTAAAATGGAAGGTCATCATCGTCCACATAGAGCCATAAGTCCCCCAGGGTCCTCTTCGGAAATTTTTAATGAAAAAGGAGAACCATATCAGACTTCACCCTTTGAACCATTAACTCTTTGCTTTTTATCATCTCCCTGGCATATGAATTGATCTTGGCCTTGATTGTGGCCTCTTGGTCCCTTAGCAAAGCATTTTTCTCCTCAACAGTCTGGGTTACTGCATTTTCTAGAGCGATCTTGTCAGTAGTCAGGTTGGTGATGAGCTTCTCCTTTGCAGCAGTTTCTCCCCTTGAGGTTGTAAGGTCCTTCTCCATACCAGACAGCTTCTCCTGGAGATCTTTTATGGTTTGTTCTAGGGTGACAACTTTTGTGTTGCTCTCATTCTGATTCCTCTTCAGCTCCTCGTTTGCTTCCTTGAGCAAATTGGTATTGGTGGTAGCAGTGCGGAGGTCTCCGGACAGTTTTTCCTTCTCAGACTGGAGGTCTTTGATGGTGTCTGCTTGACTCCGGACTTGCCTCTCCAATATAAGAACTGGCTGCACATTACTAAGCAAGGAATGGGCTATAGTGTCTTTCTCACTAGAAACCATGAAAGTCTTACCGTTGAAGTTGACCGTATTGGAGCTGCTCGGAGGGATGTAAGTCCCTACGAACTCGTCTCTAGGGAGGCCAAGAAAATATTCACCAAGTCCCCCCAGATTGGTGATGTCCACTTCATTCAAATTGAGCTCTCCCCCCTCAACTTCATCAGTGTGGAATTCTCTTGGGATCTCTTTGGCCAGCGTTGGGTCAGAGGGGCCAGTGGGAAAAGAGGGCTCCGGATCCCGGAGAGCAAGCTCATCTCCTTGTGAAGTCTTTTTCTTCTTGACTTCCCGGTCAGCGCTTTCACCAACTTGCTTGCGAGTCCTCTTGGGAGCCCTTGGAGGTTTTGGAAGGTCTACTTCCTGCCTCTCGGTCTCCTGCTCCACTACCTGCAAGAGGGCTGCATCAATTTAAACCTGGGCCGGCCCCTCCGGGTCTGTCGGGGCATCCTTCTCAGCATCGCTCGCCACCTTTTTGCCTTTTCTCCTGCCTTTCATTTTGCTTGGGGCTTTAGCCCGGGAAGGCAGGTAGAGTGTCCCATCTAGTTCGTGGGACCTTCTAAGCACAGTGTCTTCATCAGGCTGGGTGGTGAGCTCCTCCCAAGTTAGGTCTCTCCGACCTGTGGTGTTCCACAGGTGAGACCTTGCAAGATTTCCAGCGGTGAAGGCTTTGTGGAATCGATTCTCCCAGTTTTCTGCGGCCCAAACATTGATTTTGCCACAGGAAGTCTGTCCGGCCTTCAGATAATCCCCAAACTTATTTGGCAGCTCTGCTAGAACAAAAGAGGAACTGGTTAGTTTAAACTTAACTTAAAAAAAAAAGAGAAAAGAGAGAAACGGACATAAACTTAAGGTAAGAAACTTACGATCACTCCTCCACCTACTCCTGAGGAGGCTTGGGTTCTCTCCGGCCTTGATTTTCTTGCCGTTTTCCCATGAGCCACTGACAAACAAGAATTGGCTCCTCCATTTGCTCTCCGACTCCAAGAGGTCATCAACAACCTTGAGATCGTTCCCCATGTTGAAATGATAGAAGGGGAATTGGTGATGCTTGCAAAGGTTGGCCACTGCTGCGAACTCTTCCATGGGAAGAGGGATCCCAGACAGCCTGGATGCCATGATACATGACATCAAAGTGAACCAGCCATTGGGACTTAGCTGAGTTGGGCAGAGCTTGACCAGGTGGAAGTACCGTACGATCTCCGGGTCCAGTGGGAACCTGAGTCCCCAGTTAAATAGCTCTGTAAAGAAGACTATTTCATTTCGTTTACAGTCCATTGAGGTCTCCGGATCAATGGGGATCCTAATCTTCACATTTTTTGGGATCCCCCATTTTGTGTGCATTCGACCCAGGTCTGAAGTATGGATGAATGCGTACTTGGTCTTCTGCAAGGCCAACAGGTACTTGAGCTCGACTTTGTGAAAACACGGCCCCACTCTTCCCTCAAGGCACTCCGGCGGCTCCGGATGCCTCAAGTACAGATTCTCCTTGCCTTTCTTGGCAGCAACAGCAGTAGTATCAGCCTGTCCGGAGGACTCGGACTCGAAAGGGACCTCTTCAGCAGAGTCCTCCATTCTCTCCTCCATAACCGTTGGGGGAGCTTCTGTGGTAGTGATCCGGGGAGGGTTGATGCTTGCCACAGCCTGGCCTCCGGACTGTTGACTGTCTGTTTTCTTCGGACTTCTCACCTCAGATTGGGGCTCGGAGGCAATGTCTCTCTTGCAGGAACCGGGTTACTGGCCTCCGGACCGGTTGGCCTCTCCTGGGGGGGCTCTAATAGGCATTCCAGACCCAGAATCACTATTTTTTTCCCCCGATTTTGAGGGAGTATTTTTAGAGGTTAGTCCCTTGACTAACCGGCTTGGCCTCTTAATGACTAACTTCTCCGGAGAGTGGTCAGAATCAGACCCCATGGCTATAAAAGGTGAGGGTTTCCTAACACTTGTAGCGGTAACTCCTGGTTCAACAGCAGGTATTGACTCCTGAACTGAGGAACTATATACTATGGGTGAGAACTCCAAGAGGTCTCTACTCTCTATTCTAACCGTTAAACACCCATACACCACCGTTAAACACCCATACACCACCGTTAAACACCCATACACCATTGTTAAACACCCATACACCACCTTGAAACTCCACTTGAAATTACTAGCCTACCCTCAGGCAATTATTATCCACACCATCCTTGACATTCTTTGGTGGTTTCATCTGTAAAATTGTACTTAATTGAACTGGATATGCCTCAATACACTTCTGACTTACCATGTACCCTAAGAATTTGTCGTGGCCACACCAAAAGAACATTTTTACGGGGTAAGATTAAGATTATATTTGCGTAATAAATAAAAAACAACCTGTAAAGTGCTAAGGTGCTGCTCCTCTTCATGTGTTTTAATAATCATGTCATCAATATACGCTTCCAAATGCTGCCCCAAATGGTCTTGAAAAATGTGATTAACCAGCCTTTGATACGTTGATCCTGCATTCTTCAATCCAAAAGGCATGACCGTATAACAATAGAGGCCCCGCTTGGTTTGAAAAGCTGTATGCTCCTGATCAGACAGGTACATGCGAATCTCATTATATCCTGAGTATGCATCCATAAAAGAAAGGAATTTGTAACCTGAAGCTGAATGAACGAGCTGATCTATCCTTGGCAATGGGAAAGCATCCTTACGACACACTTGGTTCAAATCGGTAAAATACACACGCATTCTCCATTGCTTGCTCTTCTTTTTTACCAAAACCGGATTAGCTATCCAAACTAGATACCTTGCTTTTCGAATATGCCCCAACCGAGTGAGCTTAATGATCTTGGCTAATATAGCGGCCCGCTTCTCAGCTGAAACTCCTCTTCATTTCTGCCGTACTGGTTTAGCGCATGGAGTGATAGCCAATTCATGGCTTATAATTGTTGGACTTACTCCTGAAACATCAGTTTCCTGCCAAGCGAAGACATCTAAATTGTTTGCTAATAAATCCACAAATCGTACCTTTGAATCTGAAGTCAGTTCATTTCCCAGGCGAAGCACTCTATTAGCAGCTATGACCATGTCCACTGTTGTAACATCCGTTATGGGTGAATCCTCATTTTCTCGTGGATCATCCACTAGTTCTGGTGAGGTAAGACCTATTGTTGCTGGAACAATATCCCGTCACCATTTAATTGCTATTGGATAGGTTTTGAATGATCTGACGCGATTGCATAACAAGTTCGCGCGGTCCTCTGGCTGCCTCGAATTATACATGTCGAATTACCCACTGGATACTTAATGCACTGTTGATACGTGCATGGCGTTGCCTCCATCCTATGCAGCCATGGTCGTCCAATGATCGCATGATAAGGACTTGGCGCGTCGGAGATAAAAAACAACGTCTCCAATTCCTTCTTTGTAGCTCCATGACCGACTTTAACCACCAACTCTACCTCCCTAACACATTGTGAAGATTTTCCTTCATATCCTACCAAAGTTCGCTGATTAGGTCGATACGGTGGGACATTCTGCATGCGATCAAAACTCCTTTTGAAGGTGATATTCGCCGAGCTTCCTCTATCGACCAATACTCTTGTTACAATTACTCCTCTAATGTCCAAATGAACAGTTAAGGCGTCTTCATGGGGAAAACTTACACCTCTGACATCGTCATCATTGAAAGTGAGATTGGCGACAGGGTCTCTGTAGCTTCGATAAGAGCTTCCATCTATCTCATAAACCCCAAACTCATTTTTAGCTCGTTTATGCTGGGTTGACCCTTGTCCAGTAGCCAAACTTCCCCCTGATATGGTCAGCAACCATTGTTACTTGTTAGCTTCGACCCTTCTCCAATTGATGGGTTTTCAGTATTCATGGGGCGATCTTCCTCTTGTTGATCTAGTTGAGTTTGTTTGATATATTGAATCAACTCACTATTGTCTATCAATCGCTATATTTCATCCTTTAGCTGCCAGCATTCATCAGTCGAGTGCCCATGGTCATGATGATAAGCATAATAGTACCTTTTAGATCGCTTAAACCCAGGCACACTCATTTTTTGCGGAGCTTAGTACCTCGTACATCCCTTTGTTCGATCATAGATTACCGAAATAGCATCTATCAATGAAGTGAAATGTCTATTTGGTTGATCGAGCTGCTGAGGTCTTCGATTATAGTCCTTCCTCAGTTCATCCTCAAACGTTTTCCGTTCTGCTCCACCATCTTTGACCTCTGGCTCACACCGCTCAGGCAACGTTCCTCTTCTAGCATCCTCAACTCTGATAAAAGTGTCCGCTCTTGCAAGCAGATCTCCCATGTTTTCAGTTGGGAACCTAATGAGATTCGCATATAGTTCCCCTCTCCTGTCGAGCCCTCGTTTCAAAGAGGCCACCGCCATATTCTCTGCTAGATCTAGAAAAACATTCATGGCATGAACAAATCTTCTAACATAACTTTTGAGAGACTTACCTCGACGCTGATAAACATCCATGATCAAATCCTGCTTGTGCTTGAGTTCCTTGTTGCCCATGAACCTCTCTGAATTCTTTCCATAGCCCAGCAAAATTATAGATAGACCTTTTCGGCAAGCTACTAAACCAATCCATAGCGTTGCCCTTAAGGGTCATAGATAGTGCTCGACATAACATTGCATTGTCAGGATTGAAAGCCATTATCATGTTTTTGAACTGCTCTAATTGCCTCTCTAGATCCCTTGTTTCATCGTAAGCTTCCATCAAGAATGGATCAAATTTCCTCGAGAGTTGGACCTCTAGGATTTTCTCTGAAAACGACGATTCCTTTAATATGTAAGCTGATAACTTCGGGCGGATCCAATTGTAACGAAGGTCCTCGTCCTCTCGGGCTCATTTCGTAGACGTCTGCTTCACCTCATCACGTGGTCCTCTATTATGATTTTTTCCCCACTCTCACCTTCACCTTCTTGTTTGTCATCTCTTTTGGAAGAACGATCAATCTTGTTGGCCTTCCTTGTCTCTAGTCCTGATGGTTGATGATTCTTGCTTGCACCCTTGATTCATGCAGTTAGAGCATGAATAGCGTCGTCCATACCTGCTATGGTAGCTTGCATAGCTTTCTCTCTAGCGTCGCATTCAAACGCTATTTTAAGCTGTTCTTCTTGCAACTTCTGGAATCGTTGTTCCAGTTGGAGAACCGCCGAGTCATTCGCCGGTATAGTTTCTGCAGCTGTGTGAGCTTCCAGCACATTGTCGGTTTGATAAGGATGCGTCTATTCTCTGGGAGTAATGCCTGTCTGGACCGGATGTCCATCCGTCACCATCGTTGATTGGGGTGTCAAAGGATTGACCTCTTGAGGAATCGTAGGATCAAGATGACTTACGGTTCTCCTCCGATGAGTTTTTGTTTAGCTAGTTTCCTGATTATCTCTCTCAATTCCTGACTTAGTGACCACCATGGTGATTGGTTAAAGAGTTCCCACAGACGACGCCAAATTTGTTAAGGAACTAACAAGTTCTGCCGAAGTAAGTCTACTATTTTTTAGTAAGGAAAGAGATCACTTTATTCATCAATAGGTTTTCCCCATTTATAATATACAAACTAGTGGGTAGTTACATTAAGTTATGCTTTAAGCGTCACTAGCCCACTTAAACCGTTATCCCTATAATTGTGGAACTAATAACTGTTACCACTACTATCCCTATAATTATGGAATAACTAACACATCTCAAACTCGTGGGTTAATCGTGTGCTGGTATTACAAGTAAGAGCTCCGAACGCAATCTATACTTCAAGACGAGCTGAACTCTCCTTTTAAGAACGCCGGAGCTGACCTAGTCTGCTGAGCTCGGACTCGAGCTCATTAACAAACAGACCCCAGTTTGATCTGCTTTGCTGAACTCGAACTTTCTGATGACGCGCTCCAATACTTTCCTTTTGCCATATTCCTTATCTAGTGGATCAACTCTACTATGATGTCCTCGAGCTCATCCTGATCCTGATCTTGAATTTAATCGATCAACTTTACTATGTCGTCATCGAGCTCATCTTAATCTTGAATTCAAAAAAATTGTGCATGCTCTTAAGTTTGCTTCATTATCATGCCGCGTACGCCGTTGAGCTCAGTTTAGTTACAAGCTCAGTATCCCTTTAAGATCATCCCCGAAATTTATCGATAACGTCAACCTGCTATTGAGCTCGTCCGCGTTATCTATTATTGATGTCGACCTGTTGTCGAGCTCGTCCCAGCCATAGAGCTCGTTCTCTTTTTTTCTGCTCAGCATAATCCAAACTCTCAGTGCTCCTTACTCGTGTTTTGGGGAATCCCCCTATATCATTTATAACTGTATGGTTTTGTTCAAAGAGTTTCTTTGCTCTTGTTGCATCTAATTTCCTTTATTTGGTCTATTCCTCTTTCATATATCCAATACATATATAAATAGTTAGAATACACAAAAGGTTCCAAAACATCTTATCAACCGGCATGTCCGTCTCATTTTGAGAGATATGACCTAAATACTTGTCATAAAAATACAAAAAAAATATCTATGAAAAATACATAAATATGTGTGAAGTTGTTGTAAAATCAATTATAATATTTAGCGGGGATGGTGGCGCCAATGTACTATACAATTAGTTTGGCAACTCCTCTATACATGAATCACAAATCTCTATAAAAATATTTACCACCACTTAAGTTTTGGAAATTTTTACATATCGTCTGAATTAAGAGAAAGTATGATTGTTAGAACAACATCAATCCATCAAATATTTGTAAGAGGTATAAGATGACAATGAATAACCAGTATCGTTAGATAAGGAAATAGGAATTCACAGACTAAAAATGTAAACAATAAAAGGTTCGGTAACATATTGAAAGGTTAAATAAGCGTTTTTATTATGTGTCTTTATTAAGGACTAAATGTAATTTATCCCTTTATGTAACTAATTACATTTTTGAGCTAAGTCCTTGCACCTCTATATAAAGATCAGGGATGAACTAATAAATGGGTTGAACTTCTGATTTTACTCACTTGTGTTCTTTTACTTTCTCTCTCTAAAATATTTGTTTCACTAAAATACTCATATTATTGTTTACTAAAGCGACTTCTAATAATTGACACACCATCGTTAAATATATTTTATCATCATTAATTTTGGAAGTTTAATATATCTTCTAAACAAATATAAAGTGTGATGTTTGGAGTTTTATCAATCCATCAAAGATCTTTAATGGTTGTAAGATAACAATAAATCACCAATAGCTGTAAAGATATTTTACAATCACTTAATATGTAAAGTTAATTTATCTTCTACATGAAGAGAAAATATGATGGTTGGAGTTGTATCAATTCTTCAAAGATCTCTAAGAACCGAATATAAATTGAAATACAGACTAGGCTTACTTAAGGTCTGAACTTTGTGCAACAAAAAATATCATTATTACCTAATGTGTTTCATTTATAGAATTTTAATTTTTAAGTTTCTTTAGTGGTTGATATTGAATCATCATTATTCTCTATTATTTTTGGAATATTTTAATGTTAACAATACTTGGTAATCTCATCACAACTCAAATGAGATTCAAAAATATGAAATTTGTAGTTACTATTGACGATCTTATTCAAGAGTCGATCAAATATTAAAATTAAAAAATTGGCCTTGTAAATAGACTTATAAAACGAATACTTATCAATTTACTATTATCTATTTTCTAATAAAATCTTAATTTCCATCAATTCCATATTCAATAAATCTTGGGAAGAACGGAAAATTGAAACATCGGAAAATAACTGAATTTTGATAATGGAATATATTTAAATGTTCTCTTTTTAAAATTTGTATTTATATACTTAAAGAATATTATGTGAAGTATCATCATTGGATATGGATGGATCTAAACCTCTTTAATGTAGTCCTTATATGCATCGCTTAACTTTATGAGTAAAAGGAAGAATAGTTCAGTATCATAGCTTGATAGATTTCATGGCATTATTACTAAACAAATATATCACGATTTTCATTATTTTCAAATAAGTTAGAATCGGTTAGGTATAATTATAATTTAAACATGCAGTAGTGAATCTTAATCATCGCATGAATAACATATATGAGCTAAATTTATCAGGTTTAAAGTTTTAATTGAGCGTTCATAAGTATTGCACTCATCATAGTCATTAGCAAAGACGGTTGACGCCAACGCGCTATACATTACCTCTAGAATTAGTATTTTAATGTTAGATAATGTTGGTTTCACCATATCTGAAATTATCCAAGTCTTCCATTGGGATGGAGCTTTTCTAATTCACGGTAAATTAAATGAACCCTTCAACACTGAAAAAAATAGTTATGCACTGAGTATGATGCATATAAATGTAGCTACGATATCATGCACAAGTGCTCATTAGTGCAATATATGTGAGATAGTCTTACCTCGGGGTCGACCTACACTCATAACAATTTTTCCTTAAGATATGAGGTCCAAAATAATTTCCTTTCATGACTCACCTAACATTACATATGCAGGTGGGATATCAAATCTGACAATCAGTTCCAGAGTATGGGCATCTAAAGTGCTCATGTTCTAGTTTATACAAGTGTGAATGAATCATATATCTTAACATATCAGACCTTAATGTGTTATACCTCAATAATTTGTGAGTTTTTGAAGCACTTTAGTAATGTAAAATATATCTTCAAGTGCTCAGACATATGAATGAATATGAATGCCAATACAACTTCATATCCTGAAATAAGCAATATGTGACCATACAGGACATTACCTTATACATCTTATAGTCCAAGTGCCAGCAACAATGGGTAGTTACATCCCATCAAGAGGCCATACACTATTCATCTAAATTATCCTTATTATATACAGAACGAGGTTACATAATGGTAGCCCCTAAGCATGTAACACAACACACAAACGTGGTACATACAATGTATGAAATAGCCACTATAAGCATGCTTACTCTAAACATAGTGTACACCCCGATATAAAATTATTATATAAAATCATAGATACATGCTTATACTAAACATGTTATACAATCACATACATACAATATCTACGATACTTAATTTCTAAACTAGTTGATGTTATACTAAATGAGGTTCATGCATCCAACAACATGCAAAACAAACACACATATTATATATATTAAACTTATTGGAATAAATTACTCGGTTATTATACATGTAGATATATAAAGTTTAGGTGGAATAAAAAAAAGAATCACCTTATTAAGATAATCGACCAGAAAGTTATGGTCTTATGAAGTCAGATATCCAATATATAATAAAACAAAATTTGCAATCAAGTTCGTTGCGATCTTCATCTATGGTGATCATGGTAAATTATCTTATATCCTTTGTTGCAGTGAAATAAGAAGTTCGCCTAAGCGAAATGATAGGGTAAAATTTTATTGGAGGTAAATGGTAAGAGGGTTAGATTTTGTTTAAAAAGGAAATTCAAACCTAAAAACTAAATCATGATGAGTAAGCAGTATGTCTAGTGACTGAGCTAAGTGCCTAGTTTACTTAATATTTTTCCTGGAGCTCACAAGGTTGACCCGGATGGATGACCCGATCCAAATATCATACGGATCCAAAAGACTATAAATAGTTTGACAAACAACATTAAATTGGTTGGAATTTTATCTCTCTTTAAATATTAAATACAAACACCTATATTCTCTCTCAACTTTCCAAATAGAATTTAATACTACACAACCTAAATAACTTCCAAAGTACCTTTCGATCAGTTTTTACCAACACCAAATTGGCGACAATAGTGGGAGCGTGATGTGCCCCAATAACGTCTTCCAAAACCTGACTTGTGAATCGTGCTTCGGATTTCTTTGAGGGAAAATCTTGACATGCAAGAAATTACCCCTATTGATAATGAGGGGATAAGTGCTCATAATGAGCACGCTAACACAACTCATATAAATCACAATACAGAAGAAATACTAATCATGCAAGAAGAGCGTGATCAGTTAAGGGCAGATATCGAAGCTTTGAAAGCCTAAATACATGCTGAAAAGTGCTAAAGGGGAAGATACCAGCAGGAAATCTCGGTTTTGATGAGTCCGATAACAACTACACACAAGATGAAAGTGATCAGTCCTTAAAGGGACCTAAAGGAACAAAAAAGAAACATCAAGTTAAACAATTGTTGAACACATCGGATTCGTTGGAAACTCAACCACATAATCATATTCAAACATCTCTTCTTCCTCATCAAGTAGTCATCATGGTTATCAGAAGAAGAAATAAAGATTAAATAAAAGTATTCTACGAAAAGATCATATAAAGGGGATTTAGATGGGAATAAAATGGATCAAAATGGCAAAGGGAAAACAAAGGATATTAAGGCAAAGTGAAAGGTTCGGTAGACTACAGTATTAATCATTTTCTAAGCGATCAGTTCAATGTCGAGTCCAAACCATGTATCTTTTCCACTCCAGGTTAGGATCATATGATTAATCAAGGTCATAATTTGAGGCAGTCACCTTTATTTTCAAGAGTTCTTTCTGCCATCTACCGAGGCAATTCGATAGCTCAAAAATGGAAAAACATGATGGAAGTAAAAATCCTGACAATCACCTCGAATAGTTTAAAAATTAATGATGAATTTTAATAACGATGATATGTTGTTGTGTCGGGCTTTTTCACAGACTTTCAGGGGAAGTTTAGTGAAATGGTATAACAAATTTCCACAAGAATCTATAAAAAAAATTGATATGTTTTGGATGGATTTCCGAAGGCAATTTGTGGGGAGTAAAGAGCTCAAAGGAAACAGTGACACTATCATTCATTGTGCACAAGAATCCAACGACTCTTTAAAAGATTACATTAACCATTTTGTGAACACAAATAATGGATTGGTTGATTGTTTTGAGCAAATAGATATTATTTCTCTAAGGCAGGGCTTAATTTCGGGCAATTTGGTTGATTCATTTACTCGGAAGAAAGCAATAACCTCGGGAGGTTTATTGAACATGTCAGAAAACAAATCACAGTGGAAGAAACCAAAAAGTGTAGAGTACCGCGTCAGAATAAATCTGCTCCAATGATTTCTATCCCACAAGCTACTATTCAGTCCCAAGCCGCAATCAATTACCATTGTAGAGAATCCAAACAAGGTTCTCATCGGCCTAGACACAGTCAGTCAAATCAGAACCAACAGTCTAAAGCAAGGAAAAATACATGGGTTCAACCTGAATGGTTTGCGGAATTAGGTGAAAATGTAGCCACCATTTTTGATAAAAACCAAGAATGATATACATATAGGGAAGCACCAATTCAATATCGTACAAAAAATCGAAACACATGCTTTTGTAGGTACCATAATGATGTGTGCTATAGTACCCATGATTTTATTTCCCTAAAGCAAGAGGTGAAAATATTGTTTGAAAGTGGGAAATTATATACTTTTTTTAAAAAACAATAAGGTAACAGACAAACTAACACGCGAGCTCAACCTAGTGCAAGTACAACCCAGATTACATCACCAAATGTTCAAAGACAAAGCATGGAAACATCTAAATAAGAAAGTGCAATGCTAATTGTTGAACGGTTTGATGTGGATTCAAATTACTTAGACACCAATCCATATTGCAATCAAAAGGGTGTAATAATAGAGAAAACAGCGGGAGTATCTGATCTTTACCGATACTTCGAATCTTTAACTATTTTTGGGAGAGACACCATCAAGATGTTCCAGGAAAAGACATGTGAACAGTCTGACAACTCAGCTAAAGGGGAAAATGTCTGCACACCTCTATCAGATACTGGACCTCATAAAGATGTTATGATGATAGGAGCATATATCGAAGGCAATAAAAAATAGAGGATCTTGGTTGACACAGGAAGTTTGGCAAATACTTTATTTTTATCAACCTATAAACAAATTAAAAATCCTTTGGTTATTCGACGTTCATAATGGGGTTTACCGGTATCTATGCTGATGTAATTGGGGAATCTAAAAGAGAGGCGTTACTGGGAAAAGGACAATTCAAGAAAATCGTGAAGGTTTTATTGTAGCAATTGATGTTTGATATCATGCAGTAGCGTCCACTGTTCACCAATGTTTGAAATATGTAGTGGGAGGTCAAGTAGGAGTCATCCGAAGTAGCCAAAAGGTGGCAAGGGAATGTAATATCACTGCTCTCACTCCATAATCATTAGAAGCAGCAAAAGTTGGAGAAGAATATCAATTAGTGGAGTCTTCAACGGGATCAAATGTGATAGATGATCTAAGGGAGGCTCCTAGTGTTGTGATCCCAATTAAAGAGGTTGAAATTCATCATCTGGCAGAAAAGAAACATTTCAGGGTGGGATCCAAATTACCTTTTGAATTTAAGGGTAGGTTATTATGTTTTTTATCTAAGAATTTACATGTGTTTATTTAGTGTAATGTGGATGTAACTGGAGTACCAACAAGTGTTATCAGGCACAAATTATCTGTCAAATCTGATGCAGGTCCTATGGTACAAAGAAGAGGAACTTTTCTAAAGTAACATCAAATGTTATAGTCCAAGAAGTGGATAGGTTAACCAAAATTGGGCATATAAGGGTCCCAATATCCTCTTTGGACTGCCAATCCGGTCATTGTCAAGTAAAAAAATAGAAAATAACGTATGTGTATTTATTTTACAGATCTCAACAGAGCTTGTCCCAATGACCCTTTCCTAGTGCCCCAGATAGATCAGTTGGTGGATTCCACATCAGGGAATAAAGAGTACCGAGTTACAAAACGCAGAAGAAACAGATGGACACTAATAGAATGGTCTAAAAACCACAAGTAACTATCGCAACAAGAACAACACATAAAACCTCAACATTAGGGGGTGACTACAAACAATAAATGTAAGTTATAAATCAAGTAGAGATTACACTAGCCAGACAACTTTAGTATCAAGTAATTTGAACCGAATGTCAAAAAGCATACGATGCAACACCGCAACGACAAGGGCAAAATGAGAACCAAAGGTTCTTGTGTCCCGCTCCTACTAGACGTGGTGCCTTACCACACTAAAATAAGCACGTCATAGGTGAAAGTTTTGAGAGGTTGGTCAGTTTAAGACCTTTGAATCAAAGAATGTCAGTTAGTGATAATTAGCGTGAACTTGAGTTTGACATTGGTTGTGGCCCAAATACTCTGACTGGAACTACAATAATGGAGGATATTGTTGATGGATTTGGCACAATTGTTGAACAAGATACAATCAGGAAAAATCTAATCCTCAACTTATAAGTTTGTCTCAAAGGACATTGTAGGTATCTTTGATAGTGAACTTTGTGCTTCCACTCTTAGCGATCTAACAGTGGACGTCCTTGAGGTTAATGTTTGGAGGAGGGAAATAGAGAGTGAGGTTGTTAATATCCTGAAGGTTTTGATGATTCTTGACACTATAATATCTTAACTAGGACGACCAGTTCTAGATACCATCCTCAATTGGTAAAAAACACCACTCGTACCTCACGTTTCCCACTTGTAACAAGTTCGTCATTTTTCTTTGGGGCTGTAATAAAGTGGTCCTCCGTGTTTCAAAACGTGGAACAAAACGGTCCTTATTGACCTCATCCCAAAGTTTCTACCATTAATTCCCTTTGACCAGCCACATCAGTGATCCACGTGAGACGCTGATGTGTCAGCAGTAAAAAAGAGTTAAAAACAATTTTACTTTTACCCGACCCTTTTAACGCTAAAATTTATCTATAACCCGGCCCAACCAACCAAAAAAACCCGATACGCCCATCCATGTTATTTTAATCCAGTCTAATAACCCATCAAACTCACTTCTTCTTCTTTAATATATCTCTCTCACTCATCCATGAAAGAAGAGAAGTTCCTTCTACCAAATTCATTCCCACTCTCATAAGAGAAAATGCAACTAAATCATATGAGAGTAATTGATAGTTACAGTTGATTATCGTTTAGCTAAATCATATTAGTATCTCATAAGAGAAAATGAAACAAAAACTCGGTAAACTTCAAAGAAAGATCTTAAGTGGATAACATCAATATACTAAAAAATGTTAACCATTCCATTGCAGATCTCTCTATACACCCTCTAAATCCAGACGAAGATGAAACAGTGACTTTATATTTTTATCCTTCAAAGCTGCTATCCTGACTAAAAATTGTTATATACATGACTGAAAAACTCATTTATTTGGTAAATCACTAAAAACCCATCATCGTAGATTGGGGGAGTTGCGATGTTAACACCGTTGGTAGTAAAATTAGCAGTATCGGTCGGAGAAAATTGACGATTAAGGAATGACCACGACTGAGATTACGGATCTTGACTCCTGTTGAGAAGGATCGGATTCTTTGTTGAGAGAGATAGACGGTAGATAAATGGAAGTGGATGAGAGAAAGAGAAACGGTGTCCGGCGGCGTAAAGATTGCGAGAGAAACCGACTGTGGGATAATAGTTTGGGAGCCAAATTCGAGTGTTAGAGACATAGAGAAGAGGTCGGAATCGGAGAGTTTTTGTACGTCGTTTGAAATGGAAGAAGATGGAAGAGCGGTGGAGAGAGGGAGTAGATAGAGAAAAATGATTAGACATAGGAGAAGCCTAATGGCCTCCATTGATTCGATGAAGCTTTTGGGGTTTTTTATTGGTTTGTTGCATTGAGAATATGATAATGGCCTTCATTGATTCGATTAAGCTTTTGGGTTTTCTTCATTGGTTTGTTGCAGACAGAATATGATAATGGCCTCGATGTATTTTGTTTTTTATTGGTTGGGTCGACGGTTATGGCTAGGATTAGGGTTAAATGGTTGGGGTAAAACTAAAACACGTTTTAATTTGTTTTACTGGTACCACATCAGCATCCCACGTGGATCGCTGATGTGGCTGGTCAAAGGGTTTCAATGGTAGAAAATTTGGGTTGAAGTTAATAAGGACCGTTTTGTTCCACTTTTTCAAACACGGAGGACCATATTATTACAGTCCCAAAAGAAAAGGACGAACTTGTTACAAGTGGGAAACGTGAAGGACAAGTGGTGTTTTTTATCCCATCGTGAATCATATTCGATATCATGAGATTAATGTTAAACCTTGAACCTTGCCCATAATGGATTATTATTATGGTAGGAAAAAACCACATGTTCTACCAGAATTAGATAGACTCTCCATTACCTATCGTACCTTATATACTTTTCTAGACAAAGGCATAGACGTAATATTTTCCTCCAAGTTTATGAGGGAGAAGAACCAAGATTTAAAGCCCAAAAGTTTATATTTTTAATATTTTTGATATTATTCCAATCACACAATACTAAAGAGATTTGCCTGATTATAATTTTTTGGATCAAGAATCCTAATATCACATTCTATCATGGGAAATGTTACATTGAAACAAGCCACATTTGCCCCTGAAACCTTCCTCTCAAGGCTTGACCAGAGAAAATATATGAAGAATTGTGATGGCTCTTTAAAAACCTGATGATTTGGAGCATTCCCACATATATAAATATGGGAAATGTTACATTGAAACAAGCCATATTTGCCCCTGAAACCTTCCTCTCAAGGCTTGACCAGAGAAAATGTATGAAGAATTGTGATGGCTCTTTAAAAACCTGATGATTTGGAGCATTCCCACATATATAAATATGTTTAGAGGTTTAAGAACCTATATGTGCGGTGCTAGTTTTGATGAGAAGATGAATTTCGTTATAGGAAAGTCGGCATTGAGGAGAAGGACACCCAGATACTTTACCGAAAGAGAGTCGGTCTTGTACCTTAAGATGTTGATCAAATAATTTCAAAGTTATGATGTACCTGATGAGTTCATATATTTGAGCTACCATGCCTTGACTGACTCCGATGGGAAATTCGGACCAAACCACTATAATAAAATTCTGAGCAGGACAGATATATTAAATGTTGACTAAGCTAGCTATTAGGCACTTCAAACCATATTATTAATGGGTCCTTAAACTTGACCCGACTTCATGACCCGACCCAATAAGCCCATGGGTCATTAATTAAGTATAAATACCCCAACCACTTTCATTAATGAGGGTAATGAGAATTTATTACTAGTAGACAGATTAATTATCTCTTTGCTCACCAATATAAACATTTAATTCCACAAAACATCCAAAACACTTTTTAAACACTTTATGAGATTACCCTCAGATAGAAATAAACCACACCAAATTGGCGACCACATTGGGAGCACAACGGTGCCTCAATTTGACATTCAAAACCAGCAAGCAAAGCAGTTTGGATCGATCTGAATGAGCAGAATGTTGCACCCCTAGAGGTGGAAGGTGCAAGAGAAAACAAGGAATATACCATCGAGGAGCGAGACCAACTGAGGGCTGAAATAGAGGCGTTTAGAGCAATAAAACAAGCAGAAAAATGAATTAAGGAGAAATCTGAAGCGTCAATACTTCACCACACTAAAAATCCTGAAGACAGTGAGCAATCTTTGAAGACTCATCTCAGCTAAAAAAAGACACACTGATCTATGCATGTTGAGAGTTCTGCATCTGAGTCCTCCAGCAGCTTGTCAAATGAGGCAGAACTTGAAGAATCACTATCTTCAAGTAGTGATGAAGGAAGATCTAAAACTAAAATGAGGTTAACTAAAAATCATTCAAGAAAGAGTGACACACATGGCAGGCTCAAGAGACACCAGGTAAGGGGTCAGCTCATAAGCATATTAATTAGTTGTTAATTGATCCATTTGCTTTTCAGTTGGAACCGAGTATTTTTGCAACCCCTAATGAAGATCCCGTTTTCAGTCGCAGCAAGAATTAGAGGAAATCGCCTTTGTCCACAAAAATACTCTCCGGACATCTTCGTAAAAGTTTTGATAGCTCTATGATGGAGAAATACGATGGGATTCGAGATCCGAAAAAGCATCTGGAACAGTTCCACAACTTTATAATGAATTTTGATGACAATGACAAGATTTTATGTAGGGATTTCTTCCAAACTTTCACAAGGAGTACCCTTTCTAGGTTGCCTTCCGGAGGCAATTTGTTGGAAGTAAGGAACTGAATGGTAATAAGGACGCCATTATCCATTATGCTCCGGAACCGAACGAGTCCCTGAAGGAGTACATAAATCATTTTGTGAATACAAAGAATGGGCTAGCAGATTTCTCTGAACAAGTTGAAAATTTTTCCCTTAGGCAAGGTCTAAATCCAGGGAATTTAGCCGATTCTGTGACTCGGAAGAAGGCTATGACCTGGGGTGGTTTGCTGAATCAAGTGGGAAAATAGTTTAATGTAGAAGAGGCCAAGAAAACAAGAGTACACCGTCAAGTGAGATCTACCACTACAACATCAACTCCTCGAGTTACTAACCAATCCGGTTATAGGGCAAAGGAGACCAGACAAGGGTCTAACCGGTCAAGGCAAAATCAATCCAACCAAACTCAGAGCCAACAAACCAGAAGTAAAAGGTGACCCTGGTTTCAGCCTGAGTGGTTTGCTGAGTTGGGGGAGCGTGTGGCTATAATTTATGACAAGACTAAGAATGAGGTGCATTTTAGAAAACTGGCAGCGTTGCAGTCCTCTAGAGAAAACCAGAGCACTCGTTTTGTTCAATATCACAATGACATAAGTCATGATACTCAGGATTGCATAGCATTGAAGCAGGAGGTTGTTAGTCCTTTTCTCACGCAAGTATACACGGTCAAAAGTAGCAAGTAATAAATAAGAAAGATCGTTCCCACGAAGACTAAGTGTATAAGACAAGAATTCACCTATGCAACAACGTATGATTATTAAACTAATGCTTGAACGAGTAATAAAGTATGAATGTAACTAAACAAATCAACTAACGAGATTATCTAATGAGTTTACTTATGCGAGAGAAAACATGGAACCCTAACTTCATTGTTTATTTTACTCAGAGTATTAATATACTTAATCAATATGTAAGATAACTACGATTACTAATCAGATAACACAAAATCAGAATACGCTACCTTTCAGTGCACGTAAACCAAACCACTTAAACAACCACAAAAGAGATAGCAGTTAAGCAGACACCGCATGCATGACAATCCTATATGTCTATATGAATTGAGGTACAATTGGTTTTAAGCACAAGTTACATATTTCGATTACATAGGGTAATATGATATGGTTAATGACATATTACGAATCATGAACAATCACAATATGAATCATTCAAGAACCTATGCTAACATGACAAGTTCTAAACCTTTAAATCCACTTTCGCATTCATTAAAGATTAACAAACTAGATGTTCGCGACGCATCTAAAATTAAGCACAAGCATACTAGGTAACCGATAAACGTATCTCACAAATTAATTAAGCAATAAACCCTAAATATTATTCAAACAAATCCGCTAAGGTTCCATGACAACGATTAGTTCATAATCGAACAAATCATCATGGGTGCAAAAGTTAACATAATTGTTTAGGAAGAATATAAATAAACGAATAAAAGTTTAGAAAAAATTAAACCGAACGACTGCCTGCCTCCTGCAGAATGATTGTATGTTGCCGCTCTCTCCTGCTCGCGCCGTTCTACGCTTCTCCCTTTTTTCCGTCTCTGTTTTGTATTTTACCGCAAACTCAATCAGCGCCTCCTCTCCCTTCTGTCCGTCTCTGTTATTTATAACTTTTCTCGTGAAAACCTAAGAAGCCCATTGCCTTTCTTTCTTTCTCCTGGGCTTTTAATTAAATGCTTCCGCTGGACCCACACTCATATAATTATATAGTATAATTATTTAATTCCTTCCTTTGTCTATGTTCAGCAGAATAGACCAATAATATTTGTTTTCCTTTTCTCGCTTGTTTTGCACCAAAAAAATCCAAAGCGGTTTTGTATTCCTAAAAAAAATCAAATTACAAATCGTAAAATATTTATGTTAAATAAAATAATATTTTAAACAATATAGCTAAATAAAATATTCGCATTAATCTAATATTTTTTTTCTTAATTCAGCATTAATTTCCTTTTATGCTTTTCTTTAATATTTTTTTCTTAATTTAATATTTTAAACAATATCTTAGAAAATATATTATCCTTTTTTTCAGCATTAATATATTTTTCAAGCATTAATATTTTTTTTTGAAAATCACTCGTCATAATATATTTCAAGCATTAATATATTTTTTTTTGGAAAATCACTCGTCATAATATATTTCAAGCATTAATATATATTTTTTTGGAAAATCACTCGTCATAATATATTTTCGTAGCATTAATATATATTTTTTTCAACATAAATATATTTTTTCAAGCATCAATATATTTTTCTTTGTTTTCAACTGTTCCAAAATTGCCCTCAAGTACATTAATTTTCCAGTTTCTTCAATTTCAACCCCAAAATTGCCCTTTATTAATATTATCACAATTTACCCGCGGCACAAGCGTCTTTAAGAATATTGGAAAAATACGTTAAAACTCAACGAATATTTGAGAACCGATGACGATTTTAAGAATAATGGAAGTGTAATAAGTGATATGAAATGCACTTATCAAACCCCCAAACTTAAACCGTTGCTTGTCCTCAAGCAATGCAAAACAGGTTTAACAATTGATGCATGAATGCAACTGAATTTAAATGAATGCAAGAACACAATGATCCCGAACGAGTAACCGTAACTAATTCAGCATAAATGTCTCAACGAATGTAATGACCTCGGAATGTGAAATAACTAGGTACTCAAATGTTAGCAATACAAGTGAAGAAGCGTGCGTGTGTGCTCAAACTCAATCGACATGTTTTTAGTACAAATTAATGAACCTTACTTGTTCTCATCATAATAATCACAAGATTAGAAACAAAATACAACCTAGATTCTTCATAGTCAAGTTGCACATCCATATTTCTCCAGGGTTGTCAAAGATTTATTATGCTTTACTCTATATACAGACACACAAAGGCTTATTTGACCGTGCAATGGACGAGGTCCCTTAAAAACTTATACAATGGTGCCCATGTAATGAGCTTTAGGTTAGCGGATCCCAGACCGGAAAAGTCTTAGGTCACTAGGCACAAAGTCCCCTAGAACTTAATAACTCGAGCACCAAAGAGCTCATCCTAGACAATTTTTACCTTTTTCTTTCTTTCTTTTTTCTTTTTGAATCAGCGATTAGGAATGAGTGTGTTTCGCTCCATCTCATTCCACCCCTAGACTACTCGTAATATGCAGCCCCCAGCGAGAGGACGTACGTCAACGAGCGGCTACTAGCCTTTGACGCCTAACTGAATAATACGCATATTTATCTTTTAACTCCCCCAAACTTATCTTTTTGCAATCCATGAGCTAATAAAGGATTAAGGTGTAATTCTGAACCTAAGAAAGGATTATGTATAACAATACTCAAGTGTGTCCGTAACTAGCATAAAAACAATCGATGAGTCTACATGTATTAATTGTGCTTCTACATCAAGCAAGCTAACTGACAAGCAACCTAATTAGATTTTATTCCTACTGTCATTCCAAACGATTTTCATCATTGCCTACTTAAGTAGAAACAACAACTCAAGGGATCAAAGACGCAAAATACATGAACAAAATGCTATGCTAATAGACTAACTCGATCCTAAACACAGTCTATATAATCATGGCATGAATATGCAAATAAACATGACTAATATGAATAACTACTATGATGAATGCAACTACAAGAAATTAAAAGAAACAAGAAACACTCCCCTATTCGTCCAGCATTGTTGATCATTGTTTCCCAGTGGGTTGCCTCCCACGAAGCGCTTGTTTAACGTCGATAGCTCGAAGATACCACTCGGAATCATATAGTGTCGAGGTGGATGCTGAATGCCTCACGGCTCTCCATATTTCCATAGTAATGCTTGAGTCGTTGACCATTGACTTTGAATGCTTTATCTGGCGATTCCTCATAGATTTCAACTGCTCCATGTGGATATACTGTCTTGACTTTAAAAGGTCCAGACCACCTTGACTTGAGCTTCCCTGGGAAAAACTTTAGACGAGAGTTGAAAAGAATAACAAGTTGGCCTGGATCAAAAGCTTTATGTACAAGCTTCATATCATGCTGTTTCTTGACTTTTTTCATTGTACATCTTCTTATATCTGTTATGGTCCAACCAATGGCTGATTTGAACTTCCCCAGAACTCTTAATAGCTTTTCTTCCTCACTACCTGAAAGGTTAGATGCAATAATAACAGGTAATGTAGATGACTCTCCTAAGAAAGCATACCTGAGATGATCTGGTAGTGGTTTGAGTTCAAGTTTAGGAGCTTCTTGTAGAGAAGGTTTAAGTCTTTCCTGAGAATCCTTAAGATCACCCAATACGAGCGACTCATGTGGATTATTGAGCATCTTTTGATACGGGGCTTCCTGTAGTAGTTGAACACATTCAGATATTTCTTCGTCTTCGAAGTCAGATTCACCATGTAGAACTCTGCCTAGAGCATTTGAACTCGAGAACTGATCCAACTCATTACTGTGCGAAGAATCGACCGTATCCAACCTGAAACATTCCTCATCCTCTATTGAGGATTGCATAGCCTTGAAAACGTTGAAAGTGACAGTCTGATCTTGCACTCTCATAGTGAGCTCCCCTTTTTGGACATCAATCAAAGTTTTTCCCGTAGCCAAGAATGGCCTTCCCATGATTATGGGGATGTTTTTGTCCTCTTCGAAATCCAAGATAACGAAGTCAACAGGAAAGATGAGCTTGTCTACCTTTACTAAGACATCTTCTACGATACCACGAGGATATGTGATAGAACGATCAGCCAGTTGCAAAGAGATATTAGTCGGTTTTGGCTCAGGTAGCCCAAGTTTCTCAAACACAGATAGGGGCATCATATTGATGCTCGCTCCCGAATCACATAAACATTTGCTGAAAGTTTAATTACCGATTGAACAAGGAATGGTGAAGCTTCCTGGATCTTTAAGTTTGGGAGGCAATTTTTGTTATAAGATCGCAGTGCATTCCTCAGTGAGCGCCACTATCTCAAAATCACCAAGCTTTAGCTTTTTCGAAAGAATTCCCTTCATGAACTTGGCATAACTAGGCATTTGCTCTAATGCTTCAGCAAAAGGTATGTTGATGTGTAGCTTCTTGAACACCTCCAAAAATCTCCCAAACTGAGCATCTAGCTTCTGTTTCTGCAACCTTTGCGGAAAAGGTGGAGGAGGGTAGATCGTAGGCTCAACAACTGACTGAGATGGCTTTTTAGGTGGCTGATCTTGACTAGAATTAACCTCAGATGAGGGCTGATTTTGAGCAGAATTTTTCAGAATGGGCTGATTTTGAGAAGAATCCACCTCTTGTTCAACTGTGGGGTTCTCAGCAACCTTTCCTGATCGCAAGGTGATAGCTTGGCATTGCTCCTTGTCGTCCCGTTTACCTGGATTATGTTCTGTGTCGCTAGGAAGAACTCCCTGAGGTATAACAATCATGTTACTGGACATCTGCCCAATCTAATTTTCCAAGGTCTTGTGAGACACCATGAGACTTTTAATCATTAACTTCATCTCTTCGAATTCAGAGTCTCTCATAGAATGTTGAGAAGGGTCAGGATGTTGATTCTGAGCTTGTCTTGGGGCATACTGTTGAGATTGATGTTGCTGCCCTTGTTGCTGAAATCCAGGAGGAGCGTATGGCTTAGCACCATAATGCTGATTACTTTGTTGATTATTGCTCCAACTGAAGTTCGGATGATTTATGTTGCTTGGGTGATAGGTGTTTGAGACTGGTTGTTGATTCTGCCTATGAAAGTTACTCACAAATTGCACTGACTCAGTAGAGATTGGGCATTGTTGATTGTCATGCCCTCCAGCACAAATCTCGCACATTATAGCTACCTGATGTACCCCTAGTTTAGTCAAAGAATCTACCTTCATGTTTAGAGCTTCAAGCTGAGCTGCTAAAGCTGTGGCAGTGTCTACGTTAAGAATACCAGCTACTTTATGTTGTGACTGTCTCTGAGAAGGGTTCTGGAATTCATTAGCAGCCATCATCTCAAGGAGCTCATGAGCTTCCTCATAGCTTTTCGTTAATAAGGCTCCCCCAGATGCAGCATCGACTATGGGCCTTGTTTGCGCACCTAACCCATTGTAGAAGCAATTTATTACTAACCAATCAGGCATCCCATGACGAGGATATTTTCTGAGCATCTCCTTGTAACGCTCCCAAGCTTCACTTAAAGATTCACCATATGACTGAGAAAACTGAGTAATAGCATTCCTCAAGGCGGCTGTTCTTGCCATATGAAAGAATTTTGAGAGAAATTTTTGTGCTAGTATATCCCAAGCAGTGATCGAGCCTGTTGGTAAAGAGTGTAACCAGTTCTTAGCTTTGTCCCTCGGAGAAAATGGGAAGAGTCTCAGTCTTATGGCATCATCTGAAACACCGTTGAACTTGAAAGTATCACAAAATTCAAGGAAGGTCATAATGTGCATATTAAGATCCTCAGATGAAGCTCCCCCAAACTGACAAGAATTCTGCATCATCTGAATAGTGCTGGGGTTAATCTCAAAATTATTCGCAGCGATATTGGGTCTGACAATGCTAGACTGAATATCCATGATCTTTGGTTGAGAGTACTCCATGAGTGCTTTTGGAGCTGGATCTACCATTGTATACACGCTCAAGTACCTGAAGCACAAGAAACACTCGAAAAGCAAGTAACCGAATCAAGTCAGTAGTTTTTTAACGACCCCTGCTGATAAGCAATAAAACTGTCAAATAACACCGAGTCCCCGGCAACGGCGCCAAAAACTTGTTAGTCCTTTTCTCACGCAAGTATACGCAGTCAAAAGTAGCAAGTAATAAATAAGAAAGATCGTTCCCACGAAGACTAAGTGTATAAGACAAGAATTCACCTATGCAACAACGTGTGATTATTAAACTAATGCTTGAACGAGTAATAAAGTATGAATGTAACTAAACAAATCAACTAACGAGATTATCTAATGAGTTTACTTATGCGAGAGAAAACATGGAACCTAACTTCATTGTTTATTTTACTCAGAGTATTAATATACTTAATCAATATGTAAGATAACTATGATTACTAATCAGATAACACAAAATCAGAATACGCTACCTTTCAGTGCACGTAAACCAAACCACTTAAACAACCACAAAAGAGATAGCAGTTAAGCAGACACCGCATGCATGACAATCCTATATGTCTATATGATTTGAGGTACAATTGGTTTTAAGCACAAGTTACATATTTCGATTACATAGGGTAATATGATATGGTTAATGACATATTACGAATCATGAACAATCACAATATGATTCATTCAAGAACCTATGCTAACATGACAAGTTCTAAACCCTTAAATCCACTTTCGCATTCATTAAAGATTAACAAACTAGATGTTCGCGACGCATCTAAAATTAAGCACAATCATACTAGGTAACCGATAAATGTATCTCACAAATTAATTAAGCAATAAACCCTAAATATTATTCAAGCAAATCCGCTAAGGTTCCATGACAACGATTAGTTCATAATCGAACAAATCATCATCATGGGTGCAAAAGTTAACATAATTGTATAGGAAGAATATAAATAAACGAATAAAAGTTTAGTAAAAATTAAACCGAACGACTGCCTGCCTCCTGCAGAATGATTGTATGTTGCCGCTCTCTCGTGCTCGCGCCGTTCTACGCTTCTCCCTTTTTTCCGTTTCTGTTTTGTATTTTACCGCAAACTCAATCAGCGCCTCCTCTCCCTTCTGTCCGTCTCTGTTATTTATAACTTTTCTCGTGAAAACCTAAGAATCCCATTGCCTTTCTTTCTTTCTCCTGGGCTTTTAATTAAATGCTTCCGCTGGACCCACACTCATATAATTATATAGTATAATTATTTAATTCCTTCCTTTGTCTATGTTCAGCAGAATAGACCAATAATATTTGTTTTCCTTTTCTCGCTTGTTTTGCACACAAAAAATCCAAAGCGGTTTTGTATTCCTAAAAAAAATCAAATTACAAATCGTAAAATATTTATGTTAAATAAAATAATATTTTAAACAATGTAGCTAAATAAAATATTCGCATTAATCTAATTTTTTTTTCTTAATCCAGCATTAATTTCCGTTTATGCTTTTCTTTAATATTTTTTTCTTAATTTAATATTTTAAACAATATCTTAGAAAATATATTTTCCTTTTTTCAGCATTAATATATTTTTCAAGCATTAATATATATTTTTTTGAAAATCACTCGTCATAATATATTTCAAGCATTAATATATATTTTTTGGAAATTCACTCGTCATAATATATTTTCGCAACATTAATATATATTTTTTTCAACATAAATATATTTTTTCAAGCATCAATATATTTTTCTTTGTTTTCAACTGTTCCAAAATTGCCCTCAAGTACATTAATTTTCCAGTTTCTTCAATTTCAACCCCAAACTTATTAATATTATCACAATTTACCCGCGGCACAAGCGTCTTTAAGAATACTGGAAAAATACGTTAAAACTCAACGAATATTTGAGAACCGATGACGATTTTAAGAATAATGGAAGCGTAATAAGTGATATGAAATGCACTTATCAGAGGTCCAGAACCTCATTGAAAGGGGCAAGTTGGGGGCCTACGTTAAAAGCAAAATGGAAACAGACCGGATAATGCGCAAACCAATGTTCCCCGGACAGGCCCTTCGAATAATCCTAGACATCTACACATGAGGGTGTAATGGTGATTGTTGAAAGATTTGATGTAGAGTCTGAATATCTGGATCCAGATCCAATTCGAAATTAGGTGAGGGTGATAACATATGAAACCAATATAGTTTCCAGATTTATCATATTTTTTCAATCATTAACTATTTTCAGAGGAGATACGCTGATTGCGCCTTATAGTTCATCAAGGAGGAGGCATGTCCACAACTTAGCTACCGAGTTAGATGGTGGAATGTCTACCTACCAGTTCCAATCCTCATCCCCATTCATAGTTTTTGATGAGGATGACCTGAGGGACATTGCAGGACCTCATGAGGATGCGGTGGTAATAGGGGCTTCAATAGGGGGAAACGATATACGCCAAATTTTGATTGATACAAGAAGTTCGGAAAATATTCTATTTTTAAGCTACTACAAGAAAATGAGAAACCCAACAGTTATTCAATGTTCGAATAGAATCATTGTAGGATTCAGAGGAAGTTCTGCAGATTTGACCAGGGAGTTCGAAAATGAAGTATTGTTGGGCAAGGGGCCCTTCAAAGATAAGGTGATAGTGCTGTTTGTTGTGGTGCATTGCCTAACATCGTACAATGCAATT
Source organism: Limnanthes douglasii subsp. nivea (assembly GCA_036936605.1). Classification (NCBI taxonomy): domain Eukaryota; kingdom Viridiplantae; phylum Streptophyta; class Magnoliopsida; order Brassicales; family Limnanthaceae; genus Limnanthes; species Limnanthes douglasii. The sequence continues at coordinate 82,578,982 of JAUPFV010000002.1, read as the reverse complement.
TTTGGGAGGTCTTGGTTCTCGAGAATGCATGTTGTGGCCTCTAAGTCCACCAATGCTTGAAATATGCTATCCAGAGACAAGTAGGTGTTGTCTGGAGCAGTCAAAAGATAGCGAGGGAATGATATGCAATAGCCATTGCCTCTAAAACGCTAGGGGCATTCAGAATTAATAAAGAGTAGTAGCTAGTAGAGCTTTCTGATGAGGAGAATGAGATCGGTGATCCCAGGGAGGCTCCCAGTGTTATAATTCCTATCAAATAAGTTGTAATGCACTCCCTCGCAGAGGGCAAGAATATTAAGATTGGTTCTAAGCTAGCACTGGAATTGAAGCAACGGTTGTTATCCTTTTTAAAGAATAATCGACATGTATTTTCATGGTGCAACAGTGATGTTACCGGAGTACCAGCAGATATTATATCACACAAGTTGTCAATCCGGAGTTATATTGCACCAGTCGTACAAAAAATGAGGTTTTTTCTAAGGAAAAAGCAGATGTAATTGTCCAAGAAGTTGACCGGTTAACCAAGATGGGTCACATTAAAGAATCTCAGCACCCTTTGTGGACTGCCAACCCTGTGTTAGTCAAGAAAAAAGAATGGCAAGTGACGTGTGTGCATTAATTTCACTCACATCAATAGGTTATGCCCTAAGGATCTTTTTCTGTTCCTCGGATAGATCAGTTAGTGGATTCGACATCTGGAAACAAGTTATTGTCCTTCACAGACGCTTTCTCTAGGTACAACCAGATACAAGTAGATCTGAAGGATCAAGATCACACTACTTTCATTACAGATAGAGGGCTTCATTGTTATAAGGTGATGTCCTTCGGGTTGAAAAATATTGGGGCCACTTATCAGAGGCTGCTGAATAAAGCTTTTGCTAATCAAATTGGCAGAAAGATGGAAGTCTACATAGATGATATGATGGTTAAAAGCTTGGAGGAAGATTCAAATATATCTGACCTTCAAGAGATATTTTCCAATTTAGAAGCTGTGAATTTAAAGTTGAACCCTGAGAAGTGTGTATTTGGGGTCCGATCTGGAAAATTCTTGGGCTACATAATAAGTGAAAAGGGAATCCAGCCTGATCCGGATCAGCTTAATACTTTACTAGCAATGGACCCTCCTCGGAATGTTAAAGAAGTTCAAAGGCTTAGAGAAAGGTTGGTTGCGTTGAATAGGTTTATCTCAAGGTCATCAGACAAGTGCGCTTAATTCTTCCAAGTATTGAGAAACGCTAAAGACTTCAATTGGTCCCCACAGTGCGACCAAGCTTTTATTAAAATAAAGAAGCATTTATCATCGCCCAAAACTCTTTTCAAACCTGTTCAGGGGAAAACAATCTATGTATATCTAGCTGTATCAGAATATGCAAGAAGTGATGTGCTAGTAAGGGAGATGGACAATTACCCTCGTCCGGTGTATTACATCAGTAAGAGTCTGTTAGATGTTGAAAGAAGATACTTGAGATTTGAATAATTGGTGTTGGCCTTTGTAATTGCAGCAAGAAAAATGAGACCCTACTTCCAAGCTCATTCCATTGTTGTTTGAAAGTCTTTCCCTTTGAAAAATGTTCTTCAAAAAGCTTATGTATCAAGCAGAATGACCCAGTGGTCAGTGGAGTTGGGTGCTTACGATATTGACTTTGCCCCTCGAATAGCGATTAAAGCCCAATAAGTGGCTGACTTCTTGGTAGAATTTCATGCTGATAGATCTTCCGTACAGGAATCAGGAAATTGTTGTAAGAAAGAATGGGTAGTTCGAGTCACGTCGAGGTAATGCAGAAGAAAAAACTTCAGAGTGGGGCTAATGTTTTTACAAGAAATCTCTAGCCAACCTTCTTGCATGATGGTGGATCAAGTACTATGGGCTGTGGAGCTTGAATTTTCCTAACCTCTCTGTATGGTGATAGAATGTACGAGGCCATATGTTTTGGATTCAGAGCTTCCAATAATGAGTCTGAATATGAAGCAGCCATAGCTGGTCTTTAGTTGGCTCTCCTGTGTGGGTCTAAGAGAGTCTGGTTAACGAGTGATTCTCAGTTTCTATTCACCATGCTCAAGGCCATCTAAAGCAAAGAAAGAACAGAATGTCAAGTATTTACTTATGTCGAAAGAAGTTGCCGCAAACTTTAAAAATATTTGCTATGAGAATATTCCAAGATCGGAAAACACTCTGGCTGACTCTTTGGAAACTATAGCCTATTCTGAATCCTACCCATAAATTCTTGTACAAGAATGTCCATTCGTACAGATAGTTCGGGTGAAAGAGGATGAAGAAAATATGAACATACTTGTTATGCAACCTAAAGATTAGAGATATGGTATTCTCCAATACATCTCCGATGGAGTTTTACCTCCGGATAAAGTTGTGGCAAAACAGATCAAGTACAAGGCTCGCGGTTTCTTAATACTAAGAGAGGTTATTTACAAAATGTCTTTTAGCAGGCCTCTCATACGTTGTTTAGGGCTTGAAGAATCACAAGTTGTCTTATCTGAACTACATGATGGGGAAGGTTCTGCACACTGTGGCTATAGGGCCTTGACCCGAAGATTCTTGTTAGCAGGATACTACTGGCCAACCATAATGGCAGATGTTAAATGTTACGGGAATAAAAATTTCTACCAAAGTAAAATCTTAAACTTTTAGTCAGAAAAGAGATGAGGCAAAAAAGGATCATCTTATTCATCAATATATTTTTCCTACTTATAGTGTTGTGAGTTAGTCGGCAGTTACACTCATTTGTACTTAATGCACCACTAACTCACTAACATCACTTCTCCTATAATTTCGGAACAACTGCTTGAAACAGTTTGACTTAGAACTTATTACGTTTATTACATAATGAATAAAGAAACGATTTATCTGGGTTACGTGTCAATCCGAGATGGCCCACTCCTTGAGCGCGATGAGGTATGTGCTGGTTGCGCATTCTTGAGCTCGCCCGACCACGTGGTTGACCAATTATCTTCGAGCTCGTTCTCCACTTAAATTTAAGTTCGATTAGTTTATATGCGAGCTCGTTCCTTGTCTATTAATCGCCTCCTCAGTCTGGTCGATCAACTTGTTGCTCAGATTATCGCCGAGCTTGTTCTCCACTTCTCTTTGAGGCCAACAGTACCGTCGAGCTCGTCCTCTGTTTCCTTGTTCCTTTATTATCTTAGCCGAAGCTCATCGTCCGCCTTTCCTGCTCGTGTTTGTACTTACTCATGGGAATCCCCCCTTATCAGGGCCCCCTTATAGTTTATAGGTTTATTAATTTTTAGAAAAATATTAGTAAACCTGTAAAATAAAATTAGCAGTAAATTATAATGCATAAGTAGGCACGTGGTTATTCAAAACATCTCTTGGCTTCATTTGTTGACACGTGTCTCTGGTGTAATTATGACGGTTTTGACACCGTCGTATCTAGGATACCGCTCGTGGCGCTTGAATTTTTTGTACAATTTTCAATTACTTAGTGATGTCACACTCATATACTTTAAAAGTTTCTATGTCTTTAACTTCTTGCGTGTTTATTTACTTGAAAAAGAAATAGAAATTCTTTCGAGCATTTCACGTCGTTCTTGTTGGAGAAGGAGACATCAAATGCACTCTAAAAACTCTCTGTCGTATTTCGCATCACCCACCAGGTACGTAATTCTTCAACATATATAATCACTTAAAGGCTTCGTTATAGCATAGAACCCTAGATTTTGGAATGTAACATCTGTGAGTAGGTTATTCCAAAATGTGCATGCTTTCCATGCGTCGAATCGATCGCCCTTGCCTGCTATAAACATGCTAATTTGTATTCTTACCTCATTGCAGTCTGAGTAGAAGTTATGGCACCAAAAAGGGCGACGAAGACGAAAGCATATAAAATTGTGGAACCTGTGTTTGAGGAAGCCAATGCTTTAGAGAACTATTTCTCGCAGATAGCCCCCAAATACGTTTACTTAGATGAGACTGAAGTTACCACTCTTAGGAACAGATGTGAGATTCCTGAGGATGTGACTATAAGAGCACCCGTTATAGGTGAGCATCCCTATCAGGCCCAAGAGACAAAGACGTGTCTCTTCACTACTTTGTTCGATTGGGTTTTAAGACTGCCACTACCGGAGGTGATTCGCGATTACTTTAATGTACTATGCACTTTCCCTACTCAAATTTCTGCAAACGGGTGGAGGTTATTACTTAGTGTAGTGCTGAGCTCATGTCTGCTAAGAATTGATGTGTGCTTAGCAGACCTGTTAATGGACACTGACGTTACCAAACTGGCCAAAACCCCCTTTTTTATACCCATTTCAAAAAGATGAAGAGGATTGTCGATCTCCCCTCATCTGATAGGAATTGGAAACATTCTGTTGTTTTTGTATCTGGCAATTGGGAGGATAAGACACCCACTTTGAATATTTAATTAGAAAGGAGATGGAAATTAAAGTGTAAGCTTTGATAGAATTAGTTGAAATACGAAATGAGTGGTCGAGTCTTGTTAATAAGTAACTTATGAGTATTTATTTGTGCAGATGAGCCAGCTAGTCAAAGCTGGTGGAAGGAGAGGAAAGCTAAAGGTTACGTAAACCCTTTAATTCAGATTGGGAATTTGGCCTGCGAGGCGTGGCAGCAAGATCCCAAGCAGCTATTTACGCGTTATAATTATATAAAGTCAGGCTTGTGGTCCGTTCTGGAGCTGTAGATCGTGCAAGATGATAAGGTTATGATGGTAAATAGGTCAGAAGCCAAAATGGATCGCATCAGGGTGCTAATAAAGAAGAGATACTAGGAGAATAACAATACCGGGATATGGCTTGCAGTACCGCAAACTACCCAAAAGGGTGCTGAGGCAGGAGATTCATCATCTACTCCTGTCTAACCGGATGGACAAGAAGATGATGTGGCAAGAAAAAAGGGAGAGGGGGTTGAGAAATTTGAAAAGAACGTGCCCGCTGTACAAGAAGTTGCTTTGACTAGCAAAGTGTAAGCAGAGCGAGAAGAGGATAAGGACACTAATTCAGGCTTATTTGTTAAGCCTTGGAATAAGAAACAAAAGGTGATTAAAGATGTCGTTCCTCTCACTGTGAAGAAGTTACATTGGAGATATGATGATAGTGATAGCACATGAGCTGCTCCTTAAGGAACAACTTGTCCCCTAACTCATCCTTCACCCAAACAAGGCGAGAGGAAGAATCCAAATGTTGTGAAAGATCTGATTGATTTTGTGGACGATAGTGAGGAGAAAAAAGATAAGCCTCAGAAGAAAAAAGTTATTCCCCCAGAGCATGCTGAAAGGATGAAATGTTGGGTGTATACTTCCAATATTCCTCCTATGACGATAACATCTGAAGAGGGTACTATGTCGCAAATGGTGGGGATAATGGAGAATACCATAGGTGAGGATAAAGGTGATGGGACTAGTCAATAGAGGGTTCGAGTGGAAGAGTTGTTGTCCAAGAAATTTATCATACCGTGCCCCTTATCATGTATGTTCGAGCATCTCTGTCGAATTCCTGACCTGTCATATTATGATAAGATATCAGTTCCTGAGATCTTACAGCGACAAGTTGAGTTGGCCATTGAGGTAATAGGTGTTAGTATAATTCTAACTTCCTGGTTGTACATAGATTCATCATAACTCGGTCCCCAACTGATTTAGAAACGATGGAGAAGTGGAGACCAGAAGCCATGGTATTTGGATCAGCCAAAACAAGCACCGCAGAGGTTATTCTCTTGAGGCATGCGTATACCTCAACAAAGGCGACCAAACATGAGGCGGTTGAAGCAAAGGCAAAATTGGAGAGTACAATGGGAACCTTATAAGAAGCTTTGATATACAGTGACGAGAGGTGGAAAACCACGTCCGACAATCACAAGATGGTACTGAAAAAAAATGAGAACTGTTGAAAAAGAATGATGAGTTGTATGCTTAGAGCTCGAACCTGATGGATAGGAATTTGGTTCAATCGAAAAGGGTGGAAAAGTAGGTTGAGCGAATAGCCACTTTGACTGCTGATGTTACTAAATTCATCGCCCAAGTGGAGGAGGGGTGTGCAAATTTCGAGCGAGAAAGGAAACAGTGAAGAAGAGACTTGGAAGCAGCTGTGACAGAAAGGGAGACACAGATGTTCATTGTTTCCAGAGATGATAGCCAAAGAGAATGGGAAGCCATAGCTAAACTGATGGCTTTGAATCCTAGGCTGAACTTGGGATCTTTAACGTCTCTCGTTCAGGGCTCTGTACCACTTCAAAATGTTATATTGAAACCTGTGCCAAATATTAAAGTTGATACCACTCGTCTAGCTGATGTTACTCCATTAGAGTAGACCAAGCTGCTCCTTTCCCCAAATGCCAAGTAGTGATAGTATTTTTTCTCTTTGTTCTCTTTCGTTGTGTGTTATGTATATAAAAACCTTGTGTTTCCTGCAATATTTTGAATACATGTTGAACTTATTTTTGGATTTTCTTACGCTAGTATGTTTACTGTCATGAATATTTATGGAGAAAATATAGAGTATGTGTTTGTTGTGCTTTGTGGAGATCCTTACAATACCGAGCTTAGTAAGGCTCATTGCGTAGCTTAGATAATAACTGTCATAATAGCTTGTTCGCGGTGAGGTCATGTATACCCTATTGTGTAGTCTATTTTAGACTTGGTATTTAACCAGTTCGCGAATATACCCAGTACAAAGTATAGGCACAGTATGACCATTACATAGCCTGTAGGCGTGGCTAATTAGCCCGTTCGTGTTTATAGACACTTAGTCTGGACTCAGTATGGTCCATTGCGTAGCCACGAATGGTGTGGTCATTGACCTTTTCGCTAATTGTAAGGATAAAACTTGCAAAATGCATAAATTATATTGAAGGAACAAAATGTTGTCCTAAGATGCCTCATTAAAAAACCTCCCCGCCCCATCAGGGAGGAAAAAGAGCGCATCGGTACAGTCTAAGTATTTTGGTGATACAATTTTAGGTGATTGATATTCCAAGGGTGTTTGAGTGCTCGGCCACGTTGATCTGTCAATCTGCACGCGCCATGGTGCCCTGTGGAGATAATCGTGTATGGGCCTTCCCAATTTGGTCCTAGTTTGCCACTTGTTCCACTGTTGGAGCCTCGAAGTACCTTCTTTAAGATTAAGTCTCCATCCTTAAAAAAGCGTGGCTTTAGTCAAGAATTGAAGCGTCCCCTCATCAAGCTTCTATAGTGCTCTGCTCGTACCCTTGCTTGGTCTTGTCGCTCATCGAGGAGGTCCAAGCAGGTTGATCTTTATATTAGGTTTGCCTCTTCTTCATAGTGCTCGATTCGATGGCTTGGTATAATGATCTCCGCTAGAATGACCGCTTTTATGTCGTATACCATGGCAAAAGGTGTATCTCCTGTTGTTGAGCGCGGGGTGGTTCGATATGCCCATAATATCTCAGCCAAATTATCCGGCCACTTTCCTTTGGCTCCTTCCAATTTTTTCTTAAGTCCTTCGAGCACTGTCCTGTTAGTCACTTTGACCTGGCCGTTTTCCTGGGGATAATAAGGGGTGAAAAAGTGCTAGAGAATCCCATATCATTCACAAAAGTTAGTGAGCATTGAATTTTGGAATTGTGGACCGTTATCTGTCATTAGAATGCGCAGAATTCCAATAACAGTAAGAATTTAATTATAGAGGAAGTCACATACCTCTTGTGCGCGTGTTCGGAATAGAGCTCTGACCTCGACCCATTTGGAGAATCTATCCACCGTGACGATACAGAACTGCCTTTTTCCCGTGGCCATTGGCAAAGGACCCACTAGATATATCCCCCACTTATCGGAAGGACATGGAACATGAACGTTCTCCATAGGTTCGTTTGGTCTATGCTGCGTGTTTGCATACTCCTGATATTTATGAAATTGTTGTACAAGACTTTCCGCATCCATTGCGAGCTTGGGCCAATAATACCCTGCCAAGAGGAACCGACGAATTAGTGTTTGGTAGCCACAATGAGCGTCTGCCTCCCCTGAATGTAAATAAGTTAATATCAAATTGGCTTCCACGCGATCAAGATATCAGAGCAATGGCCGAGTCAAACTCTTCCTGTATAGGATGTTGTCGAGAACACAAAACTTGGCTGCCTTGATCTGCAATGCTCGGGCCTCATTTTTATTTGCTGGCAATTGGTCAGATGTCAAGTATTGCAGGTATGGAATTCTCCAGTCGGTATCACTTGCGATTGAGTTGATGGTTTTTGTTGTGGGTATGAGTTTGGTTATGGGGAGTTGTTGGAGTAAAACTGTGGGATGCTCTCCCAAAGCTGCAGTCTTGGCTAGAATATCGGCTGTTGAGTTGTCCTTTCGTGGGATCTGCTCGAATGAAATACAGGTGAACTTGAATCCGTATTCCTTGAGTATGACAAGGTACTCTTTGATGCCTTCATGTCTGGCATCGTAAGTACCCATTGCCTGGTTAACCACTAACTGAGAATCAGACTTGATCCTAATGCTTTGGGCTCCACATATCAAGACCAATTTCATGTCACAGAGAGCAGCTTCTTACTCTGCCACGTTATTTGCTACTAGGAAATTAAAACGAACTGTATGTTTGATCTCCTCACCATTTGGGGATCGCAAGATAACTCTTGCTCCTCCGCCCGATGTAGAAGAGGCACCATCAACTGCAACGGTCCATTGGTCTGACCTTGTCACTCCTTGGTCATCTGTGTCAATTTGTTGATGCCCGGAGGAGGTGAATTTGGAGAGGAAATCGGCGATTTCCTGCCTCTTAATAGCTAGGCGTGGCTCAAAACGAATGTCGTACTCACCGAGCTCGATACTCTATTTGGTGAGTCTGCCAGAAACATCTGGCTTCTGTAGTACCATTCATAAGGGAAAGTTTGTTCGCACCGTAATGACGTGCCCTTGGAAATATGGTCGCATTCACCGAGTTGCGGGTAATTTTGTTCCGCATCTGTTAGCGTTTTGCTCGTGTAATATATCAGGCGTTGTACACCGTTCTGGTCATGTACTAAAGTTGAACTCACAGAAAATGGTGACACCCCCAGGTAGAGGAACAGTGGTTCATTAGCCATAGGTGCAGATAGAATCTCTGGAGAGGTAAAATATTGTTTGAGCTCGGGGAAAGCTTTATTATACTCTTATGTCCAGACACACTTCTTAACGCCCCGTAAAACTTCGAAAAAGTGACAACTTGTGTCCGACGCGCGGGAAATGAACCTGGATAAAGCTGCTAGCCTTCCCGTGAGATATTGTACTTCTTTGATATTTTTTGGAGGGTCCATTTGTAGAATTACATTTAGCTGGACAGGGTCAGCTTCAATTCCTCATTGACTTACCATGTAACCCAAAAAATTTACGTTGCCTACACCAAAAGAGAACTTATCCGGGTTGAGCTTGAGGTTGAACTGTAGTAACAAATCGGAAACAATTTGTAACATCTCCAAGTGCTGCGTTTCCTCATGAGTTTTAACAATCATGTTGTTATTGTATGCTTCTAAATGGTGTCCCAGATGGTCTTGAAAAATGTGGTGTATCAGTCGTTGATACGTTGACCCCGTATTCTTTAAACCGAAAGGCATGACCGTGTAGCAGTAAAGTCATCTTTCCGTTTGAAATGTTGTGTGCTCCTGGTCAGATGGGTGAAGACAAATATAGTTGTATCCGGAGTATGCGTCCATGGATGACAAGTACTTGCAACCCGAAGCCGAATCGACTAACTGATAGATGTACGATAATGGGAAACCATCCTTAGGGCATGCCTGATTCAGGTCGGTGAAATCCACACACATTCTCCATTGGTTGCTCTTCGTTTTTACCAGAACAGGGTTAGCTATCCAGACCAGATATTTTTCTTTTCGAATGTGTCCTAAACAACTTAATTTGGTCACCTCATCTAATAAAGTTGCCTGAGTTTCTATTGAGAAGGATCTGCGCTTTTGACGTACTGGCTTGGCGCAAGAGTTAATATCCAACTCATGACTTATAATTGAAGGGCTTAAACCTGAGACATCAGCTTCCTCCTAAGAGAAAACATCTAATTTTGTTGCTAATAAAGCAGTTAAACGTACCTTAGAATCTTGAGATAACTCCTTCCCTAGTCGAAGCATCCGACCGTTTGCTATAAGTTTGTCCACTACTGTAGTACTCGTATCAGTTGACTCTTCGCTCTCACGCGGGCCGTCCACAGGGTTCGGCAAGGTAAGATCCAGTGTTTCTGATTCGGGGTCCCCCTTGCCGTTTAATTACTATCGGAGCAGCTTGGACGGTTCCGACGCGATCGCATAACATATTCGCGCGGTTCTTTGGCTGCCTCGTATTGTTCGTACCAAGCTACCCACCGGATATTTTATGTTTTGTTGGAATGTGCACGGTGTTGCTTCCATCCTATGCAGCAATGGTCTTCTGATTATAGTATGGTAAGGGCTTGGTGCGTCAGAGATTATAAACAGTGTTTTTAATTCCTTTTTCGTGGCTCCATGGCCAACGTTTACCAGTAGCTCCACCTCCCCCACACATTGTGAAGTTTTACCTTCGTAGCCAACCAAAGTACGCTGGGTTAGCCGATATGGAGTTACATTTTGCATGCGGTCGAAGTTGATTTTCAATATAATGTTTGCAGAGCTCCCACCGTCGACCAGGACTCGAGTCACCATCACTCCTCCAATGTCTAGATGGATAGTTAAAGTGTCCTCATAGGACTGACACCTCTAAGATCCTCGTCATTGAGTGTGAGATCGGTCACTGGATCCATGCAATTGCGATAGGATTTGGCATTTATTTCGTAACATTGAGCTTTAGCTCGTTTGTTTGAAGCAACCCCATGAATTGGTGCTGAATTCCCTCCTGATATGGCGAGAAGCCACTGTTTCTTGTTAGCTTCTGATTCTTCTCCATTTGTTGGTTTCTCATTGTTTGGAGAACGGACTTTCTCAGTGGCGATCCGGATGAGACCATTTGATATATTGTATCAGCTCCCCATTGTCAATCAGTCGTTGGATCTCTTCTCTGAGTTGCCAGCACTCATCCGTGGAGTGTCCATGGTCATTATGATATGCGCAAAAGTATCGGTTAGATCGCTTAAACCCTGGGGCGCTCACCATGTACGAAGCTTGGTACTTCGTTCGTCCTCGTGTTCGGTCATAGATCACAGAGATAGCCTCAGTTAATGGGGTGAATCGTCTACTTGGTTGCTCGAGCTGTTGAGGTCGCCGGCTATAATCCTGTCTAGGCTGCTCTTCAACCTTTTTATTTTCTGATCCTCCTTCTTTGGAATCTGATCCATATCGTTCAGGTGACCCACCTCTTCTGGAATCATCGACTCCAATAAAAGTATATGCCCTGGCAAGCAAATCCCCCATGTTCTCGGTTGGAAACTTGATGAGGTCAGCATAGAGATCACCCTTTTAGTCGAGCCCTCTCTTCAAAGATGTCACCCTCATGTTTTCGGCCAAATCTGGTAAAGCATTCATGACATGAACAAATCTCCTAACATAACTCTTAAGGGACTCACCTTGCCTCTAGTAAAGGTCCATGATTGAGTCTCGCTCACGCTTAAGCTCCTTGTAACCAACAAACCTTTCTCTGAATGCCTTCCACAGCCCGGTAAAGTTGTAGATGGATCCTTTTGGAAAGCTTTTGAATCAATCCATTGCATTAACTTAGAGGGTCATGGAGAGTGCCTGGCACAGTATTGCGTCGTCGGGGTTGAATTCCATCATCATGTTTCGGAATTGCTCCAAATGTCGTTCTGGGTCTCATGTACCATCATAAGCTTCCATCCTGAAAGGGTCGAACTTCCTTGGGAGAAGGGCTTCAAGAATCTTCTCAGAGAACGGATACTCTTTGAGTATGTAACCTGACAGTCTCGGGCGAACCTGGTTGTAGTGGAGATCTTTATTTTCCTGAGCTCGTTTGGTAGGCGTCTACTTTGCATCCTCTCGCGGACCTTTGTTGCGGTTCGTATCTCTACTCTTACCTTCGCCCTCCTTTTTGTCGTCCCGCTTGGACGATCAATCTGCTCTGTTAACTTTGCTAGCCTCCGGGCCAGACAGTTGATGTACTCGGCTTGTTCCCTTGATTTTAGCGGTGAGGGCATGAATGGCGTCATTCATTCCTTTCATAGTGGCGTGCATGGCCTATTCCCTTGCATCTCTCTCGAATGTTATCTACAATTTCTCTTCCTGGAGATGTTGGATCCTCTTTTCTAGCTAGAGGACCACTGAATCAACGGCTGGGATGGCTTCCACAGTTTCTTGGGCCACTAGTGCATCCGCCGGTTGATGTGGTTGCACTTCTGCCCGGGGGACAACGGTGGGTAGAGTTGGAAGCTCCTCGGGCATGACGGTCCCCAAGGGTGCCATGGGTTTACCCCTTGGGAAGCTATAGGGACGAGGTACAGGATGGCATCTCCTGTTCATTGATGCTTCACTCGTTTCCTGGTTATCCCTCTCGATTCCTGACCTTGTGACTACCATAGTTGACGATTAGCTGTTTTCCCACAGACGGTGCCAAATTGGTTACGAGAATAACAAGTTCTATCAAAGTAAAATCTTAAAATTTTAGTCAGAAAAGAGATAGGCTAAAAAGGATCATCTTATTCATCAATAGATTCTTCCTACTTATAGTGTCGTGAGTTAGTGGACAGTTACACTCGTTTACACTTAATGCACCACTAACTCACTAACATCACTTCTCCTATAATTTTGGAACAACTACTTAAAATGGTTTGACTTAGAACTTATAACGTTTATTACATAATGAATAAAGAAACGCTTTATCTGGGTTACGTGTCAATCCGAGCTGACCCACTCCTTGAGTGCGGTGAGATCTGTGATGGCTGCGCGTTCTTGAGCTCGCCCGACCACGTGGTCGACCAATTATCTGCGAGCTCGTTCTCCATTTAGCTTTAAGTTCTATTAGTTTATATGTGAGCTCGTCCTTTGTCAGTTCATTGCCTCCTCAATCTAGTCGATCAACTCGTTGCTCAGATTATCATCGAGCTTGTTCTCCATTTCTCTTTGAGGCCAACAACACCGTCGAGCTCGTCCTCTGTTTCCTTGCTCCTTTATTATCTTATCCCAAGTTCATCGTCTACCTTTCCTGCTCGTATTCCTACTTATTCGGGGGAATCCCCCTCCCCCCCCCCCTTATCACTAAAGAAATCGTGAAAAAATGTGATCCTTATCAAAAATATGGGAATGAAATTCATGTGCCGTCAGTACTTATGGAGTCCATATCTGAACCAATACCATTTGCCAGATGGGGTATGGATCTAGCTGGGCCTCTTCCTATGGAATTCGGTGGATATAGAACAATCATAGTCGATATTGACTATCTCTCTAGGTGGATAGAGGCAGCGCCTTTGGCTAGAACCACTTCGACGGCAGTTATTAAATTTTTCTTATCTGACATATGTTGTAGGTTTGGGGTTCCCTAGAAGATTACTACAGACAATGGGCAACAATTTGATAATAAAGACATGGAAGCCTTTTGTACCTCTAGAGGATTTCAACATTGATTTTCTTCTCCTTTCCATCCTCAAGCAAATGGCCAGGTTGAGGTTGCAAATAGAACTATATTATCTGGATTAAAGAAGAATTTGGAAGGAGTTTTAGGAAAATGGCCAAGTTATTTACAAGAAGTGTTGTGGGCCTATCGAAATACTCCTCAGGCGGCCACACAAGAGTCTCCTTTTGCTTTGGTATATGGGATGGATGCAATTACTCCCATAGAAGATACTTTACCATCACACAGAGTCCAAAACTATTCCGAACAGGCTAATGATGTAGCATTTAAGAATCAATTGGTCTTGATAAAAGAGAAAAAGGTTAAATCACATCTGAGAACAGCACACTACCAAGGCTTGATGAGGAGCAGATTTGCTTCCAAAGTTAAAAGAAGGGATTTTCAAATAGGGGACAAAGTTTTAAAAAAAATCTTTTTACACACCAAGGAAAAGTAATTCGTTAAGTTGGCTCCGAACTAGGAAGACCCTTATGTGGTCTGTGAAAATATTAAACCAGGAACATACAGGCTCCAAAACAAAGAAGGGAGACCTTTAAGGAACCCATGGAATGATGCCTTCTTCAAAATTCTGGTGCAATTTTGTTCAATTCGGATATAAAATTCTTATTCAACACCCCGGCTCGCAAGTCTTCTTGAGTTGTTCAGATATGGTTAACACTTGATCCATTTATTAAACACATGTGGTCGGATATGTTGGATAATTTTGTTCAACACTTTTGAAATATTAAAGGTAATTTAAGCATTGGCCATAAAATATTTAAACAAAGGGGGAATGCGATAATTAAAATCTGATCGGACTCAAACCAATCACTAGTACAAAAAATGCCTTGGCCATCCAAGGACTTCAGTATTTCAAAACAAAAAAGTACATAATATAACCTTAGGGCTTGTTTCCTCCGTATTTTTCTTCACCACCATCTTTTTTTGGGAATTTTGAGTTTAGCACTTGAACTCTCACCCATTTCTTCATCATCATCAGTAGAGTCTATTCCACTAGAGTAGTTGTATTTGTCACCATCTGCCAAGGTGTGGAACGAGATGTCATCATAGTCCACATATTTCCATAAAGGACCAAGGGTCCTCTTAGGAAAGGTCTCACCATCCCTCTTTTTCAGAGAATCCACTATTCCATTAGCATAATTCTCTACGCCTGCAGCTATGACTTGAGCTTGTCGGCGTTCCAGAGCCTCTTTCTCTTTGGTCTTCTCCTGGCTTTGTCATCGGAAAAAGTCTGGATAGTACTGTCCTTAGTTTTCAATTTCTCCTTCAAAATTGTGATATCTTTTGAAGAAAAAGTCTCCAGGTTGGAGTATTTGGTTTGAAGCTCTTTGCTGGCCACTTCTGACTTGAGCAGTTTGGCAACTAAATCTTCTTTCTCTTTTTTCAATAACTCTATGCTTTGTTGAGCACTGAGAAGATCATTCGGCAAGTTTTGTTTGTCTTTGGTTAGAGAATTGATGGTACCAGTTTGATCCCTTACCTGTCTCTCCAGATCAAGCACTAGTTCGGATATAGCTCAAGAGGGCATGACTCAGAGTATCTTTCTCACAGGATATCGTATAAGTCTCGTCATTATGAGTCAGCACGTTGGAATAACTGGGAGGACGGTAAGGCCCCATGAAGTCATCTTTTTCTAAGTCATTGAAATAAATATTGATGTTTTTAAAGGCATCAAGATCTACCATCATCGTTACCATCACTAGCAACCTGTTCGGAATGGAGATTGGTTGAAATTTCCTCATGCAAGGTAGGATCGATAGGAGCTGAAGGAGGGACTTCAGGAGGACGAAGGATTATCTCTGATCTCAGAGTAACTTTCTTCTTTTTGGCAGCTTTCTCATCACTGGTGGCCTTACGCTTCTTGTTCTTATTCGGAAGCTTCAGTGGGTTGTTTGACCCACTAGCTTCCTTCACAGTCACTTCTACTGCTTCCAGTAAAGCATCATTAATACCTCTTTGATTCTCTGAACCGGTACCTTCAGTATTCGTTTGACGTGGGTCTGTTTTGGCCTTCTTTTTCTTCTTGTTTTTTTATCTTACTGGGGTTTTGGCCCTGGAAGCCAGGTAAAGTTTGACATTTTTCCTACTCATCATTATCAGTGGCGTGCAGTGGTCTGTGGCGAAGAGGGCTAAAAAAGCCACAGTGGTGAAGCGAGCGGCGAGGCGATGGTCACATGACATGCGGCGATCCATTACTTGAATAATATTTTTATAGCACATAACTGTAATTTAAGTAGTACCAAACAATAACAACTTAAACATCCAATTAAATAATTCTTAGAACATCCGAGTCAAATGAAAAACACATAGACTGAAAGATAAAATTATAAAACATCGAATCAAATAATTCTTAAAACATCAGAGTCAAAATGATAAACATAGAGTAAAATACATCATCGTCCGAGAGAATATCTTCACACCTCTCATCTCCACCATGTTCTTCATTTATATTTCATAATAGAGTATCTTCTTCTTCTTCAGAGTCTTCAACAACAAGCCTCCGATCTCTTATGTGAGCCGTTGAAGATGCTAGATTCTTAGATCGAAGATTGTAGTCTACTTCATCAACCTTAACAGCTCCAAAATAGACTCCTTCCAAAATATCTTCATTTTTCCAAAACTTAGTTTTTAATTTTTATGTTTTAGTTCAAAACAAATATCAGGCCAAGCACCTCGCCACGGCGAGCACCACAGCCACCACGGTCGCCAAGGGCGCCATGGAGAGCGCCACGCTAAGGGCCTCGCCACGCCTCATCCTGAGGCGATATCGCCTCGCCTCGCCTCGTCACGACCGCCACGGACCTCCACAACCGCCACGTGACAACTATGGTCCTACTTAGAATGAAATCCGCAAGGGTGGGGTAGTTAACTCTTCCCATGAGAAGTCTCTTCTCCCTATGGTTCTCCACAGATGAGACCTCACAAAGTTTCCCGATTTGAAGTCGTTGTGAAAAGCATTGCCCCACTTCTCCAAGGCCCAAGCGTTCATCTTGGCACAAGTATCTGACCTACCTCCAAATAATCCGAGAAATCCTTTGGAAGCATTGCAAAGAAGTATAAGTCAGTGCAGATTAAAAACTTAACACTTGAAAGATAAAAGAAGAAGTAAGAGAAACCCACTGGTGCTCTTCCAGCGACTGGTCAATAGGGTTGGGTTTGAGTCAGTCTTGATCTTCTTTACATTCTCCCAAGCCCCACTGATAAATAACAACTGCATCTTCCATGGTTTTTCAGACTCTAAGAGATCGTCCCCTACCTTATAATAATTCCCTTCTTGTCATGATAGAAGGGGATCTGATGGTTTTTACAAAAGCTTTCCACATCATCAAATTGTTCCATCGGTAGTGGAATCTTAGACAGCATGGATGCCATGATACAGGCCAGTATAGTATACCAAGCATTGGGGCTTAGTTGGCTGGGGCACAACTTAATCAAATAGAAGTATCTCACTATCTCTGGATCCAAAGGAAACCAGAATCCCCAGTTCAACACTTCTGTGTAAGCTACCATTTCGTTTAGTTTGCAGTCCATTGGGGTTTCTTGGGTGATCAGAGTTCGTACTTTCACAGACTCTGGAATTCCCCACTTAGTGCGAAAAAGACCCAGCTCAGCAGTGTGGGTATACACGTAAGTTATGTTTTGAAGGGCCAGCAAATACTTCACGATGACCTTCTCAAAGCATTGGTCCCACTGTACCCTCTAGAATCTCCGTAAGCACATCCGGATGAGACATACCAACCTTGATCTTGCCCTTCCGATCGGAAGTGGTATCATCTGTTTGACCGGAAGCCTCAAAGGGAGCTTCTTCTATACTGTCTTCCATACTTTATTCCATTACCGTGGAAGGCTCTTCGGATGGCTGTGTAGGTAGCTGTTCGGATGGTTGTGCATATGGTAGTTCGGATATCTTGGTTTCTACTAGGGTTTGTTGCCCAGATGATTTAGCCTTTGGCACAAGCTTTATTTCCTCCAAACTGGAGGGCTTTTAATATGAAGGGGTGGATTTTGAGTTAGACTGACGCGTGACTCGACGAGGAGTTAATTTTTCTGGAGATTTTCCTGCGTCTGACCCCATCACGGATAAAGACGAAGGATTTTTTACACTAGAAACATCTTTTTCTTTAGGTAAAGGATTTTGGGACTCCTTAACAGAGGACCCCGATGGAAGAGGTGAAAGGTTTGCTACAATGCGTTCGTCTGCTACTTTTTGTGATTTCTTTAACTGAGATAGGTTCCACCAACCTCTTTTTACTAAGGTGTTTCTAGCTGTGAACATATATGATTCAAGAACAAATTTGAAGATAAACTGGGGTTTCTCTCCTTAAGAACGTTTGTGCTTTTTTATGACAATGAAACAGTAGAAAGGTTTATATATAATAGTGAAAAATGTCAATTACCTAGGAGAATGTAAATAGATTTTGAGCAATGATTAAAAGCTGCAAAGTGTGAAAGTTAAAGCATATGTAACTTTCTAGCCTAATGGGTGTGATAATCTAGGAAAACAATGGTTGAGAGGTCAAACCAAAGCCTGACACGTGTCCTATGATTCAATAAAAACTCTTAGAATTCTGAATTGAGAAATCATTTCCACCGAAATTCGAACAGGGTCACTCTTGAAAAGAACATTTTACAGTTCGAACAAAACACCAGAAAATGTTGGTATTGGTTTTTTGGGTTTTAGCTCTTCCAAAGATCCTTTGCAAGATCTAAAGGGGCTACTGATGTGTTCATATATTTGAGCTACTGTGCCTTGACTGACTCTGATGGGAAATTCGGACCAAACCACTATAATAAAATTTCGAACAGGACATATGTATTAAATGTACACCAAGCTAGCTGCTAGTCACTTCAACCCAGATTACTAATGGGTTCTTAAACTTGACCCGACTTCACGACCCGACCCAATAAGGCCATCGGTCCGTAATTAAGTATAAATATCCCAACTATTTTCATTAATAAAGGTAATGAGAATTTATTACTAGTAGACAACTTAATTATCTCTCTACTCACCACTCTAAACATTAAATTCCACAAAACATCCAAAAGAATTTTTAAACACTTTACGAGATTACCCTCATACATAATAAACCACACCATACCCTAGAGATAAAAATATGGCGGGACAAACTTGGAGACGCCAAAAGTAGAAGAATTTATCTAAATCCTGATTTATTATATTGAGGAAGTTTATATTACCGTGATAGAAAATCATTAAGTCATTAGTAAAACAAAGGTTAATTATTTTGAGCTTATGAAATTTGTAGTGGAATTTGAAGTTCTTGTCATTGCTTATCTCCTTAAGCATACTAGATAAAATTTTCATTATAGTGAGGTAAATAAATGGAGAGACTGAAACACATTGTCTAGGACCTTTTCTACTTTGGATTGTTTTTAATAATTTTCATTCATGTTAATAATGTATGAATAAGTGGATATACATTGGATTATCCAATAGATCATCAATTCGGAGAAGCTCATGGCGATAAGGAAGTCTAAAATAACATGCTAACAGACGTTATCAAAAGCTTTCAAAAAGTCAATTTTTAGTACGCCCCCTCTGATATTTGTTGTTTGTCTGGTAACCTGGAGGAGTTATTAAGTGAGAAGTATGTTGTTGAGATGCTTCAACCTGAGAAAAAATCGATGGATATTTATCAATTAGAAAAGGGAATGAGTCCTTGATTATGTTAACCATAATCTTGGGACTAATCTTCTACACAACGTCGCAATAAGCAATTAGCCTCAAATCGACAGTGTAAGATTGGGTGTCTTTTTTAGGAATGATAGCTATTGTCGTGGAATTTTTAGAATGCTCCAAACATCCATGTTTGGAAATCGAACGTTCAAAGACAATAAACTTCAGGTTCGATGGAACATAAACAAAATAAAAGAAAAAGTAAAAGACCACATGAACTCATAAAACAATATTTAACGTGGTTTGGATTGTATAAATAATCTTACATCCACGGGAAACAGACACTCTATTTTATTAAACAAAGAAGTTACAGAAATACTCTCCAAACATAAAGGGTTCAATCACTCTTGTTACAGAACTCGCACAATTTATAAAGATAACATGATTTAGAGAGTACTATATTTAATATGTATCTCTCACCTCACTTGTCTCTCTAAAATACCAGAGATTTCTCTTAGTAGAAAGAATCTATAATCGTCTCACAAGTTAATTGAGGCTCACGTGACTCTTCTCGCCATTAAAATCTAGTTTTGTGTTTCTTTTCCCCAATTTATAGACGTAGGGAAAAATTTAATTAGCCAAGATATGCTCTATTTATATCTTATTAATCAACAGCTATAATAAATCCCTAATCATAAAATAATAAATCTAATAAATAGGAATTCATACAAATAGAAAACCTAATGAAAGTAGAAATTTTAATTAATAGGAAATCAAATTAATATGAAATCCAAATTAATAGAAAACCTAATTAAATAGGAAGGTAATTGAATAAGAAACTTTACCAAATTGAAGAAGTCAAGTTCAATCAAAAACTTAAGACCAACAATATTTAAAGCATCAACTCTTGTATGATTCAGCAGATAGCTTTGTATCAGGGCATGAGAGACAAAAATGCAGCTCAATCTCTACACCTCCAACTAAATTCTTCGGCCCAGTAAAAAACAGCCAGCATGTTTCAGCCAAACTCGCATATAGGTTCCAGCAAACATCTTTGAACCTAATTTTTATTCACAACTTTGTTTGAGATAAACGAATAGTTCCCGCCTATACGTATCTTCGATCGATCCATCTTTGGCCTTTGTAATCCTTTAGTAGTTTGTTTTTTGATGAATTACTTCTTGTCTAAGCTTAACAATTATCCACCTAGGCTTATAGTAAATCCAACATCCATTAAACCTAATATTATAATTTTTTGACACCAGCTCATCCGCATCTCAAACTTGTACAAGTTTCATGTAGTTTGTGAGCTTCGAAATCGATAAACTTTTGGTCAGAGCATCTCAAAAAAACAATTTACTAGCAATCTTAGCCACCTTTCTTTTCTACCTTTTTACCACGTCTCTTATAAACTGCATCTTAATATTTATGTGTTTAGCGCGCTCATGGAACTTTAGATTCTTCATTATATGAAGAGAACTAGTGTTATCACATAATAGAACCACATCTTGCTCCACACCAACGAGTTCACTCAACAATCTTTTTATCCAAGTAACTTCCTTCATGGCTTTTGTAGCACCCATATATTTGGCTTATGTGGATGACAAAGAAATGATCTTTTGTATATATGAATTCCAGCTAACCCTTCCTCCAAGCACAGTAAAAAGATAACCCTGATGAGTCCAAATAAATCCACCACTGCCTACTAAGATTTCTGGACAAGGGAAATTTGGACATAAACTGCCCACTGAACAATCCGAACATGATAAAAGTATAAAATAACTAAATACCTTTTGACTAAGCTAGGTGCTAATCAACTTATTAAGTAAATGGGTCCTTAAACTTGACCCGGTTCCGTAATTTAACCTGAAAGCCCATAGGTCCATAATTAAGGGTATAAATACCCCAACTATTTCTATTAATGAGGATAATGAACATTTAATACAACCAGGCAGCTCAAATCTCTCACTATAAAACACCCAAACATTTAATACTCTAGAAACTTCCCAAAACACTTGACAAAATTACCATCACCTTCAAATAAACCTCACCAAGCCCAAGTAGACTTCCTTATATCAAGCCATTATCCATAATCAGAGTTCACATACCATCTTAGTATTATATTAATTATATCATTTGGATTGTAACACAACCCCACAACAGGCAAACCCTTTAAGTCTCTCATAAGCCACTTGAGTGCTTGACAATGCAACTTTCATGGATTAGACATGAATATGCTCAAAACACTTATGGTGTAGGAAAAATCAAGTCTCGTGCAAATTATAACACATTTTATAATACCAATAACATTTTCATAAATTATCTCCAAAATATATTTCATATTTACATGTTTAGTTGGTGCTTGAATGGCATTGAGTTTGAATTTGGCACTGATGGAAGAACCAACTGCTTTGACTTTGGACATAGAGCACTTTTTGGGACTTTATGTATATATTCTTGTTGAGATTGATATGGAAATAGGATTTTAAGGATTAATTTGTAAATAATGTAAATTCAGGGACATAATTGTAATTAATGTAAGTTTTGTCCTTCATTTGTGACTGGTGTAAACTTTAGAAGATATTTGTAATTTTGTATAATTTATAAGGACTAAACGACAATTAGTCCACTTTTATAACAGATTCAGTTTGAGACTAAATCTTGGCTTCTCTATATAAAGGACCAGACTACTCTAATAAAGGGGTTGAACACTTTTACTTTGAAACTCATTTGTACTTGTGTTTTCTCTCTAGAAAAACTCTTTAGCATTTTCTCTCTCTAGAATTTTTCCTTAGCAATTTCTTAAAGCAAAATCAAACTTCATCAAATTGGCGACTTCACTGGGGATTGAATAAGAAAAATCAGTGGCTTATTCTGTTCGAAAGTGATACTATTCAGTGGTATTTTTTGATTAAAATTCATAAGATGAATCTCGATGATAATCCTACGCTTCAATCGGCGATAGAAATTATGAGAGATGATTTTCAAAAGAATAGAACTGATGGGAATAGAACTGATGGATCGTCTCCGGTCCAAGTTAGATCTGATGTTGAGATAAGAATGAATCAACTTCTAGATAAAATTAATGCTTTGAATGAAAAATATGAACGAATGGAACAAGAGATATTTTATGCAAGAATCAGATCTGAAGTTAGGCAAGAATTGGAAAAAACTGATGTGGAAGGTTAGTCAGATCGATCTTTTAATAATCGACATGCTAAGTCTGAGCATAAAAAACATGCTTTGTGTCTCCTAAAGAGCGATATTCGTCTCGAAAAGAGAAAAAAAAATAAACAGAAATTAATAACTTCTTGTGATGAGGAGGTACAAAGTTCAGCCTCAGGATTTAAAAGGCTTAGAGGTTCTTCGAAAGGGGAATCGGAAAGGGATTATTCGAGGAGTTATAAAAAGGAGAGCAAGTCTAAGAATTCTCCTCGATCAACTTGGCATGAAGGGAATCCTTCGAATTAGTATGCTGAAACTGATAGGAATCTATATGTCACAATGGGGACCGATGATCAATTCGTTCAAGGCGTTGATTGGAGAAATTCTCCATTAACAGATGAAAGTCGTTCCATGACCCTTCCGAAGCTTTTTTATATTTCGAAGGTTGAAAAGTTCAATGGGATGCAGGATCCCGATGATCACATCGAACAATTCAAAAATTATATGATAAACTTCGCGGATGACGACCGGATTAGTGGTACATATATCTCAAACTTTTAAGGGAACAACTCTCAAGTGGTACAACAGGATTCCGAGGGGTCCATATCAAATTTGAGATATTTTTATACTACTTTTCAAAGGTAGTTCATGGGAAGAAAAAAGATGAGAGCCAATGGTGACACAATTATTCAGTGTAAACAGACACCGGGAGAAAAATTGAAAAACTATACCAAGAGATTTGTGTTGACCAAACTGTAAAGAAAATGTGGCGATGGCAGATTTTTGCCATGGATTATTGCCAGGGGATCTGGCTAATGAGACGACAAAGAGAAGGGCCTTGACTTTTGGAGCATTGATGGCTCAAGTCGAGGATTAGATGAAGGTGGAGGAGTCGAGCAGAGTCCGAGGTGGACCAACTAACACTCCGAAAAATTCGGGACAGGTAGCCAATAATTAAGGACAGCCCTCGAATGGAAATAACAATGGTAATGGGAATAATCAGCAGTCGAGGCAGAAAAACAGCAATTTGCCTCCTCGGAGTGGTGGTTATTCGAACCACACTCCATCTAACAATTACAACAGGCCTAGGCCAAATACATTGGTTAGGCCAGAGTAAAATGTTGATTTGACAGAGAGTGTTTCTGTCATTTGGGATAAGACTAAGAATTTTGTGAACTTTAGGAAGCCAGCTCTTATCACCACACCGAGGGAAGAAATGAATAATAAATTTTGTAGGTATCATGATGATATTGGGCATGATAAGAATGATTATATTACTCTGAAGAAAGAAATCCAATATTTGATTGAGAATGGAAAGCCCATGACTTATGTGAAGTCACATGGGAGTGCATCAAAGAATAATGGCGCATCAACTTCGATGGCTGCATCGCAATCTGAGAATTTGATGAATATGGATTTACAGATTGAGTCATTCGATGCTTCTATTGAATATGTTGAAAAAGATCCGAACAGGTTTCTTCTGATGGCAGTCGAGGATCCTGTTGAGGTTGCTTCTGTGGAAAATGGGCATGTTCGGGAACTGTGCAAGTTTTTTGAATCGTTGGTAATTTTTGGGGGCGATTCAATGACTGTAAATTCAGACAGTTTGAGGAAAAGGCATGTTGTCAATCTGATAACTCAAATTGAAGGGAAGATGTCAACACATTTGTATGGAAAGAAAGATATTCCCTTCATTTTGTTTGATAAAGATGATTTGAGAGGGACTGCGGGACCACATGAGGATGTTGTGGTGATTGGATTCACGGGTGTAACTGCTCGTGTTGTTGGAGAATTCGAGGGAGAAGTTGGTTTGGGAAAAGGGCCATTCAAGAAAAAGGTCCAAGTACTTTTTGTGGGTGTGGACTGTCCCACAAGTTATAAAGCTATTTTTGGAAGATCATGGCTTTCAAAAATGTACGGGGTAGTTTCAACAGTTCATCAATGCTTCAAGTACGTGGTTGGAGACAGAGTTGGAGTGGCTTGAGGCGATCAAAATGTTTCCAGAGAATGCTATGCCACTGCGCTTAGGGTCCCAAGATCCAGTAGTAGAGATTTGATGCGAGAATAACAGTTAGAGAGGGTAGCCTCGGATTTGGAAGAAAGGGTTGACGATCCGAGGGAAACCATGGGGTCTTTAATAGTGAGTGAAGAAATAGAGGAGTTTCATTTTTAGAAGGAAAAGTGCTTCAGATTGGAACTTTATTGACTCATTTTCTACGTCAACAACTGCTTGATTTTTTATCTCAGAATTTGGATGTCTTCTCTTGAAAGACAGAAGACGTAACACGAGTACCTATTGAATTAATTCGGCACATCCTGGCCATATATCCAAAGGTCAAGCCAATGATTAAAAAAAAGAGCGTTTTCCTCGGAAAAAGCGGAAGCAATTGTTGCAGTAGTGGATCAGTTGTCTAAGGTCGGACACATAAGGGAATCATAGCATCCTTTGTGGACGGAGAATCTGGTGGTGGTTACAAAGAAGAATGGGAAATGGAGGATGTGTATGGATTTTACAGATTTGAATAGAGCTTGCCCCAAAGATCCATTTCATGTTCCTTGAATAGATCAATTAATTGATTCGACTTCATGCAACAAAATTTTGAATTTTATGGATGCTTTCGCAGGGTATAATCAGATCCAAATGGATCCAAAAGATCAAGAGTGCACGAATTTTATAATTGATAAGGTATGCATTGTTATAGAGTGATGCTCTTCGGATTGAAGAATGCTGGATTCACTTATCAGAGATTAATGAATAAAGCTTTTGCTATGCAGATCGGAAGAAATATGGAGGTATATATAGACGATATGGTAGTGAAAAGTTCAAGGGGCGAAGTGCATCTTGATGATCTAGAGGAAACGTTTTTGAATCTACGAGCGATCAGGTTGAAATTAAATCCTGAGAAGTGTACCTTCGGAGTTTGATTGGGGAATTTGTTGGCTTTTATTATCAGTGAAAAAGGAATAGAAGCCGACCCAGAACAGTTAAAAGCTTTGATAACAATGAATTCACCTCGATGAATCAAAGAAGTGCAAATACTGACTGGAAGGTTTGCAGCACTTAATTGATTTATTTCACGATTTTCTGACAGATGCTTTCCTTTCTTTCAAATATTACGAGGACCTAACAGGTTCGAATGGACGTCGGAATTCAAAGCGGCGTTCACAAACATTAAAAATTTGTTCTCAACACCAGAAATAGTAACAAAGCCTCGAAATGGGGAGAAATTATTCTTGTACATCACCGTATCGGATTTGCACTCAGCGTAGTGCTAATTAGTGAAGATTCAGGAATTCTGAAGCCGGTGTATTACGTTAGTAAAAGTCTGGTGGTAGCAGAAAAGAGATATATGAAGTTGGAGAAGCTGGATTTAGCATTGGTGATTGCCGCTAGGAATATGCGTCCATATTTTCAAGCTCATACTATAGAAGTCCGAACTTTATTCCCCTTAAAAAATGTATTGCAACGACCTGATATTTTGAGAAGGATGACCAAATGGTCAGTGGAGTTAGGGGACTATGATATTTTATTCACACCTCGAACAGCGATCAAGGCACAAGCTCTAGCTGATTTTTTTGTTGAGTTCCACTCAAGTAGATCGGATGAGGAAGAAAGTACAAAATCTTTGCCTATAGATTCGAGGTGGATTGTTCGAACGGATGGAGGGTCCAGTATTTCAGGGTGCAGTGCTGGGGTTCAATTGATAGCTCCGACGGGGGAAATAATGGTCTAATCAATTAAATTTGGTTTTCATGCTTCAAACAATGAAGCTGAGTACAAAGCTGCTTTGGCAGGTTTCAGACATACTTCAGTATGTCTGGAAACAGATTTTCAGTTATTGGCAAATCAGGTATCCGAATTTTCCGAAGCAAGGTAGGATCGTTTAATTTTATATCTTTGGGAACTTTAGAATTTAATGCTTCTGTTTGACAATGTGGTTTTGGAATATATCGGGCGAGGAAGTAACATGGTGGCTGATTCTTAAGCAAAATGGATTTTGTTACAAGAAAATCCTTCAAGTGTTACTCAATCTAGCCAATGTGAAATTATAGAAGAATTTTTCATCACTAATTAAATCCTACGTAATTGGCGATCAGATATTCTTAATTTATTGACCCAAGGATTATTGCCAGATGATTCTCAATTGGCTAAAAAGTTAAGGGGTAAAGCCTTCGGATATATAGTTCTTGATGGAATTTTATATAAAAAGGAATTAAGCAGACCATTACTACGATGTTTAGGCAAGCAAGAATCACAAGAGATATTGTCAGAATTGCATGATGGTGAAGGTTCAGCTCACTGTGGGTTTAAATCTTTATCGCGTAGAGTTTTACTTGCACGATTTTACTGGCCTATAATCATGAATGATGCTAAGAATTTAGTCTGAGGATGTGATACTTGTCAGATATTTTCTAATGCTATTCACATACCAGTAGTACCGCTTATGTCTATATCTGAGGCGATACCATTTGATAAATGGGGAATTGATTTGGTAGGACCTTTGCTGATGGCCTCTGGGGGAAGCAGATGATAATTGTGGAGGTGGATTATTTTAAGAAGTGGGCAGAAGAAAAACTGCTATCAGGCACAAAAGTAAAGGATGTCATCAAATTTATTGTGAATGATATCTGTTTTCGTTTTGGGGTTCCTCATAGAATTACAACAGATAATGGCCCTCAATTTAACAATAGGAAAATGGTTGCATTATGTACTTCTATAGGGATTCAACAATTTTTTTCGACGCCCTTTCATCCTCAAGCTAATGGACAAGTGGAAGTGACAAATAAAACTATTTTAGATGGCTTGAAGAAGAATCTATCATGGGCAGCAGGAAAATTACCAAATTATTTGCAAGAGGTGCTTTGGGCTTATCGAACGACTCCAAGAGAGGCTACAAAAGAGACTCGTTTTTCTTTGGCATATGGTATGGATGCAGTTAGCCCTATTGAATTTACGATGTCATCTTTTAGCATATCTCAATATTCTGAAAGTTTTAATGATGAAATTCAAAGGGCTAATTTGGATTTGATTGAGGAAAAAAGGGTTCGAGCTTATTTGAATACTATACATTATCAAACTCTTATGATAAGTAGATATGATTTGAAGCTGAAAAGAAGAGAATTTAAAGAGGGTGATAAAGTGTTGCGAAAAGTTTCCATGCACACAAAGGAAAAGAGCCTCGGAAAAATGGCTCCAAATTGGAAAGGGCCTTATACAGTTGTTGAAAGAATTAATCCGGGGTCTTATCGTCTTTGTGATTTCGAGGGGAGAATGTTACAACATCCATGGAATATTCAGAACTTAAAGCTTTATTAGGAGTAGACATGTTTTTGTACTTTGGAATTTTTGTTTTGAATGGAGCACTATTTCCTACCCTGTTGGCCCAGGAAGGTTTTAACGAGGCGCCATGTACATGTACATATTCAACTTTATCAATAAAGTTCTTTTTTTGCCAATGGTTGTTTACATTTATTTGGATACTATCTTAACAAATCATCAAAGATTGATCACCTTTGAGATTAGTTAAGAATATAATATTTTGAAGTGTTTATGACACTTTTCGAAGAAATAACCATGTTTTATAACCACATTACATTTATTATTTCAAAGTGACTGCTTAAAAGCGCACTATGAATTTTGATGAGCTTGATGAGTCTAGAAATTTTCACCACTCACTGTAGAAATCGGACATGGGCAATTCGGACAAAAGCCACCCACTGAACCATCCGAACTGGACAAAAGTACTAAAAACTAATCACCTTTTGACTAAGCTAATTGCTAATCTCCTTAATAAACTAATGGGTTTTTGAACTCGACCCGGTTTCATAAGTTTGACCCGAAAGCCCAAGTGGCCCGTAATTAAGGTTATAAATACTCAACCACTTTCATTAATGAGGGTAATGAACATTTAATACAACCAGGCAGCTTAAATCTCTCACTACAAAACACTCAAACATTAAATACCTTTGAAACACCACAAAACACCTGACCAAATTACTCTCCGTCAAAAATAATCCACACTAAATTAGCGACCACAGTGGGAGAATAAGGTGCCTGAATTTAGCATTCGAAACCATAAAAAAAAAACCAGTTCGGATGAATCCGGACGAGCAGGCAGTACCACCAACTTTGGCAGAAGTGGTGGGAGAAAATGATGAATACAGGATTGAAGAGCGAGATAGATTGAAAGCTGAGATAGAAGCCTTGAGGGCTGCTAAAAGGATGAAGATGGGCTTAAAAGAAAAATCAAAAGTGTCAGTCGTTCACCACACTGACAATCCAAGGGAGCATGACCCATCAGCAAAGACCCATGTAAGTACTAAAAAGACTCATGCTAGCTCAAAGAAGTCTCACCGGTCCAAACCGGTGGAGAGCTCAGATTCAGATTCGGAATCTTCTAGTAGCTCCTCGAACGAAGATGGAGTTGAGGAGTCTGTCATCCAGCAGCGATGAAGGCCGTTCTAAAAAGAAGCAGAAGTTGGTCAAAAAGTATTCAAGAAAGACAGATAGGCATGGAAGGTTGAAAAAGGCATTTAGAAAAAGGGCAATCTCATGGTCATAGCCATGGCCGGAGACATGTAGACCGACTGTTGATGGATCCTTTCGCCTTTCATGATGAACCAGGTATCTTTGCAACTCCCAATGAAGATACTGTGCTTAGTCGTGGCTGGAATTGGAGACAATCTCCATTGTCTTCCAAGATACTGTCCGGAAATCTTCCTAAGAGGTTTGACAGCACAAAGATGGAAAAATACGATGGGAGTAAAGATCCAGATAATTATCTGGAGCAATTCAAAAACTTTATGATGAATTTTGACGATGATGATAAGTTGCTTTGTAGAGCTTTCCCCCAGTCTTTTATGGGGAGTGCTCTGAAGTGGTATAATAGTCTGCCACAGAGTTGCATCAGAAATTTTGATACTTTTTGGGTGGCCTTCCGGAGGTAGTTCGTCGGAAGTAAGGAAGTGAAGGGCAATAGAGACATTATTATTCATTGTGCCCAAGAACCAAATGAATCCTTGAAAGAATATATAAGTCCCTTTGTGAACACCAAAAATGGATTAGCTGATTGCTTTGAACAAGTAGCAATAGCTTCTCTAAGGCAGCGTTTGAACCCTGGTAATTTGGCTGACTCAGTAACCAGAAAGAAGGCCATGACGTGGGGCAGTTTACTGAATCAGGTGGGGAAACAAATCAATGTAAGTGAAACGAAAAAGACCAAGGTGCATAGGCAGGTGAGATCGGCCCCAGCTGCACCAAACCCGAACCAGAATTAGTCAGGGTACAAGGCTAAGGAAGCCGGACAGGGTCCCAGCAGGGCCAAGGCTCAATCCCACCCAGCATCACCTCAGAGTCAACAATCTAGAAATAAGCGAGGGCCTTGGGTTCAACCGGAGTGGTTTGCCGAGTTGAAAGCCATCTATGACAAAACAAAAGACGAATTACACTTCAGGAAGCCAGCTGCGCTTTAATCTCCCAGGGAAACTCGTAATAATTGTTTCTGCCAATATCATCATGATATTGGTCATAACACATAAGATTGCATCGCGTTGAAGCAAAAGGTGCAAAATTTGATTAAAAGAGGAAAGTTGGGTGCTTATGTTAAAAGAAGAAGTTGAAATAGGCCTGATAATGCTCATCAGATTGGCCCAACAAACAACGCAGGGACATCGGCTCCTGATGGGGCTATGGTGATAATTGAAAGATTCGATGTGGAGTCAGAGTATTTGGATCCTGATCCAACCCGAAATAAGGTGGGCGTTATCACAAAACATAGCAAGACTGTGTCCGGGCTCATCAGCTTTTTTTAGTCACTTACCATATTTGGGGGGGACACCATGATTGTACTGACTGCTTCTTCGAGGAAGAGGCATGTTCATACCCTGGCTACTCAACTGGAAGGAGGCATGACCTCCTATCAATCGCAAATTCCTTTTTCCTTCATTGTTTTCGATGAAGATTATTTGAGGGACATAGTTGGTCCCCATGAAGATGTTGTGGTGATAGGAGCATCCATTGGGGGCAATGACGTTAGACGAATTTTGGTGGACACCTGTAGTTCAGCCAATATCATCTTTTTAACTTCCTATAAACAAATGAAGAATCCAGCAGTGATTCAGCGTTCAAACAGGTCGATTGATGGTTTCACTGGAAGCTCAGCGGACGTGATCTGGGAGTTTGAGGAGGAGGTTTTGTTGGGCAAGGGCCCTTTTAAAACGATGGTCATAGTACTTTTGATTGTGGTGGATTGTCCCACATGTTA
Source organism: Limnanthes douglasii subsp. nivea (assembly GCA_036936605.1). NCBI lineage: Eukaryota > Viridiplantae > Streptophyta > Magnoliopsida > Brassicales > Limnanthaceae > Limnanthes > Limnanthes douglasii. The sequence goes on along the minus strand of JAUPFV010000002.1, from coordinate 82,548,428 downwards.
CAATGTTATTTTGGGAAGATCTTGGCTCTCCATGATGCATATTGTGGCTTCAACAGTCCACCAATGTTTAAAATACGTTTTGCAAGGACAAGTGGGAGTTGTCTGAAGTAGTCAAAAGATAGCAAGGGATTATTATGCAACGGCACTGGCCCCTCGAACTTTGGGGGCAGTTCGGATCAGTGAGGATTAGCAGTTGGAGGGGCCCTCTGTGGGAGAGGTGAAATTGATGACCCCAGAGAGACCCTGGTGTTTTTAATACCAATTGAAAATGTTGAAATTCACTCTCTAGCTGAAGGAAGAAACGTCAAGATCGGATCTAAGATGACATCAGAATTGAAGAGTAAAATGTTGTCTTTTTTAACATACCATCGGCATGTTTTTGCTTGGTGCAATGCTGATGTGACCGGAGTGCCAGTAGATATTATATCACACCAACTATCCATCCAAAGAGATATAGCGCCTGTTGTACAAAAAAAGAGAGCTTTTTCTAAGGAGAAGGCTTATGTCATAGTTCAAGACGTTAACCGGCTCACTAAGATGGGGCACATAAAGGAATCCCAGTACCCATTATGGACAGCCAATCCAGTATTAGTAAAAAAGAAAAATGGGAAGTGGAGAATGTGCATTGACTTTACAGACTTTAATAGGGCTTGACCAAAAGACCTATATTCGGTCCCTCGGATCGATCAGTTAGTGGACTCCACGTCTGGGAACAAGTTGTTGTCCTTTATGGATGCCTTCTCCGGGTATAATCAGATTTAAGTGGATCTGAAGGATCAAGAACACACTACTTTTGTTACTGATAGGGGCCTTCATTGTTATAAGGTGATGCCTTTTGGGTTGAAGAGTGTCGGGGATACTTATCATAGGTTGGTGAACAAAGCTTTCGCTAATCAGATTGGAAGAAACATGGAAGTCTACATTGATGACATGATGGTAAAGAGTGTGGAAGAAGAACTACACTTGGCAGATCTACAAGAAAATTTTGCCAACTTGGTTAAAGTAAATTTAAAGTTGAATCCAGAGAAGTGTGTTTTCGGAGTGCAGTCCGGGAAGTTTTTGGGGTATGTGATAAGTGAGAAAGGGATACAGCCTGATCCAGACCAGCTTAGTGCTTTATTGCAGATGGAGCCTCCTCAGAATATTAAAGAAGTACAAAGATTGACAGAGAGATTAGTTGCTCTAAGCCGTTTTATCTCAAGGTCTTCGGATAGGTGTGCCCCGTTTTTTCAAACTTTAAAAGGTGCAGAATAATTTAAATGGTCTCCACATTGAGACCAGGCTTTCAATGAAATTAAATAACACTTATCCTCCCCTAAAACCTTGTTCAAACCTGTTGATGGAGAGGCACTGTACATATATTTAGCAGTCTCTGATTGTGCCATAAGTGCAGTGCTAGTAAGGGAGGTGGATAATTATCCTCGTCCGGTGTACTACATCAGCAAAATGAGACCCTACTTTAGTAATTTCTGCTAGGAAAATGAGACCCTACTTTCAGTCTCATTCTATCATTGTTCGAACGTCTTTTCCCTTGAAAAACGTTTTTCAGAAGGTAGACGTATCAAGCAGAATGACCAAATGGTCAGTAGAGTTGGGAGACTATGATATTTATTTTGCCCCTCGAACTGCAGTCAAGGCTCAGTCTGTTGCTGATTTCCTAGTTGAATTCCATTCGGACAAGGACACTAAGCAAGCATCAGGTGAAAAGACTAAGAAAGTATGGGTTGTCCGGACTATTGGTGGATCAAGTACCATGGGTTGTACTGCTGGGATATGTTTAACCTCTCTGTATGGTGACAAAATGTACCAGGCTATATGTTTTGCTTTCAGGGATTCTAATAATGAGTCTAAATATGAAGCTGCCATAGCCGGTTTGAAGTTAGCCCTAATTTGTGGAGCCAAAAGGGTCAGTTTAATGAGCGATTCTCAGCTTCTTATCCATCATGCACAAGGTCAATCCAAGCCCAAAAAAGAGCAGCTGATTAAATATTTGTTCATTCTTAAAGAAGTGGCACTTAACTTTAAAGACATCACCTATGAGCACATATCCCGAACAGAAAATACGTTAGCAGACTCATTGGCAGCCATAGGATATTCTGAGTCCTACCCATGGATTCACGTGCAAGAGTGCACATCCATTCAACTCAATCAGAGCAAGGAGAGGGAGGAAGTTTAAACATACAAGTGAGTCAACCTCAAGACTTGAGGTATCCTCTTTTTCAATACATCTCAGATGGCATCTTGCCTCCGAAAAAAGCAGTAGCAAGGAAAGTAAAGTATAAGGCTCGTGGATTTGTAATCCTAAGAGACGTTTTTTACAAGAAGTCTTTTAGTAGACCTCTCTTGTGATGTTTGAGGATTGAAGAGTCCCAAATAGTGCTTTCCGAACTACATGATGGTGAGGGATCAGCGCACTGTGGTTATAGAGCTTTAACCAGAAGAGTCTTGTTGGCCGGATACTACTGGCCCTCTAAAATGAAAGGTGTCAAGGAATTAGTGAAGAAATGTGATCGATGTCAAAGATACGGTAATGAAATTCATATCCCAGTTTTCCCTTTAGAGTCAATTTCTGAGCCAATACCTTTTGCTCATTGGGGGCTGGATCTGGTGGGACCTCTACCTATGGCGTCCGGAGGGTGCAGAACTGTCATTGTTACCATCGATTATTTCTCAAAATGGATAGAAGCAGCCCCATTGACAGGAACTACTTCAAAAGCTGTTATAAAATTTATCTTATCTAATATTTGCTGCAGATTTGGAATTTCACAAAAGATAACCACAGCAATGGGCCACAATTCGATAACAAGGATATGGAGAATTTATGTGCCTCTTGAGGCATTCAACATTGCTTCTTTTCTCCTTTCCACCCACAGGCGAATGGTCAAGTTGAAGTAGCTAACAGGACCATCCTGTCCGGTCTTAAAAAGAATCTAGAAGGGGCTGTTGGAAAGTGGCCAAGATATCTACAAGAAGTATTATGGGCCTACCGGACTACTCTCGCGGCTGCTACACAAGAATCCCCATTTACCTTGGTATATGGTATGGATGCAATAACTACTATAGAGGCAACTCTTCCTTCACTCAGAGTCCATAATTTTTCCGAACAGGCTAATGAAGTGGCAATCAGAAGTCAACTCGATTTGATAGAAGAAAAAAGAGTTAAGGCTCATCTTAGAGCCACCCACTATCAGGGGTGATGAGAAGCAGGTTTGCCTCCAGAGTCAGAAGGAGGGATTTTCAACCAAGGGATACAGTATTGAGAAAAGTCTTCCTACATACTAAGGAGAAGCAGTTCGGCAAGCTAGCTCCAACTTGGGAAGGACCCTATGTGGTCAGTGAAAAGCTTAATCCTGGGACATACAGGCTTCAAGATAAAGATGGAAGGATCTTGAATCACCCTTGGAACATTGAACACCTCCAGTTGTAGCTAGAAAATTATGTAAATATTTACTTGTTTAAAGTCCATGTAAATATTATGGGGCATACTCTTTCCTACCCTGGTGGCGTGGGGAGGTTTTAATGAGGTGTCCGGTCTTTTTAATGAAATTCGATGCCTTCTTAAAAAATTCGGAGTGGTTTGATTGATAGTTTTTTTGAAACTTTTTAAAGTATCACTGACAGACCGGATTGATTTGGTAGAGTGATGACCATTTAAACATTTGTCATCGGAGAATTTAAACACTCACACTTTAAAATACTTGTAAAATAACTAAGGGTTATTTAAACACCATCGAAATTGGGTAACTATAAAACAATGCAAGAATTGTGTAAGGTAAAATTGCACGGCTAACACCGGGGAATGATATTATAATATGTAAAGTGCCTTGGCCATCCAAGGACTTTGAAGTTTTAAAAGAAAAGGTTTATCTTGACAAGAGTCGGACACGGTTACAAAAATGCCTTGGCCATCCAAGGACTTTAGTCTAACACGAGAATTAAAGAAAAATAAAAAGATAGCTTTAAGGCTGAGCTTCCTTTGATGTTCCAGCCTCATCTGGTTTCTTCTTGGGGTCTTTGGGTTCCTCGTTAGGGCTCTCTCCGGTCCCTTCTTCTTCATCAGTATTATCATCTCAACCACTGGAATAGTTGTGCTTATCACCATCGGCCATAGTGTGGTGAGGGAGGTCTTCGTATTCCACAAATCGCCATAAATCTCCGAGTGTCCTCTTCAGAAATTTTTGATAAAAGAGCAAGACCATGTCTTATTTGACTTCAGCATACCTTTCCTCTTGGGAATCTATCACCTTGTTGGTGTATGCATCGATCTTGGCTTGGATTGTCTTCTCCTGCTCCTTTATCAAATCATCTTTCTCCTGGTTAACTCTAGACACAGCATCTTCGAGAGAAATTTTGTCATTGGTTAGGGTATGGATGGAACTGTCTTTGGCCTTCACCTCCTCTTTCGAAGCGGAGAGATCCTTCTCCAAGCCAGAACACTTAGATTGGAGTTCTTTGTTAACCCCCTCCGAAGTGGCCAGTCTGGTGGCCAAGTCCTCTTTCCCCTTCTTCAACTCCTCGATCTCTCTCCTTAATGCCTCAACACTCTGATTCGCGTTGAGGAGATTGTTAGATAAAGTATCTTTGTCTGCATTGAGTGTGTTGATAAGGGTAGATTGACTTTGCACTTGTCTCTCCAGGTTGAGCACCAGTTGGATGTTGCTCAGCAAGGAGTGAGTTACCATATCCTTCTCCCCTGAAACAGAAAAAGACTTACCGTTGAAAGTAACGATGTTCGAAGAGCTTGGAGGGAGGTAAGGGCAAGCAAAGTCGTCTTTCTCGAGGTCTTCAAAGTAAAGGCCAATCCCTTGAAGGCACTAATGTCTACTCCATCAATGTTAATATCCCCTCCGGTACCCTCTGCATGTGTTGGGTCTGTTGGGTCGACCGGAGGAAGAGACTCCGGAGGCCAGAGAGCTACTTCATCCCCCTTGGAGATTTTCTTCTTCTTGGCTTCCCTATCTCAACTATTTGCTCCCCGTTTTTGGTCTTTTTTGGAAGCCTTTAAGGGTTTTTGAATAAATGGGGAAGTAGAGCAGCATTGATTCCCCAGACTTAGGGGGCCTTGATTTCGGAGACTTAGACTGTGGAATAACAGCCTGGCCTTTTACTAAGCGGCCTCTTCAACAAAGTGTCAGTTTTTCTGGGGAATTTTCAGCATCTGATCCCATAGCTATGAATGGAGAGGGTTTCTTTGTGCTTGTAACAGATTTTTCCCATTCCACAATAGGCTGTGACTCCTGAGCCGAGGAGCCTGATACAATGGGTGAAAGACTTGGTTGAAATAACCTCCTGGGTTTGGAGCTTTTAGCAGAAGATGAACCTTGATTAGGCTCTGAAGATGGCGTTTCAGACTTGTCGATTGGAGAAACTGGAAGACCTGCAGCAATGCGCCTTTCTCGCTCAACTCTTTGTGTTTTTTCTAACTCCAAGAGATTAAGTCACCCGCCTTTTACCAGTGCGTTTCTTTCTGTGAACATAAACTCACACCAAAAGGATTTTGACAAAAGAGGTGAAAGCTTTGAGATGAAGGAATGAGAGAGTAATGAAGATGGTAAACCAGTGAAAAATGAGGTAATTTATACTAATGAGATAAAAAGATGCCAAGAACCTAGGAGAATACGAAAAAACAAAAGTAATGATTGAAGACGGCGCTGACGTCATAGGAATTAAAAAAAGAGGTTACTTTCGGGATTAGTGGGAGCGCCGTATTAGGAGAAAAACGGCTCGTGAGGCAAATCAGAAGATGACACGTGTCCCGCAATCGATGGCAAAACCTTTGAACTTCTGAAGAGTTTTTCAGTCCTGATAAATCCTTCACTAAACACTAAATCCTTCGGGAAAATGTTACAAGTGCCCAAAGGCGATTTTTTAAGGTCTTGTCAAATGCCTTCGAACAAAACCTAAAAAATGGGCTACTGATGAGTCCGGAAATTTTCACCACTCACTGTAGAAACCGGACATGGGAAATTTGGACAAAATCCACCCACTGAACCATCCAAACTGGACAAAAGTACTAAAAACTAATCACCTTTTGACGAAGCTAATTGCTAATCTGCTTAATAAACTAATGGGTTTTTGAACTCGACCCGGTTTGTGGCCCATAATTAAGGGTATAAATATCCAACCACTTTCATTAATGAGGGTTGGTGAGGTTTATTTTCGTTTGAGGGTAATTTTGTCTAGATTTTTGTGGTATTTTGAAGGTATTTAATGTTTGGATAGAGTGTAAAGGGAGAATTGAGCTTCCTGGTTGTATTTAATTTTCATTACCCTCATTTAATGTAGGTGGTTGGGGTATTTATACCTTTATCTTTTGGGCCACATGGGCTTTTGGGTTGTGTTTAATTGATTCGGGTCGAGTTTAAAGACCCATTAGTTTTAAGTAAACAAGTAATTAGCTTAGTCATGAAGTGATTAAGTTTTTAATACTTTAGTTCTATTCGGACAGTTTTTAGTAAGTGGAGGTTGTCTGAATCGTCTGTGTCCGGTTAGGTAGATGATGTCCGAATTTCCCCTGTCCGGTTCTTACAAAGAGTGGTGACAAAATCCGAACTCATCAGTAGCCCCTTTTTTAGGTGGTGTTATAAGGCATTTGGCAAGACCTAAAAAATACCCTGTAGCCGATCACATCCATATCCTGACAGATTCTCGAACTGTGTAATAGCTTTATCCGAACTGAAAAAGTTCTCAGAAACTAAACGGTTTTTTGCCAGAAATCGTGGGACACGTGTCTCTCTCTGATTCGCCACATCAGCCGTTTTTTCCCTAGAACGGCGCTCCCACTTTCTTCAAAAAACAACCTCTTCATTCAATGAGGATGACATGAGCGCCGTCTTTAACCATTGCAACCTTTTCGAATTCTCCTAGGTATCAAAGAATCGTTTGCATATTTACTATAAATTAGTTCAAAGCTTTCTCTAAAAAACAAACACTTTCTTTCGGTGTGAGTTTATGTTCACAGCAAGAAACGCTTTAATAAAAGGTGGGTGGCTCAATTTGTCAGAGTTAGAAAAAACTCAAAAGGTTGAACGAAAAAGGCGCATTGCAGCCGGCCTCCCTGTTTCCCCTCTTGATAAACCAGAAACATCAAGCACAGAGCCTGACTAGGGCTCTTCTTCAACCAAAAGCGTTAAACCTAGGAGGTTGTTCCAATCCACCCTTTCACCCATTGTTTCGGGCTCATTGGTTCAGTAATCAGAGCCTACTGTCGAACCAGGACAAGTAGTCACCAGTTTTAAGAAACCTTCCCCATTTACTGCTATGGGATCGGATGTTGATGCCTCTCCAGAGAAGTTAGTAGATCGGAGAAAAGATCGCTTGGTAAAAGAGCATGCTCTAAAAGGTACACCTTCCAAATCAGGAGTCAAAGATAGCAATACGGGGTCAGAGGCACCCATCAAGATTCCTAAGGACAAGCTATCCGGACCGGAAGCATCTAGTTCAAGTCTCCGAAAAGAAACCACTGCATCTGAGCCCCAGTCGGAGGTCAGAGTTCAAGAAGCCAGTGAAGCCCAACAGTCCGGAGGGCGTGCTGAGCCAACCTCTAGTTCCCCTCACCCAAAAACAACTGAAAATCCTTCCATGGTAATGGAAGAAGTGATGGAGGATTCTATTTAAGAAGCTCCTTTTGAGTCTGAAGTCTCCAGGCAAACAAGTAAGGTTGTTGCTGTCAAGAAGGACAAAGGCAAGGAGAAACTATACTTAAGGCATCCGGATTTGCCGGAGTGCCTTGTGGGAAAAGTGGGACCTTGTTTCCACAAGGTAAGTGTTAAATATTTGATAGCTTTGCAAAAGCTCAATTATGCTTTCATCCACACATCCGAACTGGGTCAGATGCGAACCAAATGGGGGATCCCGGAGAATGTCAAAATAAGGATTCGGGTGGATCCAGAGACACCGATGGACTGCAAGCTCAGTGAAATAGTTTTCTTCACTGAGCTCTTCAACTGGGAACTAAGGTTTCCCTTAGACCCGGAGATAGTCAAATACTTTCATCTCATCAAACTTTGCCCAAGCCATCTGAGCCCCAATGCATGGTACACTCTCATGGCCTGTATCATGGCCTCCAGGCTCTCTGGAATTCCTCTTCCAATGGAGCAGTTTGCAGCTCTGGCCAGCCTCTGCAGAAACCACCATATTCCCTTCTATCACTTCAACATAGGTGATAATTACAAAGCAGTGGACGATCTGCTCGAGTCGGAGAGAAATAGGAAGACTTATTTTTTGCTTGTGAGTGGTGCCTAGGAGAATAGGAGGAAGATTAAAGCCGGTGTCAACCCGAGCCTCCTTACTAGCAGATGGCGAAGCGATGGTGAGAATCCCATCTCACAATCCCATCTTAATTTTTAAACAAATTTATTTATCTGACTTGTGTTTTTTTTTGTTTCTTGGTAGTGCTGTCTAAGGACTTCAGTGACTACTTGAAGGCTGGGCAGACCACTTGCACCAAGCTAAATGCTTGGGCTACTGAGAAGTGGGGGAATAGCTTCCACAATGCCTTTACCGGAGGCAATCTAACAAGGTCTTACCTCTGGAATACCACTAACGGAGGGACTTATCCTGGGAGGAACTTACCACCCCACCCCCTCCGGAAGTAGTCCTCAAAAGAACACACACGCTGGATGGGGAATTGTAGCTGCCTAGTAGAGCCAAAGCCCCAAGTAAGATGAAGGTCAAGAAAGGTAAAGGCAAACAGAGTGCGGTTGAAGCCAATCCCACTGAAGTGGAGGAAACTGCTCCAACAAACCAAGATGGGCCAGTTCAAGGACAGATTGATGCCGCTCTTCTAGAAGTAGTGGAGCATGAAAGTACTAGGGAAGGGGTAGGATCTCCAAAACCTCCAAGGGTTCCTAAGAGAGATAGGAAACGGGGAGTAGAGGGCAAGGACAGGGAGGCCAAGAAGAAAAAGACCTCTAAGGGTGATGAGATTTCGCTCTGGCCTCTGGAGCCCCTTCCTCCTGTTCACCCTACAGAACCAACTCAAGCAGAAGGCATTCCTAGTGACCTCCAAACCTGAGGGGGTGTAGGAGGGGATATCAGCATTGATGGTGTTGATATTAGTGGTCTTGAAGAAATTGGTCTTTACTTCGAAAACCTCCCTAAGGATGATTTTGATGGACCCTACCTCCCTCCGAGCACTTCGAACATCGTTACCTTCAATGGTAAGTCTTTCTCTGTCTCAAGTGAAAGAGATGTTATAACTCACTCTATATTGAGTAATATTCAGCCAGTGCTTAGTTTGGAGAAGCAAGTGCGAGGTTAGTCAGCTATTATTAATGCTCTTAACTCTGACAAAGAGAAATTGTCTGGTGACCTCCTCATTGCCAATCAAAATGCTGATGTTTTGAAGAGGGAGAATGAGGAGTTAAAGAAGAACCAGGAGGGTTGGGCCACAAAGGTAGCTACCTTAGAAGATACTATCAAAGAACTTCAAACAAAGCAATCTGAGTTGGAGAAAGATCTCTCCTCTTCGAAAGAGGAGGTGAAGGCTAAGGACATGGTCATTCATACTTTGACCAATGACAAGATCTCGCTCGAGGATTCGGTGTCCAAGGCTGCACAAGAAAAAAGTGATTTGCTAAGGGAGCAGGAAGCAAAAATCCAAGCTAAGATTGATGCTTATACCAACCAAGTGATAGACACTCAGGAAGAAATGTATGCCAAGGTGAAATCGGACATGGTCTTGCTCTTTCATGAGAAATTTCCGAAGAGGAATCTGAGAGATTTATGGACCTTTGTAGAGTACGAAGACCTTCCCTTTCACACGATGGCTGATGGAGACAAGCATGATTATTCCAGTACCGACTCATCCTATGAAGAAGAGAACATCGGGGAGAGTCCAGATGAGGAAATAATGACCTTAAGAAGAAGAAAACTAGTGAGGCTGAGCCATCTTCAAAGGCTCGGTCTTAAAATGTCAATTATCTTTTTACTTTTGTTTTGATTGAACCAAAGTCCTTGGATGGCCAAGGAATTTTTGTAATTGTGTCCGGTCCTTAACCGGATAAATCTTTTTGTTTTGACAATTTAAAGTCCTTGGATGGCCAAGGCACTTCATATGTTTTAATGGGTAACTTTATTTTGCACAACTCTTGAATAGTTTTTCAATTTTGGTGGCTGATGTTTAAACAACCCTTGGTTATTTTATAAATTTTTTAACGTGAGAGTGTTTAACTTCTTCGATGATAAATGATTAAGTAGTCATCACTCCTTCAATTTAATCCGACCTGTTCAAATAAAGTTTTTACCGAAAATTATTAAGTAAAAACACTTCGGATTTTTAAGAAGGCATTAAATTTTATAAAAGAGCCCGGACACCTCATTAAAACCTCCCCGCGCCACCAGGGTAGGAAAGAGTATGTCACCAAATATTTACATGAACTTTTAAACAAGTAAATATTTACATAGTTTCTATTCCAAGTACAACCGGAGGTGTTCAATATTCCAAGGGTGATTCAAAATCCTTCCATCTTTGTCTTGGAGCCGGTATGTCCCAGGCTTGAGCTTTTCAATGACCAGATAGGGTCCTTCCCAAGTTGGAGCCAATTTACCGAACTGCTTCTCTTTAGTGTGTAGGAAAACGTTTCTCAACACCTTATCCCCCGGTTGAAAATCCCTTCTCTTAATTTTAGAAGCGAACCTGCTTCTCATCAAACCTTGATAGTGTACAGCTCTAAGGTGAGCATTAACTCTTCTTTCCTCTATTAAGTCAAATTGGCCTCTGATAGCCACCTCGTTAGTGTGTTCGGAAAAATTATGAACTCGAAACGAAGGGAGAGTAGCTTATATAGGAGCTATGGCATCCATTCAATATACTAAGGCAAAGGGAGACTCTTATGTTGCAGCCCCGGGAGTGGTCTGGTAGGCCTACAAAACCTCTTGCAAATAACTAGGCCATTTCCTAGCAGCCCCTTCTAAATTCTTCTTCAGACCGGACAATATTGTCTTGTTGGCCACTTCAACTTGACCATTTTCTTGTGGGTGGAAAGGGGAAGAGAAGCAATGTTGTATACCTCTAGAGGCACAGAAACTCTTCATTTCCTTGTTGTCAAACTGTGGTCCATTTTCTGTTGTTATCTTCTGTGGAATTCCAAATCTGCAGCAGATATTGGATAAAACGAATTTTATAACAGCTTTTGATGTTGTACCTGCCAACGGAACTGCTTCAATCCACTTCGAAAAGTAATCAATAGCAACAATTATAGTTCGGCCCCCTTCGGACGCCATGGGTAGAGGTCCCACTAAGTCCAACCCCCATCGAGCAAAAGGTACTGGCTCAGTAATTGACTCTAACGGGATGGCTGGGATATGAATTTCATTGCTATATCACTGGCATGGGTCACACCTCCCCACCAACTCCTTAGCATCTTGCATTATAGAGGGCCAATAATACCCGGCTAACAAAACTCTTCTTGTTAGAGCCCTGAATCCACAGTGAGTTGATCCTTCACCATCATGTAATTTGGAGAGCACTATTTGAGACTCGTCGACCCCCAAACATCGTAAGAGGGGTCTACTATAAGACTTCTTATAAAGAATATCTCTTAGGATGACAAAACCACGAGCCTTATACTTTACTTTTCTTGCTATTGATTTTTCCGGAGGCAAGATGTCATCTGAGAGATATTGAAGAAGAGGAAATCTCCAATCTTGAGGCTGTTTTATCTGTATATCGAAACTTTATTCTTCCTTACCCAGACTGATTCGAATGGATGGGCCTTTCAGCACATGAATCCAAGGGTAGGACTCAGTATAGGCTATAGTTGCCAAGGAGTCTGCCAGTATATTTTCTGTTCGGGGAATGTGTTTGTAGATGATGCTTTTAAAATTAAGAGCTACTTCTTTAAGAAGAAGTAAGTATTTAACCAACTGCTCTTTTTTTGCTTCGGATTGACCTTGTGCATGATGGATAAGCAGCTGAGAATCGCTCATTAACTTTGGTGTGGTTAATTGTCGTCTGAGGGTAAATTTATAATTTGTTTTAGATTTTTTGGAGGTGTGTAGGTGTTTAATGTTTGAGTAGAGAGTAGAGGGAGAATTAAGCAGCCTAGTTGTATTTAATTTTCATTACCCATATTAAATGCAGGTGGTTGGGTATTTATACCCTTATATTTGGGCTTTATGGGTTTTCGGGTCATGTTTAATGGACCCGGGTCGTGTTCAAAGACCCATGAGATCTAAGTAGAAGAGCAAGGTGCTTAGTCAAGAAGTGTTTAGGTTTTTAAGTACTTTTGTTATAATCCGAACAGTCCAATGGGCTAGGTGTTCGAATTGCCCTGTCTGGTCTGGTGATCTTGGTCTGAACGGTCCCTGTCCGGAGAGGTAGCAATATTCGGACTCATCAGGAGCCCCTTTTTTAGGTGTTTGTTCAAATGCCTTTGTCAAAAACCTGAAAAACAGTCTGATATTATGGGCAGTTTTACCCGGACAGGTCTTTCAACTTGTGCTATGGCTTTATCCGGACTGAAAAAACTTTGTGAATCGAAACAATTTTTTACCAAAGTTCATGGGACACGTGTCACTTTTTGGTTGGTTATTCCAGCCTTTTTTCACCTTGAATTTTGCACCCACCTTCTTCGAAAAGCAACCTCTTCATTAATGAGGGTGACGTCATCGTCGTCTTTTAATCATTACTAATCTTTTCGAATTCTCCTAGGAATCAAGACTCCTTTTTTATATTTACTATAAATTGAAACACTTTCTACTGTTTCACCATCACTTTCATTTTTACTCTGCGAATTCTCAAAACTTTTTCTCTCAAAAACAAATTTCTACTCAGGTCGTTTATGTTCACAGCTAGGAACGCTCTAATCAAAGGTGGGTGGCTCAACCTCTCTGAGTTAGAAAAAGCACAAAAGGTTAAAAGGGAAAGGCGCATTGTAGCAGGCTTACCCACTTCCCCTATCGACAAACCAACAACTTCAGCCACAGAGTCAGACCAGGGTTCTTCTTCTACAAAGGGCATCAAACCGGAGAGGTTATTTCAAACAAATCTCTGATAAGTAGCCCCAGCATTTTTCAACCCAAATGGCATTACCTTGTAGCAATGAAGACCCCTGTCAGTGACAAATGTGGTATGCTTTTGATCCCTCGGATCTACTTGGATCTGATTGTATCCGGAGAAAGCATCCATAAAGGATAGCAGCTTATTCCCAGAGGTGGAGTCTACTAACTGGTCAATTCGGGGAACTAGATACAAATCTTTTGGGCAAGCTCTATTGAGATCTGTGAAGTCAATACGCATACGCCACTTGCCATTTTTCTTTTTCACCAAGACCGGATTGGCAGTCCACAAAGGATATTGAGACTCATTGATATGCCCCATCTTCGTGAGCCTGTCAACCTCCTGCACAATAACATCAGCCTTTTCTTTGGAAAAAACCTTTGTCTTTTGTACCACTGGTGCTACATCCTTCCGGAAAGATAGGTGATGTGATATAACATCAGCTGGAACCCCAGTAACATCAGTATTGCACCAAGCAAAAACATGTTGATGGTTTTTCAAGAATTTTAACATCTTGTTTTTCAAGTCGAGTGGCATTTTAGACCCTATCTTGACTTTTTTCCCTTCTTCTAAAGAATGTGTTTCTACCTCTTCAACTGGTATCAATACTCCAGGGGTCTCTCTGGGGTCATCAATTTCACCCTCACCCCCAGAAAGCCCCTCAAATTGCTATTGCTCGTTGATACGAACTGCCCCCAACGTCCGGGGAGCCAGGGCTGTAGCATAACATTCTCTTGCAACCTTTTGACTGCTTCGGATAACTCCAACCTGTCCTTGAAAAGCATATTTCAAACATTGGTGAACTGTCGAAGCTATCGCATGCATCCTAGAGAGCCAAGATCTCCCTAAAATAGCATCATAGCAAGTGGGACAATCTACCACAATAAAAAGTATCCTGACCATCTTCTTGAAAGAGCCCTTACCCAACAGAACTTCCTCTTCGAACTCCCCGATCACATATGCTGAGCTGCCAGTAAAGCCAACGATTGATCTGTCCGAACGCTGAATTACGGCTGGATTTACATTTTATTGTAAGTGTTTAAGAAGAGGATATTAGCTGAGCTTCCAGTATCCACCAAGATTCGTCTTATGTCATTTCCCCCAATGGATGCTCCTATGACAACAGAATCTTCATGTGGGCCAGCTATATCTCTTAAATCATCTTCATCAAAAACAATGAAGGGGAATGGAATCTGTGATTGATAGGAGGTCATGCCTCCTTCTAGCTGGGTAGCTAAAGTATGAACGTGCCTCTTCCTCGAAGAAGCAATAGGAGCTGTCATAGTATCCCCTCCAAAAATCGTAAGTGACTCAAAAAAACTTAATGAGCCCGGAGACCGTTCTAGAACATTCCTCAATGGTACCCACTCTATTTCGAGTTGGATCCGGATCCAAGTATTCTGATTCTACATCAAACCTTTCGATTATAACCATGGCTCCCTCCGGAGCCGCATTACTTGGACCAACTCGGTGAGTATTGTCAGGCCTATTACCTCTTGTTTTAAGCCCCCAGCTTTCCCCTTTCAATCAAGTTCTGAACCTCTTGTTTTAAGGCTATACAATCATCAGTGGTATGGCCAGTATCATTGTGATACTGGCAAAAGGATTTATTGCGATGTTCTCTAGGAGATTGCAGTGTGGCCGGTCTTCTATAGTGTACCTCTTCCTTTGTTTTATCATAAATGGTGGCCACACTTTCTTTCAATTCTGCAAACCACTCCGGTTGGACCCAATGACCTCTTTTATTTCTGGATTGTTGACTCTAGGCAGGTGCAGCTGGCTGATATTGAGCTTTAGCCTGGCCATGCCCCTGTCCGGTCTCCTTTGCCTTGTTCCCGGACTGATTCTGATTGGGGTTTGGTGCAACCGGGGCAGACCTCATTTTCCTGTGCACACTAGTTTTCTTCGTTTCATCAACGTTAATCTGCTTTCCAACCTGATTCAGCAACCCTCCCCAAGTCATGGCTTTCTTTCTGGTCACCGAATCAGCCAAATTCCCAGGGTTTAAGCCCTATCTCAAGGATGCTATTGCTACTTGCTCGAAGCAATCAGCCAACCCATTCTTGGTGTTCACAAAATTACTTATGTATTCTTTCAATGATTCGTTCGGTTCTTGGGCACAATGGATTATTGTGTCCACGTTGCCCTTCAAATCTTTACTCCCAACAAACTGCCTTCGAAAGGCCACCAAAAAAGTATCAAAATTCTTGATGCAGCCTTATGGTAGGCTGTTATACCATTTTAGATCACTCCCCGTAAAGGATTGGGAAAATGCTCTACAAAGTAGCTTGTCGTCATCATCAAAGTTCATCATGAAGTTTTTAAATTGCTCCAAATGGTTATCCGGATCAGTACTGCCATCGTATTTTTCCATTTTAGTGCTGTCAAACCTCTTAGGGAGGTTTCCGGACAGAATCTTGGAAGATAATGGAGATTACCTCCAATTCCGACCACGACTGAACACAGTATCCTCATTGGGAGTTGCAAAGATACCTGGTTCATCGTGGAAGGCAAAAGGATCCATCAGCATCTGGTCTACATGCCTCCGACTGTGAGATGTCCCTTTGCCAATATTATTCTTCAACTTTCCATGTCTATCTCTTTTCCTTGAATATTTTTTTATCAGTTTTTGCTTCTTTTTAGTTCGGCCCTCATCGCTGCTCGAGGACAAGGACTCTTCAACTCCATCTTCATCCGAGGAGCTATCAGAAGATTCTGAGCTTGAGTCAGAACTTTCCACTGGCTTAGACCTGTGAGATTTTTTGGAGCTGGCATGAGTCTTTTTGGTACTCACATGAGTCTTTGAAGGCTCATGCTCTCTAGGGTTATCGGTATGATGAGCAACCGATGCTGTTGGTTTTTCTTTCACGTCCATCTTAGCTGTTTCTGCCCTCAGAGCTTCTATCTCGCCTTTTAACCTATCGCACTCCTCGATGGTGTACTCATCGTTTTCACCCACCACTTCGAGCAAAGCTGGTGGGACTTCCGAGGCGTCCGGATTCATTCGGACTGACTTTTCTTGTTGGTTTCGAATGCTTGATTCAGGCACCTTCGTGCTCCCACTGTGGTTTCCAATTTGGTGTGGTTAAATTTGTAATTTGTAATAAATTTTTTGGAGGTGTGTAGGTGTTTAATGTTTGAGTAGAGAGTAGAGGGAGAATTAAGCAGCATAGTTGTATTTAGTTTTCATTACCCATATTAAATTCAGGTGGTTGGGTATTTATACTCTTATATTTGGGCTTTATGGGTTTTCGGGTCATGTTTAATGGACCCAGGTCGTGTTCAAAGACCCATGAGATCTAAGTAGAAGAGCAAGCTGCTTAGTCAAGAAGTGTTTTGATTTTTAAGTACTTTTGTTATAATCGGAACAGTCCAATGGGCTAGGTGTTCGAATTGCCCTGTCCGGTCTGGTGATCTTGGTCCGAACTGTCCCTGTCCAGAGAGGTAGCAATATTTGGACTCATCAACCTTGACCCTTTTGGCTCCACAAATAAGAGCCAATTTCAAACCAGCTATAGCAGCTTCATATTCGGACTCATTATTAGAAGCCCTGAAAGCAAAACATATAGCTTGATACATTCTGTCGCTGTACGGAGAGGTCAAGCATACCTCTGCACCACATCCCATGGTACTTGATCCACTATCAGTCTGGATGACCCAGAATGTTTTGGTCTTTCATATCAGTTGTTTGCTTAATGTCCCTATCTGAGTGAAATTCAACTAAGAAATCTGCCACTGCTTGGGCTTTAATTGTTGTTCGAGGAGCAAAATCAATATCGAAGTCTTCTAATTCCACTGACCACTTAGTCATTCTACTTGAAATGTCGGCCTTTTGGAGAACTTTTTTCAAAGGAAAAGACGTCCGGACAATGATACGGTGAGCCTGAAAATAAGGTCTGATCTTCCTTGCCGCAATCACCAGGGCTAATGCTAATTTTTCAAGCTTCAGATAGCGTTTTTCTGCATCTATCAAGCTCTTACTGATGTAATACACCGGACGTGGATAATTATCTACTTCCCTTACCAATACTGAACTTATGGCACAATCAGAGACTGCCAAATATACGAAGAGAGTTTCTCCATCAATAGGTTTAGACAAAGTCTTGGGAGAAGACAAATTCTTTTTAATCTCATCAAAGGCCTCATCACACTGTAGGGACCAATTGAAATCTTTCGCACCTTTCAAAGTCTGAAAAAATAGGGCACACTTGTCCGAAGACCTTGAAATAAAACGGTTTAGTACAGCCAGCCTCCCAGTCAATCGGTGTACTTCTTTAATATTCTGAGGAGGCTCCATCTGTAGCAAAGCATTAAGTTTGTCCTGGTGAGGCTGTATCCCTTGCTCACTTTTCACATACCCCAAGAATTTGTCGGACTGCACTTCAAAAACACACTTCTCTGGGTTTAATTTTCAATTCACTTTTACTAAGTTAACAAAAGTTTCTTGGAGATCTGCCAAGTGTAGCTCTTCTTCCATACTTTTCACCATCATATCGTGGATGTATACTTCCATGTTTCTTCCAATTTGATCAGCAAAAGCTTTGTTTACCAACCTCTGATAGGTAGCCCCAACATTTTTTAAACCAAATGGCATCACCATGTAACAATGAAGGCCCCTATCAGTAACAAACGTAGTATGCTCCTGATCATTCGGATCCACTTGAATTTGATTATACCCGGAGAAGGCATCTATAAAAGATAGAAACTTGTTCCCAGATGTGGAGTCCACCAATTGATCAATCCGGGGAACTGGGTATAAATCCTTCGGGCAAGCCCTGTTGAGATCTGTGAAATCGATACACATACGCCACTTGCCATTTTTCTTTTTTACTAACACCGGATTGGCTGTCTATAAAGGGTACTGAGACTCCTTTATATTCCCCATTTTAGTAAGCCGGTCAACCTCTTGAACTATGACATCAGCCTTATCTTTGGAAAAAGCTCTTCTTTTTTGTAACATAGGTGTTATGTCCCTTCGAATGGACAGTTGGTGTGACATAATATCTTCTGGCACTCCGGTTCTTTCAGGAACTTTAACATTTTTCCCTTTAATTCTGATGTTATCTTGGATCCTATCTTGACACTTTTTCCTTCAGCCAATGAATGTGTTTCAACTTCTTCAACCGATATTAAAACTCTGGGGGTCTCTCTAGGGTCATCAATCTCACCCTTTCCCCCAGAAAGCCCCTCAAACTGCTATTCTTTGTTAATCTGAACTGCCCCCAACGTCCGGGGGGCCAACGTTGTTGCATAACACTCTCTTGCCATCTTTTGGCTGCTCCGAACAACTCCCACTTGTCCTTGCACAGCATATTTCAAACATTGGTGGACTGTTGAGGCCACCGCATGCATCTTAGAGAGCCAAGACCTCCCCAAAATAGTGTTATAACAAGTAGGACAATCCACCACGACGAACAGTATTCTAACCATTTTCTTAAAAGGGCCTTTGCCCAACAAAACTTCCTCCTCGAACTCCCCGATTACATCTGCTGAGCTTCCAGTGAAACCCACAAATGACCTGTCTAAATGCTGAATTACTGCTGGATTTTTCATCTTTTTGTAGGAAGTTAAAAAGAGAATATTGGCAGAACTTCCGGTGTCCACCAGAATCCGTCTTGTGTCATTGCCCCCGATGGATGCTCCTATGACAACAGCATCTTCATGAGGACCAGCTATATCCCTCAAGTCATCCTCATCGAAAAAAATAAAGGGAAATGGAATCTTTGATTGATAGGAAGTCATGCCTCCCTCCATTTGGGTAGCTAAAGTATGAACATGTCTCTTTCTTGAAGAAGTAGTGGGCGCTGTCATGGTGTCTCCTCCGAAAATTGTGAGTGACTCAAAAAAGTTGATTAGTCCGGACACCGACTTGCAATTTTCTGCGATAACCCCCATTTTATTCCGGGTAGGATTAGGGTCCAAGTACTCTGACTCTACATCGAATCTCTCGACTATCACCATGGCCCCTTCTGGAGCTGATGTGCCTGCATTGTTTGGACCACCCCGATGAGTGTTATCAGGCCTATTGCCTCCTCTTCTTTTAACATATGCTCCCAACTTTCCTCTTTCAATTAAATTCTGGACTTCTTGCTTCAAAGCAATACAATCCTCGGTGGTATGGCCAGTATCATTATGATATTGACAGAAACAATTGGTACGGCTCTCCTTAGGAGATTGTAACGCAGTCGGCCTTCTATAATGTACCTCGTATTTTGTTTTGTCATAAATAGTGACTATGTTTTCTTTTAATTCTGCAAACCACTCCAGTTGGACCCAAGGTCCTCGCTTATTTCTAGATTGTTGACTCTGTGCTGGAGCAGCTGGCTGAGACTGAGCTTTGGCTCTGTTATGACTCTGCCTGGCCTCCCTAGCCTTGTTTCCGAACTGGTTTTGGTTTGGATTTGGTGCAGCCGGAGCAGACCTCAACTGCCTGTACACCCTTGTTTTCTTTGTTTCATCAACATTAATCTGCTTTCCAACTTGATTCAACAGACCTCCCCACGTCATGGCCTTCTTTCGGGTTACTGAATCAGCCATGTTTCCAGGGTTTAAGCCTTGCCTCAGTGAAGCTATTGCTACTTGTTCAAAGCAGTCAGCCAACCCATTTTTGGTGTTTACAAAGCGACTTATATACTCTTTTAGAGATTCGTTCGGTTCTTGGGCGCAATGGATGATTGTGTCTTCATTTCCCTTTACCTCCTTGCTTCCAACAAACTGCCTCCGAAAGGCCACCCAAAAAAGTATCGAAATTTCTGATGCACCCCTGGGGTAGGCTGTTATACCACTTCAGGGCACTCCCCGCAAAGGATTGGGAGAATGCTCTACAGAGCAATTTGTCGTCATCATCAAAATTCATCATGAAATTTTTGAACTGCTCCAAGTGGTTGTCCGGGTCTTTACTGCCATCGTATTTTTCCATTTTTGTGCTGTCAAACCTCTTAGGAAGGTTCCTGGACAGGATCTTGGAGGACAGTGGAGATTGTCTCCAATTCCAGCCACGACTGAAGACGGTATCCTCATTAGGAGTTGCAAAGATACCTGGCTCGTCATGGAAGGCAAAAGGATCCATCATCATCCGATCTATGTGTCTCGGGCTGTGAGACGACCCTTTGCCTATATGCCTCTTTAACTTTCCACGTCTATCCCTCTTTCCTGAATACTTTTAAACCATCTTTTGTTTCTTTTTAGAACGGCCCTCATCACTGCTGGATGACAAGGATTCTTTAACTTCATCTTCAACCGAGGAGCTGCTGGAAGATTCTGAGTCTAGATCTGAGATCTCCACCGGTTTAGACCGGTGAGACTTTTTGGAGCTAGTATGAGTCTTCTTCATACTCACATGGGTTTTCGAAGGCTCATGCTCTCTAAGGTTGTCAGTATGGTGAGCAACTGACGCCTTTGATTTCTCTTTTACACCCATATTTTCCCTTTCTGCCCTCAGAGCTTCTATTTCAACTTTTAATCCATCACGCTCCTCGATGGTATATTCATCATTTTCTCCCACCACTTCGAGCAAAGCTGGTGGTACTTTCGGCACGTCCGGATTCATCCGAACTGGCTTTTCTGATGGTTTTGTATGCTAGATTCAAGCACCATCGTTCTCTCACTGTGGTCGTCAATTTGGTGAGGTTTATTTTCGTTTGAGGGTAATTTTGTCTTGAGTTTTGTGGTATTTTGAAGGTATTTAATGTTTGGATAGAGTGTAGAGGGAGAAATGAGTTGCCTGGTTGTATTTAATTTTCATTACCCTCATTTAATGTAGGTGGTTGGGGTATTTATACCTTTATCTTTTGGGCCACATGGGCTTTCGGGTTGTGTTTAATGGATTCGGGTCGAGTTTAAAGACCCATTAGTTTTAAGTAAACAAGTAATTAGCTTAGTCATGAAGTGATTAAGTTTTTAATATTTTAGTTATGTTCGGACAGTTTTTAGTAAGTGGAGGTTGTCCGAATCGTCCCTGTCCGGTTAGGTGGATAATGTCCGAATTGCCCATGTCCGGTTCTTACAAAGAGTGGTGACAAAATCTGGACTCATCAAGGGTAATGAACATTTAATACAACCAGGCAGCTTAAATCTCTCACTACAAAACACCGAAACCTTAAATACCTTTGAAACACCACAAAACACCTAACCAAATTACACTCCGTCGAGAATAATCCACACGAGAGCTAATCAAGCTTAACAATATGTTCATATCTTTTCGAAGAGATATAATTTTTTCAAAGAATTATAATATCCATCAATTTTTATAAAGGTATTTGAGGTGGTAAGTTTATGTTATTTTGTTAAAATTTTGTAATCATTTTAAGTAATTAGCATCGAATAATATGTAAGAGAATGGTAACATACGAAAAATCTTTGTCATTTGAATCAAGTTGCTACGGTACAAAAAGAGATATTCTGATTAGACAAAGACAAAAAAAACTAAAAGGGTAGTTAGTCAGAAGATTCTTCCTCTTCGGATGACTCCTCTTCTGAAGATGATGAGCTGGGAACATGTTCAAAAGCTTTGCTTGGATTTGTAAGAAAAAATTGTAAGATTGATTTTTGGATAAGCATCATGAAGTTCTCGAAGAAGAAAGATGGTTGCATCTTCTTTTCCGACGTGAATAGCTGTTTGCATATTCTTTGAAAGCTCAGCTTCAGCAGCAGTTACAGCAGCAGCTTTTTCTGCTTCGAAATTCTTCTTCAGTTTCTCTATTTCATCGGTCAACTCTTTGTTTTTTGCTACACAAAGAGTTAGAGAATTTCGAAGTGTGGTGGAGTTGGATTTTTTTATATTTAATTCAGCAACATGTTCGGTTTTGAGTTTCTTTATTTTTACTTCATGAGATTTTGTCAGCAGCTCTGTGTCAACCATGTGCTTGATTCGAAGATGATCATTTATACAGAGAGCGTCTTTTATCAGCTCGGATCTAGCTATCTCATAACCATAAAACTGTTCGGCTACATTATTATGAAAATTCTCTCTAAATTTCTTTTCAGCTTCATAAGATTCCTTATAGTAAACCATATCTTTGGCCAACTGCTTGAGATGGTCTTGAGAGGCTTCGATTTGAGAGGCAAGAGTTGTAGCAGCAGTGTCAAGACCGGAAATGGTTGAAGAGCGATGGCAATTACAAGATTTGGAGGAGGACTATGAAATTCTGATGCACTAGGCTTGTGAATCATATCGAGAGATGTGATAGGTTCGTAAGAACGAGTAAATTCTGGAGGAACCTTGTGTGGGGTAGGCCTCGCAAAATCAAGCATGTAATTTTGGATGACTTCAATAATTGGGTCTTCTTCGCCAGCTAGCGCTTCTGTATTCTCAAAATTGATAAACATATTTAGGTGGAAGCTTGTAGGAGGATAAACGGTGGGCGAATTGTCATCAATGAGAATCACAGGATTGTCTTTGTTAGAATGCTCTTCGGTCGAAGGGTTTGGGGGTGTTGTTTGTTTTCAGCAGCATCATTTCCGTTTTCATCAACCAAATTGTACGAAGTGATGTTCCTCTGTTTTTTTTTCTTTCCGAAGGAATCAGAAGATATTTTCTTTTTCTTCGATGAGGGTTCTTGAACTTTTCCCTCTTCGATGGGAGAAATAGGCTGTTTTGAAACTTTGCGTTTTTGACGTTTTGGTTTTGAGGGTGTAGAAGGGTTAGCACCAGATGTGCTAGCTGCTTTTTTTACGTTTCTTTTCTTTGGTGATCTTTTCTTTCTTCTTTATCGGCAGATGGCTATCTGATCTGTTGCGAATACGAAGAAAGACTTTGTAGTCAATTTGGGGTATTCGTTGGCGCACGAGTTTCGGATCTGGATCGGAAAATAAATCTTGAGGAGGCAGCCCACATTCTTTGATCGGAAACATGTGGCATTGGAGGAAATTGATGGGCTAAAAAACAGTATGCCTTTTTAGCCCATGCATCAATTTTTTGGAAAATATCTTTAGCAGTTTCTCGACGTGTTGAGTAGCGCTTCAAAATTTCTAGTATAAGTTAACAAAATAAAATGTTAAAAATAAAAAAAAAATTGTATTAAAACGTAAAATATTTGAAGAACTTACGATTGCTTCTCCAAACAAGAGTTAATTTCGAAGGGTTGTCTTTGGAAATTGCCTTGCCATTTTACCAAGCCCTAGAGATGAAAACAAATCTTTGTTTCCAAAATTTATCAGCCTCCAGAAGATCGTCGATGATCTTGAGGTCATCCATCAATGTGAGGTAATAGAATGGAACCTTCGGACCTTTTGAAAGCTGAGTGAATGAGATAGAGTCTTTAATGCTGATGGGTATTTTAGATAGGCGGGATGCCATGATTACCGACATAAGGGTGAACCATTGATTCGGTGTCACCTGAGTAGGGCACAAACTGAGGACTTCAAAGTACTCTACGATCATCGGATCTAGTGGAAATCAAAGACCCCAGTTGATACCACTAGTTCATCGTCCTTGCAGTCGAGGGGAATTTCTCCTTCTTTTGGTAGACGAATTCCCCATTGCTTCTTAAGGGTAGAGGCTTGACTTTCTCTGTAGTATATATATCAAACCTTCTTCAAGGTGATAATATACTTGCTTTCGAGGTTTCTTAGGTTCCTCCCAATTTTTTCTCTTTATTCTTCGAAGATGGAGTAAATGTCAGCTTTTTCTTGAGAGTCAGCCTCAAGATCAGTTTTTGTAGCCTCCGAGTCAGCTTCGTTGGTTTTAAAGTTTCTTCTCGAGGGTCTTGAGAAGTTGCAATAATTGTTTTTGTAAGAGGGTTAGTAGTTCGAGGCACCTCATCCATCACTTCTCTTTGAGAATGATCGTTAGTAGTGGTTTTTGGAGGAGAGGGGGTTCGGATGATTGTTAATTCATCTCCCATAACGATGAAGGTATTTCTTGGTTTGGTTAATGAAGATCTTTCTAAGGAAGGGTTCTTTGTTTTCAATTTCAGAGCAGAAACTCTGCTTTGAGTTGAGGAAGCTCGAGGTGTTTTAGGACCTGAGATTCTAAATGACATTTGTTCTTCGATTCTGGGAGAAGGTGAAAGCTTTGGGACTTTGGTAGGACCGAAATTACCGTAATAAAATGTCTCAGTTGTAGTTCGATCGGACCACCTCGAATTAACCCTGCTCTTCGGTAATCTTCGGCTCTTTGCATAATACAAAAATAATCGTAAGATCCGAACACTAGGTTACTTTCAGTATCAGAGGATTCTGGTGTTTTGGGAATAATGGCATTTGACTTTTTGGTTCTTCGTTTCTTTCTCATAAACCAAGTATAGGTTGATCGGAGAAGATGAAGGTTGATCGGAAAGTTCAAGTTTTACGGTGAGAATTGTGGGAATATGGGAGGAGCAGATTAAGGTAGCCAAAAACTCTAACTTCTCTCTAAAGTGGTTTTTGTGTGAGGAGAGTTGAAATGAGAGATATGTGGTATTTATACTAAAATAGGTGAAGACGTGTGAAGATGGAGAGACCCATATGGTGATAGGTTGGAATATGAATCGTTGGGTGGATTAGATGTTCGACATCTGTCAGGCTAGATTACTAGGGTCACAATGAATATAACCGTTACACATGTAACTGTTACATTCGAGGATGGTCTATCTACATAATACTTCGAGGGAAATTTTTATAAAAAGTAGTTACATCGCTTCGAAGTGATAAATTGCATCGAATTGATAAGTGATTACATCGATTTGAAGTGATTACAAATTTATTGGCCCATATTTATCTACAAATATTATTCGAAGATTATTTTACCTTTGGTTATTATTAGAAGATTATTTGCCCGTTGGTTCGAATATGTTTTTAAGCTTTTATATTGTATACATGCTTCGAATAATAGATTAAGCTAATGGCTTCGAATAGTTGTTTTTGATTCATGACAGGTTGAAGATTCGAAGACAAACAGATTTGAAGACTTTTTAATTCTCATTCATTTACTGACATGAGAACTATAGGGCTTCTGATATGGAAATCGAGTTTTAAGGATTAATTTGTAAATAATGTAAATTCAGGGACTTAATTGTAATTAATGTAAGTTTTGTCCTTAATTTGTGATTGGTGTAAATTTTAGAAGATATTTGTAATTTTGTATAATTTATAAAGACTAAACGGCAATTAGTCCGCTTTTGTAATAGATTCAGTTTCAGACTAAGTCTTGGCTCCTCTATATAAAGGACCAGACTACTCTAATAAAAAGGTTGAACATTTTACTTTGAAACTCATTTGTACTTGTGTTTTCTCTCTCAAAAAACTCTTTAGCATTTTCTCTCTCTAGAATTTTTCCTTAGCAATTTACTAAAGCAAAATCAAACTTCATCAGAGATAAGAATAAATACTTTTTCGGTATATTCCTCATGATATCAACATTAAGTATCTTTCTTGCCTCTCCCATATCATTCATCGTAAACTCTCTTTTCAACTGAGTCTTCATTATTTCAATTTACTTCCTATCTCTTCGAGCTAGTAGTATGTCATCCACATACAACAACAATATGATTTGTATTTTCATGTATGTTTCTTCATTCCAATAGACACATTTGTCATGGAAACTATGGACATATTTGGTGGATCTCATAAAATAATTTAATCTCTAATTCCACTACTTCAGTGATTGTTTTAGCCCAAATATGGGTTTCTTTTTCGACACACGTGCATCACCTTTCTTCTTTTTCTTAAACCCTTTTTGTTAACACGTATAAATTATATTTTCCAATTCACCATGCAAAAATGTAATAGTGACATCCATTTGATCTTAGCTCATTATCAAAGCTAGCATGAATTGACAAGATAAATATTATGGAGATTTTTTCACAATCGAGGAAAATATCTCATTAAAATCAATACCTTCATTTTGCATAAACCGCTTAAGCACTAGTTTAGCCTTATATATGGGCAAATCAACACCATGAATACTTGGTTTTCTCTTGAATGTCTATTTACTCCCAACAAGATTTTGACCTTTCGGCTTTGTCAGAAGAATCTAGGTGTTCATCTTCTTGAGAGGTCTCAGTTATTTTTTCGTGGTCGTAAACCACTTCTCTCTATCAATATTATTATTAGCATCATGATGATATTAGGTACGTGAAACATCACTCCATTTAAATAGATAAGCATAACCAATTATATCGATAAAATTGTACATGTACAAATGTTTGTTTGGTCTTCTTACTATATCACTTGCCAATTGATAATAATCAAGAAATTGTTTCTCTCATGTCTGATCATCTGAAGTCCCTAAAGCACCCCATCTTCGGATTCATGCAGTGATTGAAATTCATTTGTGTGATTTGAAGCTGAATGAAATCCAAAATCATATTCGGAAGAAGAATCGGCAGCTTCACTCTCTAAATTAGACCGACTATCAACTTCACATCTTTTCTCAACAGTACTAGGCTAAGTCTCCACCGCCTTCTTCAGTGACAAGTCCTTCTTATTAAAAACCACGTCCTTATGTATCACGATGTCTTGATATCCAAGTTCAATACACCACAGCATATAATGTTTTACTCATTCTGAATAACCAAGGAATAAATATTTTAGTGCTCTCGACCAAAACTTGTTTTGCTTTACATGTGCGTAGGAAGCACGTATGAACACACTCAAATGTTGTAGCTTAGGTTTCTCTCTCGTCCAGGCCTCGTGAGGAAAAATTAAAACTAAAACACTATAAATGGACTCATGCTGATGATATATGAAACTGTTGTCACAATTTATCCCCATAACCTTCGACCGATTCCAACTGTATGAAACATACACCTAAACTATTTCCAACAATTTTGGTTCATTCTCTTAGTAAGCCCGCTTTGTTGGGGAGTTCCAGTCATGGTTTGGTATCTATCAATGTGAAGATTTTTACAATATGTAGCTAACTTATTGTTCAAATATTTCAAGTCATTATGAGTCTGAAGCTTCTTCAGCATTTTCCCGGTTTTATTATTTACCAATATTTTCTAGTTTATAAAAGAAGCAAAATCTTCAACATTGTCTTCAAAAGTATAAGTCATGTTTTCGTGGAATAATCATCTATCAACGATATAGAGTACCTTAAACCACTGTGGTAGGTTCCTATATTGGACTTGAAAGATCTGAATGAACACAATCAAGCACTCCATTGGTTGTGTGGTTGTTAGCCAGAAACTTCACCTTTTTGCTCTACCCAATACATAGTTTTTACAAAACCTCAGCGTTTAAACTGTGGTATCGTCTAACAGTACCTTTTAATTAGTTCACAAAGATGTTTTCACTTAAATTCCCTAATCTATTATGCCACAACCTGGCATAATCCTTCACCATACTAGACACACCCCTTACCACTACATAAACCTCAAGAACAAATACATTATTAGGTCTATAGGCTTTCATAACAACAAATGAGACTCACAAGACCTTAAGTCAGTTATATCCACCATGTTAACTAAACTCTTCCTCATCTAACATCTAAATAGAATTAAGGTTACATCTAACTTCGGTTAGATACATTACATTGTTAATCACTTTCTCAAGTTCTATAGACGATTTGAGCCGAATATATATAATTTCTTTAAAATTTTCACCATCAAGCATCTCAGGTCTTCAAACCAATATTTATAGGAGGTCATATGGAACAACACACATAAGTTCAACATTTATTTATCGTTGTACATGCAAGAATAAAAAATCATCACCTCATCAGTGTACTCAAAGTCATTATCCCCTCATGCAGCATCTTTGACATTGGTTTGATAGTTGTTGGCCTTTCCCTTATCTAGATAGTTCCTACTCACATTTCATTTGTTCTTGCACACCCAACAAATTAATTTTGAACCAGTCCCAAGCCTTTTGAACTAAGACCGAGATTCTCCAATCCTCTGACTTGAATCTTTCGTTCATAGTTTGCCACTCACATTTAATATGTGCTCTTTGAAGTTACCCTTCGGAATAGTATTCATTTGAAATTTTTGGAGTTAAAGACGTTCTTTATTTCGTCTATCGTAAGGGATTCGTTTTCGTAGAGCATTATGTCTACAAAGTATTTGTACATCTTCGACATAGATCTTAGGATTATGATTGTTTGATCATCTTCCTAAACTTTTAACCAACTACATTCAAGTCTAGTATGATTCTGTAGTAATCATTTAGATGATTTCTTATCTCTTTCCTTTATCCATAGACAATGTGTAAATCTGATCCTTGAGATATAAGGACTTCTTTTATGCAAATCATATCCAACAGATTTCATATCCCTAACGTTGTAGGCTCTGCAAATAGCTCACACAATACTTTATTTTATAAGCTCATTATGAGGGTACTATGAGCTTTAGAAATTACCACGACATCAAATTGTGTAGATTTATCACCATTAGTAAAAACCAATCTTGTATGTACTAGGTAAGGCTTAACCTTAATGGGACTTATATTTCGTGGTTTTCTGTCTCTAGGAAAGAGTTGTTTCCAATGCCTTTAGATCGTCGATCGGTCTATCTCTTCCTTTGTTGATGAGCTACGCTTACTGCACCACTTGTTAAAAACTCGATTGTCCTAACATAACAAATTTCTTGTTCGATGAGAAAACAAGAAAATAAAATAAAGAGGTTATAGAAAGACTCTCCAAAAACACAAGACGATATTTAACGTGGTTCATATTGTGGAAATAATCATACATCTAGAGACAACATACATTATATTATATTAAACAAAGAGGTTATAGAAAAACTCTCCAAATATAAAATAGATCAATTACTCTTGTAACGAAATTCTCACTGTTTATAAAGATAAGGTGCTTCATGTAATTTTTTTGAAGTGTTTATCTTTCACCTCATTTCTCTATCTAAAATATCACATGGTTTTCTTACTATAAATAATGCAAACTAGTCTCACAAGTCAATTGTCGCTCAGGCCACTAGCCTCACCGCAAAATCCTAGCTTTGTGTATCTTCGTCTAAACTTAGAAAAAACCCTAATTTTCCAACAAAATATTTAGATTAAATTTCATTAACCAACGAGTGTTATAAAATTCTAATTATAAAATAAAAAACCTAACAAATAGGAATTCAAATTAATAACAAATTAATTAAATAAAAATCTTAATTAATAAAAAATATAGTTACTATAAAAATTTAGATTAATACGTAAACTTAATTATTTAGAACCCTCATTTATCTTACATTACAATTTAATATTAAACTTACCCTAAACCCTAGCAGGCCCTCTACCATCTCAACCACCCTCCATCTCGGTGCTCTACCGCTCCGCTATCTCGCCACAATTGCCAATAATGATGCAAAACTACAAACCACCTCTGATCCTTACCCTATACCCCCATCACAACACCGTACACTCCACAAGACCTAAATCATTAATGCGTTAATTATCTAGAAACTCTGATTTTCCAGGATTTGCAAGATCCAACCTAGTCTTTCACAATAATACCAACAATGCAATAATTTATGATTTCAGTTCTGTTGCGCAAGAACATCCATCAACCAATCCAAATACAACAAAAAAACAGCACCATATCCTTCCTGCAAAGAAATCAAACACTACCAACAGTTAAGAGAATATATATAGAAATAACTAACCCTAGAACTCAAGCCTATATACCACTTATTTTCCTCATTTCAATAAAAAGAAGAGCATCTTGAAATTAGATTTTCATCCAAGGACAAAAAATCACTCTTCCCCAAAGCCAAACACACCCTAATTGGTAAGTTTTCTCGTGGAAGGCCTGAGATAGATAAAATAAATAACATTTTCACTAACTTTGGCTCTACCGGATAAGTTAATATATCTTTATGGGACCCTAGAAATGTGCTTATAGAGTTTGACATGCTAGAGATTATTCAAATGGAACCCTCACTTTAATCCAAGAATCAAATCTCATGGAACTCATGGCTTAATATCATTGCCCAACCTACTGGAATACATATACAGCAAAGAAACCATCGTATTTATTGCTAAAGCTATAGATGAGCCCTTAAAAGGTTGGGTCCCCTAAAAAATAGAGCTACATTTAACGAATATAAAGCATGGATCGATTTGGATACCTCACGAGAGATTATACCTAAAATTTGGATTGGTTTTGATGATAAAACATCTTACATGAACGAATATGGATTCTCGAAAGAAATCTACTTTGGAGATAGATCATCCTACTGGAAAGATTGTAATCACCTAGACCACAACTCCCTGGACTGTAGGAAATCTTCTCAAAAAAAAGAAAACAAGTCAAATGATGGTAAACTAATACATGAACGAACATTCTCACACAACACAATCAAGTATCTCCATCCAATAGAAATATGGGCTCCCAAAATTAAGTTAATGATCATAAAATTTCTAACTTAATGGCATATTATAAAGCAAATAAAATACGAACCAATTCAAGAAAACAAAGTCTTGTAAACTACAACAAATGTACATGTACTATAACGATCAATGAAGATGATCCATGGGACAAAATTATAGAGGCTCACAACTCTATAAAATTAGAAGATCAACCTATCATATCTGATGGATTTGAAAATCCAACAATATATATATATATATATATATATTATCACGTCTACCAACCTCATTATGAAGCCTTCCTTCTTCATCTATGTTAAGAAACATTACAAAAAAATATAGAGTTTCAAGAGGTGATAAGGAAAATAAATTAGAAGAACATTTATACCTCTCAAAAGGTATCAAACCACAACAAAGCAGCTAACAAAAAAATGTCCTCTCAACTCTTCAATTACCCCAAATTAAATGAGAAATACAATTTTTAATGGAACGTGAGAGAAGTGAGGAATAAAGGAAAAATCAAAAGACTCATATCATGAAAAACAACTGAACAATTTAACTTTATTGTAATTCAAAAACAAATAGTTTCGACAGAAAAACTCGAGAAAATCTCCAATAATAAAATATTGATCTTATGTAAAGAAAATTTCAAAATTGAAATTGCTTCAAATCAAGACCAATTTTTCCATTTAAAAATTAGTCATGCATCTTTGGAAAAGCAAATTTCTAGTATCAGTTGTTTATGAAAAAAATACAAATGATTTAAAAAATAGCCTATGGAATGGACTAAGGGAAATAGATGATCATTTTATTCCCTGTATAGTCATGGGGCACTTCAATGCAATAACAAACTCCAATGAACAACTAGCATATGTGAGAAGTATGGATGATTTAATAATGCCATCTAAGACTGCTTACTAGAGTATCTTGGATTCACATGATCTAATTATACATGGTCAAACTACCACAAATGAAAGAGGTTGGACAAAGTTTTGTATAACTCAATTTGACTTAATCAGTTTGAAACCACAAAAATCAAACATTTTTCAAGGACTGGATCAGACCACTCTCTCGTATACATTAATATTTCAGTTAAAAAGAACCAAATCAAATCTTCATTCAACTTTCTATACATGTGTGCACAATATCCTAGTTTCCTAAATGTTTTTGAACAAAATTAGAAAGAAGAAATGGATGGTTCCCTTAGTTATGTCTTTTGGAACAAACTTAAGAGACTATAACATACACTCAAAGACTGGAATTAGAACATATTTGGTAGTATATTTGATGCAATAGCTCAATTTGAAGAAGAAATTTACACCTTAAAAATATTTTTGAAGTCAGCAAAAAACATGGCAGACAAAATTTAATACTCAAAATCCAAAGTTATTGACTTGCAACTGGATTATGGATGGTGATATAAATTCAAGTTTCTTCCACAACTATGTTAAAAAAATAACAAAAAAATACAATTCACAGAATCTTAGAAGAAGGCAAATGGATTACAGATTAATCTGACCTTGGTAAATTAGCTGAAAATTACTTCAAAATATTATTAAATGCTAAACTTCAAATCAGGGATGTTGAACATATCCAAAATATAATCCTTAAACTCATCAATAACGAGGACAATGATATGATTCTAGAAACTACCTGAGAGGAAGAAATACTTACAACAGTTAAAAGTCTGAACCCCAATAGTGTTGATGGTTTTAACATACAATTCTACTTTCTTTGTTGGTCAATCATATCTAGTGATCTATGTACTATATTAATATTTTTGTTCTAAGATCACCAAATACCTCAAGTAATATTTTCCACAACTATTTTTTTAATCCCAAAAGTTGAATAACCTAAAACATGGGAAGAATTTAGACCGATAAATCCATTTACTATATTCAAAAAAAAATATTTCTAGGATCATAAATGTCACACTAGCTACTCTTCTACCGAAACTAATATCAGAAGAACAAGTAGTTTTTTAAGAAAATAGCATACATGATAACATCATACTCATTTAAGAACTTGTTGACAAAATTAACCAAAAAATCTAGAGGGAGCAATGTTATGAATAAAATTGATATGTCCAAAGCTTTTAATATACTATCATTCCAATTTATATACCTGATCTTAGAGACCTTTGGATTTTATTAAAGATGGACAAGCTAGATTAAATCTTGGATAAGTTCATTTAGTTTCACAATATTAGTCAATGGTGAACTTCCTGAATATTTCAAGTCAACAAATGGAATTAGACAATGGAACCTTATATCTCCTAACCTATTTATCATAGTGGAAGAATATTTTCTCATAGGTATAAAAAACTTTATGATCAAAACACTAGATTACATGTCCAATCTGGAAGCAACATACGTATACCTTGTCTTGCCTTTGTTGATAACGTCATCATCTTTACTAATGGCACTCCATCCAACCTTTGCGAAACCTGCCAATGTATTATGAAACATGATTAGGACATAATATCAAGAATGATAAATATGTTCTGATCACACCATCCAAAATATCTCAAATCAAGAATTAACATTATTACTAGACTTACAGGTTTTCGTCAAGGGAAATTACCTTCTAAATTGTTTGGGATCAATATATATTCAAACAAAAAGATTCAAAACTATGATTAGTTAGTGGCAAAGATAAGAACTAAAATCAAACAATGTGATGAAAAACTTTTATTCTTTGAGGAAGACTCATCTTAATCCAAAATCTATTAATGGTGATCCCAAACTAGCATATTCAAAGTTGTCTCATTCCCAATACTGTTATCACCAGAATAGAAAAGCTATGTAACAAATTACTCTAGGGTTATACAGAGGAGAAATCTTCTTGGAATTGGTCTAAATGGAGCTCATTATGTAAACCCTACAATGAAGAATGACTCAACCTCATAAACATATATAAATTACAGAATGTTTGCTCATGTAAACTCTTGTTCAAATTTAGATAACAATCCTCCTTATGGGCACAACTCATGGTCTCTATCTATTGTCTCAATGTTCGCGCATTAGTAGCTAAATTACCTATCAGCAGATTTAAAACTTGGAGAAGACTAATTAGAACCATAAAAATAGTTGAAAATTTCACATTCTAGAAAGTAGACAGAGACAACTTAAACTTTTTTTATGGAAAGATGGTGTGATAAACAACCCGTTTATCCTCTTTAGCCTCTTAGTGACAATATTGTAAAGACAATGAATCCATCAAATATTTATTTGTGGAGGGAAATTTCCTAGAAAGTCTGGAAACATTTCTTTGGATTGTTTAACAGTTACATATCAATACACGACTCTTTACACATAATAAAATCCTAATTTTGGTCAACTAGGAAAGAAATTTACATTAGAGTAAGCCTCCCTCCTATAGTTTTCTAGTAAATTTAGGAAGCAAGAAATCAAGCTAAATAACAAGGCCTTTGTACTCATAATCTGTGATAAATTAAATCAGTTACCTAATTTATAAGTTGGTCGGGGCTCTAGTTTTCCATTCTCTCATTTGAAATTAGACTTCCGTATTACTTCAGAATTATTATGTAACTCGAACAAAATTAAGAAGAGCCATTACTCACGAGTCAAATCGAAAACCCTTTATAAAATAAAAGGCTAAAACGTAAAAATGATGGATCCAGTCTACCTTCAGGAGAAACAAGTCGGGGTAGAATCTTGAGAGAACATGGAGGAGATACTATACTGGCTTTTGTTAGAGTTTATGGTAAACAATCATTAGTGCTAACAGAAGGAAGAGTTTTATTAGATGGACTAATTATTTGTAATGTTAAAAACCTTCACATCTAGATATCGAAATAAACTCTCTACTTCTTTTGAAAATGCCAGCAAGACAGAAAGCTCCCTGGCTTATGTCATATCTAATCGAAAGCTGAAAAAACTATTTAATTTAGATATGACTATCAATCACATCTTTAGAGAATAGAATCAAGCTCCAGATTGGATAGCATAATAAATCAAACTAAGAATTTAAACTACAAAAAAAAAACTCAACCCCTCCTTGATAAGGATATAAATAAATGAGTAAAAATAATTACTTTACAATTGTTCAAGTAAGTATTTTGTAAGTATGAGAGAGATTTGGTGTAGAATGTAAATATAAAGGAGTAATTGTGTAATTTGTGATAAATATGTTTGTACTAAGTAGTAAGATGAGATGGAGTTTCCACGTAACAAACCAATTTTGTTACATGTAACTACCTCACCTATAAATAGGTGTACTTATCTTTGGAATGAGGATGATTGAACACTTTTGACATGTTTACTTTTGATTACTTTCTCTCTTTAAATCGTGAGCAAGTTTCTCTTTCTAGAAACTCTCCCACAAATTTTATTTAGCCTTCTCTTTCTCCCCCAAAAATATTTATACTTCTCATTAGCGACCATAGTGGGAGATCGTTTGTTACCTGATTATGAGATCTAAAACCATAAAGATATGCGATTGGATAACGAACATACTTTGGATCCCGAAATCTAAGTTGATCCAAATATATTAGTGGAAGGAGATGTGTTTGACTCAATAATGGTTAGAGGATAAAATCGAGGTGACACGCAAGGAAATGATCAATGCGATCAGTCTAATGTGGAAGATTGAATGAATCAGTGCCTGAAAAGAATAGTTGATTTGAATGATCAACTTGATTAGATGGAACAACTACTTCAAGTTGGTAGGGTACGATCCAAACGTGCGATGAGTAAATGAGAAGAAAGATTTGGAAGATCCGTCTGATGAATCACAATGTTTACCGAGCACGACGTGATCATCGACAAGTGCACTTTCAGTCAGAAAAAGGATATCACTCTTCTAAAAAGGAGAAAAAAAAACAAGAATCAATACATTCCAGCAGATATAAGTGAGTCATTTGAGCCAGAATCCGAGGAGTTTTCTCAAAATCTCGAGAAAGATGATCTTTGTAGAGGAGATAGAGAGAGAGAGAGTTCTTTCAATGAGGAATGATAGTCGACCTCGGGTATCTCAAAGATAGCATAAAACTAAGAAAGATGATGGATCTAGATTAATGATGGAGAATCCACTCTTCGAATATAATACATTTAACCAATACATGCAAGGAATAGACTAGAGAACTTCTCATATGTCGTCTGAAATAATGTCAATACCTCTTCTCATCTGAGGTTTTTTTACATTATAAAGGTTGAGAAATTTGATGGCACACAAGCTTCTGAAGACCATATTAAATAATTTAAGAACTATATGATGAATTTTGAG
This sequence comes from Limnanthes douglasii subsp. nivea, assembly GCA_036936605.1. NCBI lineage: Eukaryota > Viridiplantae > Streptophyta > Magnoliopsida > Brassicales > Limnanthaceae > Limnanthes > Limnanthes douglasii. Next base: position 82,512,943 of record JAUPFV010000002.1, on the reverse strand, counting down.
GATGATGATAAGTTAGTGTGTAGAGATTTTTTACAAACTTTCAAGGGCACAACTTTAAAGTGGTACAACAGAATCCTTAGGGGTTCAATAACCAACTTTAAAACTTTCTACAGAACTTTCTGAAGAAAGTTTGTGGGGAGAAAAGAAATGCAAGCTAATGGTTGGTGAGGATTATTTTGAACTAAGGGTAATTTTGTCAGGAGTTTTAGAGAATTTTCAGGGTATTAAATGTTTGGATGTTTTATAGTGAGAGATTTAAGCTGCTTGGTTGTATTAAATGTGCATTACCCTCATTAATGAAATTGGTTGGGTATTTATACCCTTAATTATGGACCCATGGGCTTTCGGGTCAAGTTGTAAAACTGGATCGTGTTTAAAGACCCATTAGTTTTTAAGTAGATTAGCATCTATCTTAGTCAAAAGGTGTTTAGTGCTTTAGTACTTTTGTCCTGTCTAGATAGTTCAATGGGCACTTATTGTCCGAATTACCCCTGTCCGGTTTTCTCAGTGAGCAGTGGTGAATAATTCCTGACTCATCAGTAGCCCCTTTTTTAGGTTTTGTCAAAGATCTTTGGCAAGACTAAAAAATCATTTATCCAATAACAACATTCTCCGGATCGCTCATGTATTCAGTTCAGGGTTTATCCGGACTGAATCCTTCTCGGGATTCCAAGAGTTTTTCTTTGGATCGTGGAACACGTGTCGCATTTTGATTCGTTCTACCAGTCGTTTTCTTCCTAGAATGGCGCTCCCACTAAGCCCAAAAAGAAACTCTTGCATTTAATGTTTCTTACGCCAACGCCGCCTTCAATCATTACCTTAGTCTCTTTGTTTTCTCCTATGTATCAGTAACTTTTTGCCTCACTAGTAAAAATTATTTTCCTTTACTGTTTCACCATCTTCATCACTTTTGAAATTTCTTCTTCTCAGAGCTTTTTACCTCCCCTCTCAAAAAATTTCTTAGGTAGTTTTATGTTCACAGCGAGAAACGCTCTCGTGAAAGGTGGTTGGCTAAATATTTCTGAACTAGAAAAAGCACAAAAAGTTGAACGTGGGAGACGTATCGTTGCCGGTCTTCCAGTCTCTCCAATCAGTAAACTTGACTCACCATCTTCAGAAGCTGATCAATGACCATCCTCTGCCAAAATCAAAAAGCCTAGACGTGTATTCCAACCCAAACTCTCGCCAATCCCTTTAGGCTCCTCAAGTCAGGAGTCTCAACCTTCTACCGTGCAAGAGAAAGCAGTATCGAGTGTTAGAAATCCCTCTATGTTCATTGTTATGGGGTCAGACATCGAGAAATCCCCAGAAAAAACTAACCCACGCCGGACAACGCGTCTAGTAAAAGGTCAAGCAACCGGCTCTCAACCCAAGTCTTCCAAAACATGGCCCTCCAAGTATAGAGCCAAAAATAAATCCTCCGGATCGGAGGCATCTATTAGAGCCCCAAGAGACAAACCCTCCGGATCCGAGGCTACCAGAATCAGCTCTCATACCAAGTCCTCAGGAGCTGAGCCCCAGCCGGACACCAGACCCTTAAGAGAGGCTGACGCTCAACCATCCGACAACATGCTGAGCCACAAACTAGCACTCTCCCATCAACAACGACTGATAAACCTTCCACAGTGATGGAGGATAGTGTTGAAGAGGCTCAATTCGAACTGAAGCTTCTGGGAAAACTGGAGACGATGCCTCCGATAAAAAGGGGAAGGGAAAGGAGAAAGTCTGCATGACCCATCCGGATCTGCCGGAGAGTCTGGAAGGAAAATGAGACCTTTTTCACAAGGTTAACGTGAAGTATCTGCTAGCCATGCAGAATATTAATTATGTTTATACTCATACCACTGAGTTCGGCCGGATACGGACTAAGTGGGGGATCCCTGAATCAGTTAAGGTGAGGATACCAATCACACCGGAGACTCCGATAGACTGCAAGCTCAACGAGATCATCATCTATACTGAATTGTTCAATTGGGGGCTCAGATTCCCCTTGGATCCAGAAATTGTTAGGTATTTCCACCTTATAAAGCTCTGTCCAAACCAGTTGAGTCCCAATTCTTGGTATACTCTCCTCGCCTGCATTATGGCGTCAAGGTTGTCCGGTATTCCCCTTCCAATGGAGTAGTTTGTTGCAGTTGTCAGCCTTTGTAAGAACCATCATATCCCATTCTACCACTTCAATATGGGAGATGACTTTAAAGTGGTGGATGACCTGCTTGAGTCAGAGAAAAAATGGAAGACCCAGTTCCTATTCATTAGCGGAATGTGCGAGAATGGGAAGAAAATCAAGGTTGGTGTCAGTCCTAGTATGCTCACCAGCAGGTGGAAAAGCCCAGGTAAGTATTTTACTTTGTTTGTCTTTCTCATTTTTCAAAAAACTTATCACTGAATTACTTCTTCTTTTATGTCAGTATTTCCGAAGGAGTTCTCCGACTATGTGGAGGAGGGGCAGACCACGTGTGACAAATTAAATGCATGGGCTGCTCAGTGTTGGGGGAATGCTTTCCACAACTACTTTACCTCAAGCAACCTGGTGAGATCCCACCTTTGGAACACTACGGGCCGGAGAGATCTTACTTGGGAAGAGCTTACTACACCACCCCCTCCATCCGTTATTCTCAAGAGAACAGAGGAGAAAGATGGAAAATTGGCATTGCCCTCCAGAACCAAAGCCTTAAGCAAAATGAAAGGGAAGAAGGGCAAGAAAAAGAAAGCTGATGTAGAGACTGTTCGGGTGCTGCAGAAGAGATCGCTCAGGAGAACCAAGGAGCGCAGACCCAAGGAGGGATCGATGCTGGTGTGGATGATTATCGCCTGAGGGTAGGCTTGTAATTTGATTGATGTTTTATAGTAGTATGTGGGTGTTATGTGTTTAGAGTAGAGAGTAGAGAGATAATTAAGCTGGCTGGTAGCAGTTAATTCTCATTACCCACACTTAATGCAGGTGGTTGGGTATTTATACCCTGATGTTTGGGCCCTTATGGGCTTTCGGGTCATGTTTAATGGACCCGGGTCATGTTCAAAGACCCATGAGCTGTTAAGTAAGAGAGCAAGTAGCTTAGTCAAGAAGTGTTTAGGTTTTTTAGTACTTTTGTCATAGTTTGAACAGTCCTATGGTCTGAGTGTTCGAAGTGATCTGTCCGGTCCGGAGGCATTGGACCAAACTGTCCTTGTCCGGGGAGGATGCAGAATTCGGACTCATCAGGAGCCCCTTTTTTAGGTGTTTGTGCAAATACTCTTGCCAAAGACCTGAAAAACAGTCCGACATTAGGGGTAGTTTTTATCCGGACAGGTCTGTCAATTCGGGCTATGGGTTTATCCGGACAGATAAAGCTTCACGAATTCAAAACGGTTTTCGCCAGAGTTCGTGGGGCACGTGTTGCTCTCTGATTGGTTGCTTCAGCCGTTTTTTCACCTTGAATTTCGAACCCACCTTCTTCGAAAAGCAACCTCTTAATTAAAGGTGGTGACATCAGCGTCGTCTTTTAATCATTGCTAAACTTTTCGAATTCTCATAGGAATCAACTTCCTTTTTCAGATTTACTATAAATACAAACTTACTTTCCACTGTTTTACCATCTCCTTCAAAATTACTCTGCAAAATCTCTCAAAGCTTTCTCTCTTTAAAGCAAAAACTCTGTTTGATAGTTTATGTTTACAGCGAGGAACGCTCTTGTCAAAGGCGGGTGGCTCAACCTTTCGGAGTTAGAGAAGGCTCAAAAAGTCGAAAGAGAAAGACGAATTGCGGCAGGGCTACCCACCTTGCCTGTTGATAGACCAATCACCTCTGCTACCGAGTCAGATCGAGGCTCTTCTTCTTCCAAAGGCACTAGGCCTAGAAAATTATTTTAAACCAACCTTTCCCCCATAATCTCAGGTTCCTTAGTTCAGGAATCGGAGCCTGCTGTCGAGCCAGGAGTTACAGCCACTAGCCTCAAAAAACCCTCTCCCTTCATAGCAATGGGATCGGATACAGAGCACTCTCCTGAGAAGCTAGTCGATAGGAGGAAAGGCCGATTGGTTAAAGGCCAAGGGTCTAAAAACACTCCCTCTAAGTCGGGGGCAAAAAACAGCAGCACCGGGTCAGAGGTGCCTATTAGAGCCCCCAAGGACAGGCTGTCCGGACCGGAGGGCTCCAACCCAAGTCTTCAACCAGAAACTTATGTTCCAGACACTCTACCGGAGAGCAGAAATCAAAGGGGTATCGAGGCCCATCAGTACGGAGACAAGGCTGAATCAAATTTGAACCCTCCACCCACTACAGCTGCTGAAATCCCTTCAACAATTATGGAGGAAGTGATGGAGGACTCTGTTGAAGAGGCCCCATTCGAGTCTGAGCCCTCCGGTCAGACCAACAAAGAGATAGTTTCCAAGAAGGATAAGGGCAAGGAGAAATTGTACTTGAGGCATCCAGATCTGCCGGAGAGCCTAGAAGGAAAAGTGGGGCCTTATTTTTACAAGGTCAGCGTTAATTACCTCCTTTCCTTACAAAAAATCAACTACACATTCATCCACACTGCTGAGCTGGGCAGGATGCGTACGAAGTGGGGCATACCAGAAAACGTAAAGATCGGGATTCCTATACACCCGGAGACTCCTATGGATTGCAAGTTAAGCGAAGTGGTCATATTCACGGAGTTATTCAACTGGGGGCTCAGGTTCCCATTAGACCCAGAGATTGTCAGATATTTCCATCTGATAAAACTCTGTCCGAGCCAACTGAGCCCCAACGCTTGGTACACCCTCATGTCTTGCATCATGGCATCAAGACTGTCCGGGATCCCTCTACCAATGGAGGAGTTTGCTGCAGTGGCCAGCCTGTGTAGAAATCACCACATCCCCTTTTACCACTTTAACATGGGGGATAACTTCAAGGCGGTGGATGATCTGTTGGAGGCAGAGAGGAATTGGAGGGCTCAGTTCCTATTCGTCAGTGGTGCCTGGGATAACGGCAAGAAGATCAAATCCGGAGAGAACCCAAGCCTCCTCAGAAGCAGGTGGAGGAGTGACCGTAAGTCCTCTACCTTATACTTTTGTTTCTTCCTTTTTTTTATAACGTAGTTCGAACTAATGGGTCTCACTTTTGCCTTGGCAGTACTGCCCAAGGAGTTTAGTGACTATCAGAAAGCCGGGCAGGTTACTTGTGGCAAGATTAATGCCTAAGCTGCTGAGAGATGGTGGAATCGATTCCATGCTGCTTTTACCAGTGGCAACTTGGCAAGGTCTCACCTGTGGAATACCACAGGTCAATGAGACTTGACTTGGGAGGAGCTCACCACCCAGCCTCCTCCGGACGTTGTGCTTAAGAGGACCCATGAACCAGATGGGACACTCTTCTTGTCAGGCCGGGCCAAAGCCCCGAGCAAGATGAAAGGCAAGAAGAAGAATGGCAAAAAGGTGGTGGGTGATGCTAACCCTCCTGATGCAGAGAAGGATGCTCCAACAGATCCGGAGGGGCTAGTCCAGAGCCAAATTGATGATGCTCTCCTGGAAGTGGTGGAGCAAGAGACTGAGAAACAAGAAGCAAACCTCCCAAAACCTCCAAGGGATTCTAAGAGGCATCGTAAACAGGGAAGCGAAGGCACAGACCGGGAGGCCAAGAAGAAGAAAACTTCTAAGGGAGACGAGCTTTCTCTCTGGGCTCCGGAGCCTTCTGTCCATGCTGACCCTGCTGACCCAACGCATGCCGAGGAGATTCCGGGCGACTTTCATACTGATGAGGTTGAGGGGGGGAGATATCAACATCGATGGAGTAGACATCACCGGTCTTGGTGAGCTTGGTGAATACTTCCTCAATCTTCCCAGAGATGACTTTGATGGGCCTTACCTTCCTCCAAGCACCTCCAACACGGTCACTTTTAATGGTAAGACTTTTAGTGTTTCTAGTGAAAGGGATCCCATAGCCCACTCTTTGTTGAGCAACATTCAGCCTGTACTTGTGTTGGAGAAACAAGTTCGAAACCAGGCTGATATCATCAAAGACCTCAAGTCTGACAAAGAGAAGTTGTCCGACGACCTTCGCACTGCCACTTCCAATGCTGACACGTTAAAGGAAGAAAACGAGGAGTTGAAGAGAAACCAGAAGGCAAGCACCACAAAAGTCGCCACTTTAGAGGAAACCATTAGAGATCTCCGGGAGAAGCTGTCCGGTCTGGAGAAAGACCTTAACACCTCAAAGGGAGAATCCAAAGCCAAGGATCAAATCATCACCAACCTGACTAATGACAAAATCGCTCTTGAGAATACAGTGTCTAAGGCTGCTGAGGAGAAAACCACTCTGCTACAGGAGCAGGAGGCCAAGATCCAAGCCAAGATCAATGCTTATGCTACCAGAATGATTGACAGCCAGGAGGAAATGTACGCCAAGGTGAGGTCTAACATGGTTCTACTCTTCCATGAGAAGTTTCCGAAGAGGAACCTAGGAGACTTATGGCTTCATGTTGAGCCTGAAGACCTCCCGTATCATACGATGGCCGAAGGTGACCGGTATGGCTACTCTAGTGATTCATCAGATGAAGAACACACCGGGGAGAAAATTGGCGAAGAGAAAGACGATCCTAAGGGAAAGAAGGTAGATGAAGGTGAGCCATCCTCAAAGGCTCAACCTTAACTTATGATTTATTTTGTTTACTTTTTATTCAGACTAAAGTCCTTGGAAGGCCAATGCATCCTTTTTTTGTAATTGTGTCCGGTATCTGACCGGATAGGTTTTTTGTTCTACTCTGACCATTCAAAAGTCCTTGGAAGGCCAAGGCACTTTAAGTTATTTCAATGAATGTTTGTGTTTTGCACAAATCTCATCTTCTTTCATTGTTTGTTCCAATTTCGATGGCTAGAGTTTAAATAGCCTTTAATTATTTCATAGCGAGAGTGTTTAAGTTCTCCGGCTAGAGTTTAAATAGCCCTTATTTATTTCAATCCGGATAGTGTGACAAAGAACAAAACTTAAAAAAACTTGGAAATTTTTTAAGAAGGCATCGAATTTCATTCAAAAGCCCGGACACCTCATTAAAACCTCCCCGTGCCACCAGGGAGGAAAGAGTATGCCCCCAAATATTTACATGGATGTTTAAACAAGTAAATATTTACACAAATGTTATTCCAAGTACATCCGGAGATGCTCGATATTCCAAGGATGAGTCAAAACTCTTCCATCTTTGTCTTCCAACCAATATGTTCCAGGTTTAATTCTCTCAACAACCATATACGGACCCTTCCAAGTTGGGGCCAACTTTCCGAACAGCTTTTCTTTAGTGTGTAAGAAGACCTTCCTCAATACTTTGTCCCCCGGTTGGAAATCTCTTCTTTTAACTTTGGAAGCAAACCTGCTTCTCATCAAGCCCTGATAATGTGCAACTCTAAGGTGAGCTTTAACTCGTCTTTCTTCTATCAAATCAAGTTGACCTCTGATTTCCACCTCGTTAGTATGTTCGGAGAAGTTGTGAACACGAAATGATGGGAGATTTGCTTCTATGGGAGCTACTACATCCATCCCATAGACCAAAGCAGGAGGTGACTCTTGTGTTGCAGCCCCAGGTGTTGTCTGGTAGGCCCACAAGACCTCTTGTAGATAACTAGGCCACTTCCCAGCAGCCCCTTCCAAATTCTTCTTTAAACCGGACAGTATAGTCCTATTAGCCACTTCAACTTGCCCATTTGCTTGTGGGTGGAAAGGTGAAGAAAAACAATGTTGTATACCCCTTGAGGCACAGAAACTTTCCATTTCCCTATTGTCGAACTGTGGCCCATTGTCTGTTGTTATCTTTTGTGGGACACCAAATCTGCAACAAATGTTGGATAGAATGAATTTTATAACAGCTTTTGATGTTGTTCCTGCTAGGGGGGCCGCTTCAATCCACTTTGAAAAGTAGTCTATGGCCACAATTATAGTTTTGCGTCCTCCGGACGCCACAGGGAGAGGTCCTACTAAATCCAACCCCCATCGGGCAAAAGGAATAGGCTCAGAAATTGATTTTAAAGGAATGGCTGGGACATGAATTTTATTGATGTACCTCTGGCATGGGTCACACCTTACCAATTCCTTAGCATCTTTCATGATAGATGGCCAATAGTAACCGGACAGTAAAACTCTTCTTGTTAAAGCTCTGAACCCACAATGGGCTGATCCCTCACCATCATGCAATTCGGAGAGGACTACTTGAGACTCTTCATCCCCCAAATAGCGCCGGAGAGGTTTACTATAAGATTTTTTATACAACACTTCTCTCAATATGATGAAACCACGAGCCTTGTGTTTCAATGTTCTGGCTAGTGACTTATCCGGAGGCACAACACCATTGGAGAGATATTGTAGGAGAGGAAACCTCCAGTCTTGAGGTTGTTTCTCTTGTACTTCAAAAATTTCCTCTTCTTTACCCTTACTAAGTTGAATGGAGGGGCTTTCCAGCACATGGATCCATGGATATGACTCTGTATATGCTATGGTGGCTAATGAGTCTGCTAGCTCATTTTCTGCCCGGGGAATGTGCTCATAAACAACACTTTTAAACTTGAGTGCTTCATTCTTAAGGAGGAGTAAATATTTCACAAGGTGCTCATTCTTAGCCTCAGATTGGCCTTGGTCATGGTGGATAAGAAGTTGGGAGTCACTTAGTAGCTTGACCCTCTTAGCCCCACAAATGTAGGCTAACTTTAAACCAGCTATAGCTGCTTCGTATTCGGACTCATTATTAGATGCCCTGAAAGCAAAAATAATAGCCTAGTACATTTTGTCTCCATATGGGGAAGTTAAACACACCCCTGCACCACATCCCATAGTGCTAGATCCACCATCTGTTCGGACGACCCATACTTTTTTATCTTTTATATCAGTAGTTTGCTCTGAATCCCTGTCGGAGTGGAATTCAACCAAAAAGTCTGCCACAGCTTGGGCCTTGACTGTTGTTCGGGGAGCAAAGTCTATGTTGAAGTCCCCCAACTCTACTGACCACTTAGTCATCCTGCTTGAAATGTCTGCCTTTTGGAGGACATTCTTCAGGGGAAAAGAAGTCCGGACGATGATGGGATGAGCCTAGAAATAAGGCATCATCTTCCTGGCAGCTATCACTAGGGCTAATGCTAATTTTTCAAGTTTCAACTAACGCCTTTCTGCATCTATCAAGCTTTGCTGATGTAGTACACTGGATGGGGATGGCCATCGATCTCTCTTACCAACACAGCACTGATGGCACAACTTGAAACTGTCAAATATACGAAGAGTGTCTCCCCATCAACTGGCTTAAACAAAGTTTTAGGGGAGGACAGGTGCTTCTTGATCTCATTGAAAGCTTCATCACACTGTGGGGTCCAATCGAATCCCTTTGCACCCTTCAAGGTTTGAAAGAAAGGGGCGCCCTTGTCCGAAGCCCTTGAGATAAATCTGTTTAAGGCAGCTAATCTCCCCGTTAACCGCTGTACTTCTTTAATGTTTCGAGGAGGCTCCATCTGAAATAGGCATTAAGCTGGTCCGGGTCGGGTTGTATTCCATGCTCACTTATAATATAGCCCAGAAACTTCCCGGACTGCACCCCGAACACACACTTTTCTGAGTTTAATTTCAAATTCACTTTTACCAAGTTGGCAAAGGTTTCTTGGAGATCGGACAAGTGCAACTGCTCATCCACACTTTTCACCATCATGTCATCAATATACACTTCCATATTTCTTCCAATTTGATCAGCAAATGCCTTGTTGACTAATCTCTGATAAGTAGCCCCAGCATTTTTCAAACCAAATGGCATTACTTTGTAGTAATGAAGACCTCTGTCAGTGACAAATGTGGTATGCTCTTGATCCTTTGGATCTACTTGAATCTGATTGTATCCGGAGAAGGCATCCATAAAGGAAAGCAGCTTGTTCCCAGAGGTGGAGTCTACTAACTGATCAATCCGGGGGACTGGATACAAATCTTTTGGGAAAGCTCTATTGAGATCTGTGAAGTCTATGTACATGCGCCACTTGCCATTTTTCTTTTTTACCAGAACCGGGTTGGCAGTCCACAAAGGATATTGAGACTCCTTGATGTGCCCCATCTTTGTGAGCCTGTCAACCTCTTGGACAATGACATCACCCTTCTCCTTAGAAAAATCTCTTCTCTTTTGAACCACTGGTGTTATGTCTCTCCGGACGGATAGGTGATGTGATATCACTTCTGATGAAACCCCAGTAACATCAGCATTGCACCAAGCAAAAACGTGTTGGTGGTTCTTCAAAAACTTTAACATTTCATTTTTCAAAATGGATGGCATCTTAGACCCTATCTTGACACTTTTTCCTTCTTCCAGACAGTGTGTTTCTACCTCTTCGACTGGTATCAATACTTCAGGGGTCTCTCTGGGGTCATCAATTTCACCCTCACCCGCAAAAAGGCCCTCAAATTGTTATTGTTCGTTAGTACGGACTGCCCCCAGCATTCGAGGAGCCAGTGCGGTAGCATAACATTCTCTTGCAATCTTTTGGCTGCTCTGGACGACTCCAACATGTCCCTGAACAGCATATTTCAAGCATTGGTGGACTGTTGAAGCCACTGCATGCATCCTAGAGAGCCAAGACCTCCCTAGAATAGAATTATAGCAAGTGGGACAATCCACCACAATAAAGAGTATTCTAACCATTTTCTTGAAAGGGCCCTTGCCCAATAAAACTTTCTCTTCGAACTCACCGATCACATCTGCTGAGCTGCCTGTAAAGCCCACAATTGATCTGTCTGAACTCTGAATTACAGCTGGATTTTTCATTCTCTTATATGTGGTTAAGAACAGGATATTGGCTGAGCTTCCAGTATCCACCAGTATTCGCCTTATGTCGTTGCCCCCAATAGATGCTCCTATGACAACAACATCCTCATGAGGGCCAGCAATGTCTCTTAAATCATCTTCATCAAAAACAATGAAGGGGAATGAGTTTTGTGACTAATAGGAAGTCATGCCTCCTTCTAGCTGGGAGGCTAAAGTATGTACGTGCCTCTTCCTCGAAGAAGCAGTAGGAGCTGTCATAGTGTCCCCTCCGAAAATTGTAAGTGACTCAAAAAACTTAATGAGTCCGGAGACCGATCTAGAACATTCCTCAATTATACCCACTCTGTTTCGAGTTGGATCAGGATCCAAGTACTCAGATTTCACGTCAAACCTTTCAATTATAAACATGGCTCCCTCCGGAGCAGCATTACTTGGACCAACCCGGTGAGTGTTGTCAGGCATGTTACCTCATCTTCTTTTCACGTAAGCCCCCAGCTTTCCCCTCTCAATCAAGTTCTGAACTTCTTGTTTCAATGCTATGCAGTCATCGGTGGTATGACCAATATCGTTATGATACTGGCAAAAAGAGTTATAATGATGCTCTCTGGGAGACTGCAATGTGGTTGGTCTCCGATAATGCACCTCGTCCATTGTTTTATCAAAAATGGTGGCCACACTTTCTTTCAATTCTGCGAACCACTCCGGTTGGACCCATGGCCCTCTCTTGTTTCTGGATTGCTGACTTTGAGCAGGAGCAGCTAGCTGAGACTGAGCTTTTGCCCTACCATGCCCCTGTCCGGTCTCTCTTGCTTTGTTCCCGGACTGATTCTGATTGGGATTTAGTGCCACCGGGGTAGACCTCACCTGCCTGTCCACCCTGGTTTTCTTTGTTTCATCAACGTTTATTTGTTTTCCAACCTGATTCAGCAACCCTCCTCATGTCATGGCCTTCTTCCTGGTCACTGAATCAGCTAGATTGCCTGGGTTCAAACCCTGCCTTAGGGATGCTATTGCCACCTGTTCGAAGCAATCAGCCAACCCATTCTTGGTGTTCACAAAACGGCTTATATATTCTTTCAAGGACTCATTTGGTTCCTGGGAACAATGGATTATTGTGTCTCCATTGCCCTTTAGCTCTTTACTCCCTACAAATTGCTTTCGAAAGGCTACCCAAAAAGTATCGAAATCTTTAATACAACCCTGAGGCAGGCTGTTGTACCATTTTAGAGCACTCCCCGTAAATGATTGGGAGAATGCCCTACAAAGTAGTTTATCATCGTCGTCAAAGTTCATCATGAAGTTTTTAAATTGCTCCAGATGGTTGTCCGGATCAGTACTGCCATCGTACTTCTCTATTTTGGTGCTGTCAAACCTCTTGGGGAGGTTTCTGGACAGAATTTTAGAAGATAATGGAGATTGCCTCCAATTCCTTCCACGACTGAACACAGTACCCTCATTGGGAGTTGCAAAGATACCTGGTTCATCGTGAAAAGCGAAGGGATCCATCAGCATCCGGTCCACATGCTTCCGGCTATGAGATGATCCTTTACCAATATGCCTCTTTATTTTTCCTTGTCTATCCCTTTTTCTTGAATATTTTTTAATATGCTTTTGCTTCTTTCTAGTTCGACCCTCATCACTGCTAGAGGATAAGGATTTTTCAACTCCCTCACTGTCCAAAGAGCTATCAGAAGATTTTGAGCTTGAGTCAGAACTCTCCACTGGCTTAGACCGGTGAGACTTTTTGGAACTGGCATGAGTCTTTTTGGTGCTCACATAAGTCTTCGAAGACTCATGCTCTCTGGGTTATCGGTGTGATGAGCAGCTGACGCTTTGGACTTTTCTTTCAGGCCCATCTTAGCCTTTTCGGCCCTCAGAGCTTCTATTTCACCCTTTATCCTATCACGCTCTTCGATAGTGTACTCATCGTTCTCTCCCACCACTTCGATCAGAGCTGGTGGTACTTCTGGGTTATTCGGATTCATTCGGACAGATTTTCTTAGCTGGTTTTGAATGCTTGATTCAGGCACCTTCTCCTCCCACTGTGGTCGCCAATTTGGTGTGGATGATTATCGCCTGAGGGTAGGCTTGTAATTTGATTGATGTTTTATAGTAGTATGTGGGTGTTATGTGTTTAGAGTAGAGAGTAGAGAGATAATTAAGCTGGCTGGTAGTAGTTAATTCTCATTACCCACACTTAATGCAGGTGGTTGGGTATTTATACCCTGATGTTTGGGCCCTTATGGGATTTCGGGTCATGTTTAATGGACCTGGGTCATGTTCAAAGACCCATGAGCTGTTAAGTAAGAGAGCAAGTAGCTTAGTCAAGAAGTGTTTAGGTTTTTTAGTACTTTTGTCATAGTTTGAACAGTCCTATGGTCTGAGTGTTCGAAGTGATCTGTCCGGTCCGGAGGCATTGGACCAAACTGTCCTTGTCCGGGGAGGATGCAGAATTCGGACTCATCAGATGCTACTTTACTTAAAGTAGTTGAAGATGAGAGCATTAGGGAGGTAGGTGGACCTCAGAATCTTTCAAAGCCTCCTAAGAAGAACCAAAAAAGGGGAGTAAGCAGTGATGAGAGGATTGTTAAAAAGAAGAAGGTCTCCCTGGGGATGAAGTTGTCCTCCGCCCTTCAGAGTCTCTACCTCCAGTCGATCCAACTGACCCCACCCTGGCAGAGCAAATCCCCAGCGATCTACACACCGGAGAGGGTACCGTAGGAGATTTGGAAGGAGTAGACATCAGTGGCCTCCAAAACATTGGCCTTTATTTCGGAGAATTTGAAAAAGACGACTTTGCTGGTCCCTACCTTCCCCCAAGCTCCTCCAATATGGTGACTTTTAATGGTAAGTCTTTCACTTTTTTAGTGGAAAACGATACGGTGACTCACTCTCTGTTGGGCCATATTCAGCCAGTACTCAACTTGGAGGGGCAAGTAAAAAGTCAGTCTGCCCTCATCACTACCCTCAACACAGATAAGGAAAGTTTGTCCACTGACATCCTTAATGCCAACCAAAGTATTAAGGAATTGAAGTTCGAGCTCGAGGAGTTGAAGAAAGAGAAAGAAGATTTGGCAACAAAGCTAGTCACTTCGGAGAAGGCTAACACAGAGCTCCAAACTAAGTGCTCTGGCTTGGAGAAATATCTCTCCACCTTTAAGGAAGAAGTGAAGACCAAGAACAGTGTCATCCAAACCTTATCCGGTAACAAGACTTCTCTTGAAGAGGCTGTGTCCAAGGTCACCAAGGAGAAATAAGATTTGGTGAAAGAGCATGAAAAGACAATCCAGGCCAAGATTGATGCGTACACCAACGAAGTGATAGATTCTTTAGAAAAAAGGTATGTCGAAGTTAAATCTGATATGGTCTTGCTTTTCCACCAAACGTTTCCGAAGAAAACGCTTGGTACCATGTGGCAGTATGTTGAATATGAAGATATCCCATTCCACACCATGGTGGATGGTGATAAGAAGAACTATTCTAGTGGTCTTGACGACACTACCGATGAGGAAGAAATAACCGGAGAGAGTTCGAGTGATGAACCAAGGATTCCAAGAAAAAAGATGATGCAGGAACATCGAAGGGGAATTAGCCCTAATATTTTTACTATCCCTTTTTTTTCTTATCCTTATGAAATACTAAAGTCCTTGGAAGGCCAAGGCTTTTTGTAACTGTGTCCGGTTTGAGTCCAATTAAGCCTTTCTTTAAACTCAAAATCTTTGGATAGCCAAGGCACATTTTATGTCTTAATATCATCATTCGGTTTTAGCCGGATAGGTTTACTTTGCTAATTTTTTGCTTTGTTTCATATTTGTTAATATTTCAATGGCTAATGTTTAAAGAGCCCTTACTTGTTTTACAAGTATTTAAGATGAGAGTGTTTAAAATCTCTGATGACAAATGTTAAATGGTCATCATTCCACCAGATTAATCCGATCTGCCAAAGATCCTTTACAGAAACTGTAAATCAAAACACTCCGAATATTTTAAGAAGGCATCAAATTTTATTGAAAAACTCTGACACCTCATTAAAACCTCCCCGCGCCACCAGGGTAGGAAAGAGTATGCCCCCTAATATTTACATGGAATTTAAACAAGTAAATATTTACACAAATTTCATTCCAGATACAACCAAAGGTGTTCAATATTCCATGGGTGGTTTAAGATTCTTCCATCTTTGTCTTGAAGCCTGTATGTCCCAGGCTTAAGTTTTTCGGAGACCTCATAAGGCCCTTCCCAGTTTAGAGCTAGCTTGCCGAATTGCTTCTCTTTAGTATGTAAGAAGATTTTTCTCAACACTTTCTCCCCTGGTCGAAAATCCCTTCTTCTGATTTTGGAAGCAAACCTGCTCTTCATAAAGCCTTGATAATGGGTGGCTCTAAGATGAGCCTTAACCCTCTTTTCTTCTATTAAGTCCAATTGACTTCTGATTGCCACTTCATTAGCCTGTTTTGAAAAATTGTGGACTCTGTATGATGGAAGAGTTGCTTCTACATGAGCCATTGCATCCATCTCATATACCAAGTCAAAAGGAGATTCTTGTGTAGCAGCTCCAGGAGTAGTCTGGTACGTCCATAATACTTCTTGTAAATAGCTTGGCCACTTTCCAGCAGTCCCTTCTAAATTTTTTTTTGAGACCGGAAGAATGGTTCTGTTTGCTACTTCAACCTGACCATTCGTTTTTGGGTGGAAAGGAGAAGAGAAACAATGCTGAATGCCTCTAGAGGCACAGAAACTCTCCATATCCTTGTTATCAAATTCTGGCCCATTATCTATGGTTATCTTCTGTGGAACCCCAAATCTGCAACAAATGTTAGACATGATAAATTTTATAACAGCTTTCGAAGTAGTTCCTGCCAGAGGGGTTGCTTCTATCCACTTGGAAAAATAATCGATGGCTACAATAATAATTCTGCGTCCTCCGGATGCCATCGGTAGAGGCCCTACTAAATCCAGTCCCCAACGAGCAAAAGGTACTGGCTCAGAAATTGATTCCAGTGGGACAGTTGGGATATGAATTTCATTACCATATATTTGGCATGGTTCACATTTCTTTACCAATTCCTTGGCATCTGCCATTATGGATGGCCAGTAGTATCCAGCCAACAAAACCCTTCGGGTTAAAGCTCTATAGCCACAGTGTGTTGATCCTTCACCATCATGTAGTTCAGATAGCACCATTTGGGACTCTTCAATCCCCAAACAACGCAAAAGAGGTCTACTAAATGACTTCTTGTAAATGATGTCTCTTATGATTAAAACAACCACGAGTCATATGCTTCATTTTCCTTGCCACAGCTTTTTTCGGGGGCAAAATGTCATCTAAAATGTATTGAAGAAGGGGATACATCCAGTCTTTAGGTTGAACCACTTGTATACTTAAACTTTCCTTTTCTTCCTTACCCTAATTGGGTTGAATGGATGGGAATTCTTGCACATGAATCCATAGGTAGGACTCAGAGTATGATATGGTTGTCAAGGAGTCTACTAGTGTGTTCTCCGATCTGGGTATGTGCTCATAGCTAACATTTTTGAAGTTGGCTGCTACTTCTTTAAAGATAAACAAGTATTTAATCAACTGCTCCTTCTTTACCTCAGAATGACCTTGGGCATGATGGACAAGAAGCTGAGAATCACTCATTAACCTGACTCTTTTAGCCCGACACAAAAAGGCTAATTTCAAACCAGCTATAGCAGCTTCATACTTGGACTCATTGTTGAAGCCCTAAAAGATAAACATATAGCCTCGTATAACTTATCGCCATACGGAGAGGTTAAACATATCCCAGCACCACAACCCATGGTACTTGATCCACCATCTGTTCGGACAACCCATACCTTCTTAGTCTTTCCATCTGCAGCTTGCTTAGTACTTCTGTCTGAATAGAACTCAACCAGGAAATCAACAACAGATTGAGCTTTGATTGCAGTCCGAGGGGTGAAATCAATATCATAATCACCCAATTCTACTAACCACTTGGTCATTCTGCTTGATATGTCTGCCTTCTAAAGAACATTTTTTAAGGGAAAAGACGTCCGGACGACAATAGAATGAGACTGAAAATAGGGCCTCATTTTCTTGGAAGCAATCACCAAAGCTAGTGCTAGTTTTTCAATTTTTAAGTATCTTTTTTCAGCATCCATTAGGCTCTTGCTGATGTAGTACACCGGACGAGGATAATTGTCCACCTCTCTTACTAGCACCGCACTTATAGCACATTCAGACACTGCTAAATATATATACAATGTCTCTCCCTCAATAGGTTTGTAGAGAGTCTTGGGGGAAGATAAGTGCTTTTTTATTTCATTGAACGTTTGTTCGCATTGTGGAGACCAGTTAAAGTCTTTAGCACCCTTTAAAGTCTAGAAAAATGGGGCACACCTATCCGAAGACCTTGAGATAAAATGATTTAGAACAGCTAACCTTCCTGTCAACCTTTGCACTTCTTTAATATTCCGAGGAGGATCCATCTGTAATAAGGAATCAAGCTGGTCTGGATCAGGTTGTATCCCTTTCTCACTTATCACATACCCTAGAAACTTTCCGGACTGCACTCCAAAATCACATTTTTCTAGATTTAATTGTAAATTAACCTTTGCCAAGTTGGCAAAAGTTTCTTGAAGATCTGCTTAGTGTAATTATTCTTCCACACTCTTTACCATCATGTCATCAATATATACTTCCATATTTCTCCCAATTTGATCAGCGAACGCTTTATTCACCAACCTCTAATAGGTAGCCCCAGCATTCTTCAACCCAAAAGGCATCACCTTGTAACAAAAGTAGTGTGCTCTTGGTCCTTCGGATCCACTTGTATCTGATTATAAGTGGAGAAGGCACCCATGAAGGACAATAACTTGTTCCCAGATGTGGAGTCTACCAACTGATCTATCCGGGGGACCGGATACAGATCTTTTGGGCAAGCCCTATTGAGGTCAGTAAAATCGATACACATACGCCATTTCCCATTCTTCTTTTTTACTAACACTGGATTGGTTATCCATAAAGGATATTGAGACTCCTTTATGTGCCCCATCTTGGTGAGCCGGTCAACTTCTTGAACTATGACATCAGCTTTTTCTTTAGAGAAAGCTCTTCTTTTCTGCACAACAGGTGCTACATCTCTTCGATAGATAATTGGTGTGATATAACATTCACATGAACTCCGGTTACATCAGCATTACACCAAGCAAACACATGTTGGTGGTTTGCCAAAAAGGACAACACTTTGCTCTTCAATTCTGATGTCATCTTAGATCCAATTTTGACATTTCTTCCTTTAGGCAGAGAGTAAGTTTCAACCTCTTCAATTGGAATCAAAACACCAATGGTCTTTCTAGGGTCATCAATTTCACCTTCACCCCCAGAGGGCCCCACCAACTGCTAATCTTTGTTTACCCGGATTGCCCCCAGAGTTTTAAGGGCAAGCACGGTTTCATATCATTCCTTTGCTATCTTCTGGCTACTCCGGACAACTCCCACTTGTCCTTGAACAGCATATTTTAAACATTGGTGAATTGTTGAAGCCATAGCATGCATCCTGGAGAGCTAAGATCTTCCCAAGATCGCATTATAACACGTGGGACAATCTACCACAATAAAAAGTATCCTGACCATTTTCTTGAAAGGGACCTTACCCAACAAAACCTCCTCCTCAAACTCTCCGACCATGTCCACAGAGCTTCCAGTAAAACCCACAATGGACCTGTTTGAACGCTGAATCACTGCCGGATTCTTCATCTGTTTATAGGCACTTAAAAAGATGATGTTGGCTGGACTGCCAGTGTCAACCAAAATTCGCATGATATCATTGCCCCAAATTGATGCTCCTATCACCACAACATCTTCATGAGGACCAGCTATTTCTCTTAAGTCATCTTCATCAAAAACGATGAAGGGGAAAGGAATTTGGGATTGATAGGAGGACATGCCTCCTTCTAATGGAGTAGCCAATGTGTGAACATGCCTCTTCCTTGAAGAAGGAGTTGGTGCAGTCATTGTGTCTCCCCCAAATATAGTAAGCGACTCAAAAAATCTTATGAGCCCATATACTGTCTTAGTATGCTCTGTTATAGCACCCACCTTATTCCGGGCTGGATTAGGATCCAAATACTCTGATTCTACATCAAATCTCTTAATAATTACCATGGCCTTGTCCGGAGCCGATGTCCCCGCATTGTTTGCTGGGCCAGCCCGATGAGCATTATCAGGCCTATTCCCACTTCTTCCCTTTATGGCCTTTCTCTTCAACTTATTTTTTTGGCTCACATTCTTTTTCATTTTAAAATACGCACATTGAGGGTTTTTCTTTGGATCCTTCTTTGATTTACGGCTTGGGGCCCTATTCCAATCATGAAGAATGACACATGCATCTGGAGCAGCTAATTTTTTCACAGCATCTTCTAATTCAGGAGGCTTCATTAGTTGATCTGCGGCTACGACGGAGTCAGGGGATATCCTCCATAGATCACTTTACACAAAGTGAAGAGGGCTAAAAGCCTTGTGAAATTCATTTGATCATTCTTGTGTTACCCATTTACTCAGTTTGGCGAATGTCTATTCGGCAGTTGCTCGGTGAATTTGATACCGCTTCGAACTTTTTATACAATGAAAATTAAATTAGTAGTGATTATGGAAAAAAAATGAATAAATAAATTATGAAACTTACTTGTGATCTTCCGTTTTAGAGACAATCTTAAGGGGTTCTCCATTAAAATCTCTTTGTCATTCTTCCCGAAATCATAAATGAAAATGAATTTATACTTACATGTTTTATCTGCCTCGAGGAGATCATCGATTATCTTCGATGAGTTTCCAAGGTTCATATAGTAGAATGGGAGAACATGGTTTTTTGAGAGACCGATTTTGGCTATGAACTATTCTATATGGAGAGAAAAATTGGCAAGTCTTGACGTCATGATACGAGATAGCAACGTAAACCAAATGTTGGGACTTGCTTGGCTAAGGCAGAGGTCAATTATTTCAAAAAAGTCTACAATTACTAGGTCCAATGGGAATAGAAGACCCCAATTCATAATCTATGGGTAGACTACCAACTAATATTTACCACAAGAAATATGAGTCTATCCAACAGATGGCAACCAAGTAGTAACGTTATCTGGAATCCCTCATTGTCTACAAGAGCACTTGACTCAAATTGATTAAAGTAATCGTATTGCACATTGTTGAGACAATAAGGTATTATGGGATGACATATTTAATATTGATACTCAAATTGGCAAGAAGGTCCTCGAGCATTGTAACAATTTCTTTGGTCTTCTTCTTTTTCTTTGGTTTATTCTTCATTTTTGCAACATTCTTGGAATCAGAATGAGGAGTCTTATCAAGAATTTGAATCTCTGAATCAGTATTAGTCTTTGATTTGGAGTCAGCAGTCTCTTCGGATATTTCATCTTGGAGTTGGGAAGGTGCAGTTGCATTGGTATATTGCTCTTGGTTATGAGAAAGTGATTTTGAAGTAGTAGGCATATGTGGTGGATTGTTGAGTGTATTCGAAACTGTCTTCTGATATTTTTCCAAAAATATGAAGAAGATGATGTTTGAAAATTATTTGAAGATTGAAGACAAATTGCAGATCTCTTCACTAAGACCTACATAGTTTTTTTTTTCTTTGACAAACTCTTGAAGCTTCTCACTAAGCCATCATGAGTGTGAGAGAGGATGTTAACATATATATCATTTTTATACTATGTTTATATCACACATTGTTATTCTCTTATTTTACTATTGGTATCTCAGTCTAGATATAAAGACATTTCTACCTATTGTACATATCTTTCTAAAATATAATACTTTTTTTTTCTTTTTTATACAATGTACAGTGCGTAGGTTTTGTTCTTGGGTTTAAATTCTAGATCTTGAACTTAAGTTTTTGTGTCTTCCGCCTGTGCCAATGTACAGTTATTTAGATGTCCGTCGGAAGAAAAAAAATATTAGTTGTTTTCTGTTCTTTTTGTCGTCATAAAAAAATCCTATATACGTTCAAATAACATTCAAAAGATTACATCAATCGGCGCAAAAAAAAAATACATCAATTCACAAATCTAATTTTTAAAACTAAATTTTTTTATTTTAAAATCTTAACCTACCAATAAAAGATTTACTTTGATTAAAAAAAACCAACTAAATAAGATCCCACTCAATCCCACCAAACATCGGACGTGTAGTAGATAGTTTGTATTGATATAAATTGTATAAGTAAAATCTAAAATCATATTCAGTTATTGTATATACAGCATTGGAAATATGATTTATTATCAGTTAGTTTGTTCTACCTAAATTGACCGACATAAATTTTGCCATTATAAGTGACCGATACATATTTATTTTTAGACAGTCATTTATTTTACTCCTGTGCTGAAAATGAGTGTGTATGGTCCAGTAGCGTCAATTGTGTGCATGCTTTAAAAGACAAAGACATCATTGTCTGCATCCTATCATAGGTTTGTTTTTTTTTTCCAATCTACAAAAATTTATTGGTGTCACAAATCATGCTACATGATCAGGTCTAACATGATTTTCTTATGGAAAAAACACTTGAATTTTGATATGCAATGACTGCCTCCAATATCAAAATATATTTGTTCTATTTCATTGAATATACTTTTTTTAAATTAAAATACAGGAAAATTATGTGATACTGTAACTATCTAAAAGCAGACACTATCCAGAAAAGGTCAATTAAAATGAGTGGATCCATCGGACGCAGACTCGATCAGTTGAACCCAACTATAAAAGCATAAATATCTGATGCACTAACTAAAGGTCCAGAACTGAAAAACAATGAGTTAAATTTATTAGCTGTTGTAGTAAAAATGGATTTTCTTTTGGGTATGGTCAAATTGGGGTCCAATTGGCTAACCAGTCCCAATTTTAAGCATACCCATCAAAAATATAAGTAGCCCCAAACTAATACCCAAAAAACCCTTAGTTTTTTTACTAAGTCAAAACCCTAAACACTAACCATTCCCACTTCTAAAACAGCCCCAACCCAAAATCAACCCCAAAACCCTAAAACCTCTCAAAACTCCAAACTTCTACAATCAGCCCCAAAATCAAATCCGAAGATCTCTACACATCAACAACAACTCAAGAACTACAATGGGCAAAGGAAAAGAGTAAGTTTTTACTCTTAAATGTACTTTATTTCTATATTTGGTTTAGGTTAGGTTTTTTGATTTTGATGCTAGGTTTGTGGCTGATTTAGTGTTATATGTTGTTTATAGTTGTCTAGTAATGCTAGGGTATGCTAGATTAGGTTGCTTGTGGCTGATTTAGGTAGGTTTTTGAGGTATTGGGTTGTCTTCAACCTTTTTTTTTTGCAGGTTTTCGTGTTCCCCCGCCGGTTTAAAGGGCATTCACCCGGCGGGGACCAAGAACAGACCTGGGTTTTCCCAGGTTTGTTCTTGGTCCCCGCCGGTTAGACCCCGCTTCACCCGGTGGGTGAAAAATAAACCATTTATTATTTTATTTTTCACCCGCTCGTTTAAATATTTTCACCCGGCGGGTGAAAACTTAAAAATAAATAGTTTAATTTTCACCCGCCGGGTGAAAATTCTTCACCCGGCGGGGGAGACCTGTTCCTACCTCTTCCTGCATTTATTTTTTTGAATTTTTTATAAATTTTTCTAACTTCTTTCTCTAATGTTTTGCAGCCAACACGAAGCACCTCGCCTAACGAAGGAGAAGGCGGCCAAGGCGGCAAGAAAAGGTGAAGGCAGTAGCCGACGGGCGGTGGTCGCCGCTAGACCGGAACATGGGGATCGGGCAGAGCGTGTTCGCCCCCACCGCGAGGTGCGGCAGGAGCGCCAGGATCCGACCGAGCGATCGTTGCGGCATCGGAAATACGATGCCACCAGGGAAGCCCCCAGTCGACGATCTTCTCCTCCACGAGAGGTGCTCCCCATCCGACGGCGTGCCCTAGTGGACGAGGAGGAGGATATGGAGGAGGGGGAAGCGGAGGTCCCGTTGCCACCACCTCGAAGAGAGGTCTGTGCCGAAGGGTCTCCAACCGATGCGGAGGGATGGAAAAATCTTTTCCTATCCCAAAATAGTGTGCTTCTCTTCCCCGAGTATGCGCAGCACGAGGCGTACTACGCCTTCAAAAACGATGTAAGTTAATTAATTTATTATTTTTTTGTTTACTTAAATTCATTTTTTAACATTGTAGGTAATTTTGAATTTTTTTACAGGCGCGCTCGGGCATTACGGTGCAGTCGAAGTATGGTTTGTTTGGTCAGTGGGACCTTAGCAAACAACTGGGGGTTAGGGCCTACCTGGAGGAGACACCATTTTGGCCCTTGATGCGGCATTTACCGAGGTTGAACAACCACGTCCAGTTGGCGGAGGTCTTCGGTGAGAGGTGGCACCAGGAGACGAACACGTTCCAGTTCTCCTTTGGGGAGATGACGATGACACTGGACGACGTGTATGTCATTACGGGCCTCCCGGTTGAGGGGAGAATTATTGACCTCTTCCGGCCTGATCCGATAGAGGCGACGTATGCACGGTATGGGGACCTGTTGGGAGTTTCGGCTGCTGATGTGCAGCAGGAAATGGAGGCGCATGACGGGAGCGGATTCGGCCTCCGATGGCTTAGGACCACATTCTCGGGGGAAGCGTACTTAGATTCGAACACCGCCTGCACTCCGGAGATGAAGAAGGCAGCAGCTCGGGCATATATCCTGTTCTTCCTCGGGTGTACGATCTTCACCAACACGAGCCAGAAGAACATCCAGTGCGATTTCCTCCACCACCTCGACGACTTAGAGAAGGTTGGTGAGTACGCATGGGGGACGTGTGCGTTGGTGTGGCTGTACAAGAGTTTGGGAGGCATCTCGAAGCACTCCTTGAAGACGTTGGTCGGCTTCTCGGCCTTGTTCGAGTGTTGGGTGTATGACCACTAGCCCGTCTTCCGCGCGCCAGTGAACAGTGGTTATAGCCCGACAGATCCGAAGATGCTGGCGTGGTTGCCGAAAAAGATCCCGGTCTCATTAGCTCGGGGGAAGCCGTACTACCGTGAGATCCTTGCGGCTCAAGGAGAAAAGGATGTAAGTTCTTTTTTTTACGATTATTTAAATAAACATATATACTTTATATAAAATGTTGGACGTTGAATTGATAGTTTTTTTTGTAGGTTATTTTCCGACCTTACGAGGATCTCCATGAGGTATGGCCGGAGCAGGCAATAGGGTTGTACCGAAACCCTATTCGCTTAATGATGGTGAGCGAGGCATATCACCCCGACCGAGTGATGCGACAGTTCGGTTGGATCCAAGAAAAGCCGCTCGACCCCCTCGTTGCTAGAACCGGTCTTGGTAGAGGAGACCATCTTCGGTATCTGGTTCAGGTTAGGCATTGGACGCAGTGGAGGGAGCACCTATACGTGATCGATAGGTATTCGAGGCCTTTGGAAGGCAGTACTCACACCTCGTCCCCCCAGTACAAGGCATACGTGAAGAAGTATGGGTGGTTTAACATCACACCTAGGGTTCTTACAGAGACGTCGGCGGTCGATGTGGTGAATACGATTAATCGTATTCGGCCGTTAGACGACTCGAATGACGAGATAGTGGCTTTTGGGAGGAAGGTTATGGAGCTTACCGCACCGTGGCTTCTTATTATTATGCTTGGATTTTTATTATGCTTGTTGTTCTAGTTTTGAACATTACGTTACGTTCAACTTGTTGACATTTGGGTTAGTTTGTTACTTTAAAAACTTTGTTGTATTTTAGTTTGAAGTTATGAATACATTGTGTTTGTTTAATTATTTTTCGTTATTGTCGTTTACTTTAAGTTATCTAATTCAATCAATATATTCATTCACTTTGTAGCCTTAAACAAACAAAAATATGGTATAGTTTCAACCTTTACAAGTAAAAAAAACTTGGTATATTTTTTTTTTTGAAACCCAAGTGTCCCCGCCGGTTCAACAATTTTCACCCGCCGGGTGAATACTTCCCCGGCGGATGAAAATTACTCCGCCGGCTGGGTCGACTTGTCAACCGGCGGGTCGAGACCCTCACCCCGCCGGTTGAGAGCGAGTGGAAATTGGTAAATTTCCACTCGCGTCCCCGCCGGTTGAAATATATTCAACCGTACACAATGTTTGTGAATTTATGTAGGGCCAACAACCGGCTCTTTTCGAAGGAAGCCTTGATGTCCCCGTGTTGCAATTCAATCAAAGTATGCAACTTCAACCAAAAAGATTCAAAGTTACCTTTGCTCGTACCGATGAAACGCTTGAGACTCAAATGAGCGCTCTCCACGCGGTTTGTGGTTTGGTTACCAAAATGCATCCACTTGTTAGTTCTCCACGTGACAAACTTTTCACCGTACGGCCCCACCCAACTTTCGGTATACTCAATCACTTTTGGATAGTCTTTGAAATCGCGGTGCAATTCCGACCGGTAGTTCTCGTACGCTAACTCCGTTTCCGCCAACATCATTCCGTTCCACACTTTCAAAAAGGCATCGGACACTACCTTCTCCTTTATGATCGTTTTTGTTTTTCCTAGGACGTTCATGTTGATGTGCCATCGACACAACATGTGCGTCGCATTGGGGAACACTTCCTCCACCGCATTCACAAGCGCCAAATCTCTATCCGTCAAAACAATGGATGGTAATTCGATGGAGTGAGTTACCATCAACGAATGTAAGCATCCTAACACCCACTTGTAGGCCTCGATTTTTTCACTCGACATAAAAGCAAATCCAATGTAGAATGTTTTCCCCGTACAAGTCGCACCCACGACCTCGTACAACGGCATCCCGTATTTGATCACCTTGTACGTGTTATCCATTATAATGACGTTCGGAAATGTCCGTAACAAATCCAAACTAACCGGGTGCGCAAAAAAAAGCTCGCCTATGATATCGCTTCCGTCTTCGGACTTTCTATGGAATTCGTAGTAGTTTAGTCGCTTTAGTTCACCCAACAAGTATTGGAATTGCGACCGACCACCTTTCTCGAGCTTCCGGTGTTTTAGTATTGCGTTGTACACGGTGCGGATTGTAGAAGAATTCTTAGGGTTCAATTTCTTCACTCCACCAAGAATATCACGAGGACGGGATCCCATTTTATTCGAACTAACCACAAAATCCATCTTTTTTTTTGAAACCGTCCCACGTAGGAATGACCTTCTTTGTAGGATGCAGTATCGTGATTGTGAACGCCGCACACAACCTCTATTCCCCACAAATCATCACCCATCTTCTTTCCTTTAAGGGCGAACGGGCATCCGCATTTTTTCGTTCCGGTAGACTTCCTCTTTAGATCCTTGGGGTCTACGAGTTTTGTATAAACACCGGATCTTTCGCACACAAACTCTACTCTCGGAGTTTTACGATCGTGTCTATCGCATCGGCGTAAAATAATCACAAACCCGTTATCCGATGCGGTTTCCTTAACCCATTCAATAAGGTCTGCCCGGGAGTAGTACTGTCCTTTGGTGTTGAACAGCTCGCTATAATCGACGGAGCAAGGCACTGGTATTTCCTCCTCCTCCCCCTTCGCCATGCACGAACTAGTCAAATAATCCTTTGACTCATCACCCTATGCGTGTTAAAAAAGAAGCATCAAATACGAGCATGGATAAAAAAAGCCAAAACCCCAACCCAACGGTTAGACAAGTCACACTAAATGAAGATTCTGTCCCCGCCGGTTGGTAATGGTCTGAACCACCGGGGACATTGTCAACCGGCGGTCGAAAATGTCCCAACCGGCGGGGATGTAGTCAACCGGCGGTTGAAAATTCCCCACCCGCCGGGGCTCATGGTCGAAAACAAACTCCATTGGAGTTTAAAAACAGGTCTTGGCCCCGGCGGTTTAGGTTGCCAAACCCGCCGGTGGAGGTTGTCAACCCCGCAGGTTGAACTTTCAGACCCCGGCGGGGGCAGTCCTGAACTTCAAAATTCGATTATGGGAAAAAAATTGGACTTGCCCCGCCGGTATGCAGGGGCACAACCCCGCCGGGTATGGCTGTCTCACCCGGCGGGTGGACATGGTGTCCCCCGGCGGTTGGGCACGGTCTCCCCCGCCGGGGGATCTTCATCTTCCACATTTGAGTGTTCTTCATCCCCGGCGGTTTGGAGGGTTTCAACCGGCGGGGGAGTTTGGGTTCTAACTTCTAAATATCGAAAGGTCTACCAAAATAGAAACTTTTGTAAAAAAGTTGGTTAGAACAACTACCATATTTGGAGTCCCATGCTCCTCAGCAACCTTCTCACATTCAGAGGCCATCCTTCGATTATTCCGAATTTATAAAAAAAAAGTGATGCTTTTTTGGAGCTTCAAGTGTTTATTTGTGAGTTTTTGAAGTTTTTGAAATTTTAGGAGTTTTTGAATTTTTTGGAGTTTTTGAGTTTTTGAAATTTTTGTTAAGACTAGAGTATAAGAGGGTTGTTTGAAGGAGAAATTTTGTGTTCTTCCACAATTGGCTAACCATACCCACATTCCACTACAAGACAAAAATAAAGATTCTTGGTCAAAGGGTAAAATCGTCTTTGACTATTGAATTAAAAAGATTCTCTAAATTTTGGGAATGCTTAACATTTTTTGGGCCCTAATTTAGCCTAACCCTTTTCTTTTTGGTAAAAGCTTACGAATTTTGTCCCAAGTCCCAACAAAGATATGTCAATTCCGCTAAAGGCTTCCGTCAGTGGGTAACCAAAATATTTAGAGCGAAAATAGTGAAAAAGTTAATAAAGGATTCTTGATTACTAAAATAACTAATAAAATGTATCAAAATATTTTGACGGTTAAAAATTTTAGATGAAAAATCTACGATCTTTCATACAATACACTATTGATTTATTTATATTGAATTATTTATATTTGATAATCTATGTTGATTTTTATCATTATTATCAAAATCACAATTATACAAATTTTTCAATTCACATTGAGTGAAATTTTGAAATTGGTTATCCAATAAAAAAAATTATAAATATCTTTGAAGGATTTCACAAAGGAAGGTAAGCCTAAAAGTTTAAATTCGTCTTTAAAAATATTAAATGCCTAAAATTTATAATATTTTTTGTTTAATCCATCAAAAAATTAAGAGTGGATAGACAAATCGATTTAGAATAAAATTACAATTTGGAATTGGACATAATCTATCTATATAAAAATATTATCCATATAGAGTAAGAATAAATTTTAGTTAATGTTTAAAGAAAGACATGATAGATTTTTAAAAATCTATGATTGATTTTATAGAAGTATAAATATATGCAATACATAATCTAGGAGTGATATCTTAGGTAGTCATGATAGATTTTTTACAAGTATAACCATAAAGAAGGTTAGATTTTAGATTTTAGTGTATCCATGTTTTAGATTTTGTTTAATTTTAGTTAATGTATTATGTGTACCATGGTAGATACTAAAGAAGTCTAAACAGATTTTAGTTAATGTTTTAGCTAAACTATGATAGATTTATAAAAATCTACATAGAGGCATGCTAGATTTTACTTAATCTTTTTTATAAATGTATTGGGTAAGACATAATAGACTTTATTAGAAGTTTATATAGAGACTAGATAGATTTTGTTTATTGTTTCAAGTAATGTATGAGGAAAAACATGATAGACTTTAAAGAAGTCTACATAAAAATATGACATATTTTGCTTAATTTTTAGGTGAGGTATTAGGTAAAACATGATAAACTTTATAGAAGTCTATATAAAGACATGACATAGTTTGTTTAATGGTTTAGCTAGTGTATTAGATAAAACATGATAGATTTTATAGAAGTCTATGTAGTGGTAGGATATATTTTACTTAGTGTGTTAACTAATGTATTAGGTAAAACGTGATATATTTTATAGAAGTCTATATTGATGTATGACATATTTTAGTTAATATTTTAGCTAATGTATTAGATAAAACATGATAAATTTTATAGAAGCCTACATATAGACAAAACATTGGCTAAAAAACATGGCTAGTCCTTCGTGTTTGCGATGTGTCTCACGTTAGTCCTCATCCTTCACTTGTGTAATAAATGGGTCTTGAACGTTTTAAAAATATAACAAACCCGCCTTCTTTACCTAAGCCCATTTTCATGTCCTTTTTTACCCATTGACCTTCCACGTCAGCTTCCACATAAGACGCTAACGTGGACGCGGTAAAAATTTAATTTTTACTTTTCACTTTCAGCCTTTATTATTTACCTTTACATCTAACATAAACCCGATTCAGCTGATTAATAAACAATTCCATAATATAACTCAATCAAATCTACTTAAACTACCCAAATCCAAAAACTAAACCCACTTATATTTCACATTTTATCAACCTTTATTTTTTCTTCATGAAACTCTAAACTTCCATTATGGAAACACCAAAAAATCTATGAAAAAATTCGAGGAAAATTAAAAACCAATATAATAGATGTTAATATTTACAAATTAAATTACATAATTACATAATATAAAAAATATAAATATATATTATTTTAACTTTCAATTTTTTCATTAGATTTGGTAGTTTTGTTAGAACAAATTTGCAAATTTACTTCACGGAAAATAAGCAAGATGTGTATTGTTCATATCCAAATTATTTTTCGGAATTTAAATTTATAAATTTCAAGTTTCATAAATCTACAAGCTTGCATACGATTAATTAACTAGCATATGTGGATGTGTATGCATAATTTTTTAGTATGAGATGTGTATAGATTTGGATATTGTTATACTAGATTTATTGAAAATCAAAATCTGCTCGATTTAGCATTCTACTCATGATAGTGTATGCTGGAATCAATTGTGTCGATAGTGTGAGATTATGTCGTATGATATTATTTTGGGTTTTCAATGATTTCACATAAAAAAATAAGAAGAGATTAATAGAGAGGGAAAAAATAAAGAAAGAACGATAGAAAAAGGGTGACGGAGACGTGGAGAATGGTCTGGTTATATCTTTGTAGTGATTTCACAAATGGAAAGTTGTATTTAGAGAAAACCATTTTTTTGTTTTGGCTAATTCAAAATAAAATAATTTCAATTTTTTTTAATTTTTTTAATTTCCAAATATTAATATCAATTATATTAGTTTTTAATTTTTATGGATTGACTGTTTTTGGACTTTCTTCAATAGAAGTTTAGAGCTTCGTGGAGAATAAATGAGGGTGGATAAAAGGTGAAATATTAGTGGATTTTCTTTTTGAATTTAGGTAGTTTAATTAGACTGGATTAAATAATAAATGGTGAAAGTAAACAAGTAAAAATTGAATTTTTATCATGTCCACATCACCGTCCTACGTGGAAGGTTAAGGGGCAAAAAGGGACATGAAAAGGGGCTTAGATAAAAAAATAATGGTTTATTATATTTTTAAAATACTAGGGGCACGACCCGTTTATTAAAAAAGTGAAGGATAAGAACTAACGTGAGATACATCGCAAACACGGAGGACTAACCATGTTTTTTAGCGTGAACACATATTTTAGTTAATGTTTTAACTAATATTTTAGATAAATCATGATATATTTTGTTATAAAATACTATGCAATTATCACTAAATGGCTCAAGCACAGAATATATGCGAATGAAAGATTTAAATGAAACACGGGATTTAACGTGGTTCGAAAATTGTCTACGTCCACGGCGCCGCCAGAGAAAAGAGTTTCACTATGATAGAAAAGGTTACAGATTTCAGATTGTGTTTTGTGTCGCCCTAGTAATCTATTTATAGGGAATTAATAGACTTACTAGACTATGGGCCTAATGGGCTCATACCACTGGACTAGCTCTTTTGAAGTGATTGGACAATATCATTATCACACTGTCCTGCCGGACACAGTACACTGTCAAGGCACTATTCGAACTGCCGGACACAGTACACTGTCAAGGCACTATTCGAATCATTCATAACAAATCTTCCCCTTGAGGCGAATATCCTTTCTTCACTATCAACAAAGAATCTTCTCTTCTTCTGACTCACCAAATGCCCTTAAGGCATTCACTCTATACTGCGAACACCGATCCAGTTTAGGCATTCCCTAAACTTTCGAACTGATACTGCCTTGGTCATTATATCTGCTGGATTATCGTGTGTAGACACTTTCTTCACATCAACAATTCCCTTTGATATTATATCACGAATAAAATGATACCTGACATCTATGTGCTTTGTACGCTCATGGTACATCTGGTTCCCTGTAAGGTGTATGGCGCTTTGACTGTCACAAAACACTTTTGTAGTAGTCCTATCCAAGCCCAAATCTGCCACCAAACCTTGCAACCATATTGCCTCTTTAACTACTTCTGTTACCGCCATGTACTCTGCCTCTATTGTAGACAAAACTACAGTAGCTTGCAACTGTGCTTTCCAACTGATCGCACTCCCAGCTAGAGTAAATACATATCCTGTCAGAGATCTTCTTTTATCCATATCACCTGCAAAATCAGAATCAACAAAACCAACCAATGATCCTGCAACATCATTCAGCGATTCACCAATATCGGTTTTGTTAAAAGTTAAGCCAACGTTCACAGTATTCTTTTGAAGAGATTCAATCTCTTCCCCTATAGCACCAATCCATCGATCTGCCTCTAAACTCGCTATAGCTTCTCTGTAGCTACTAGGTTCCTGCATTTCAACTTCTTCTGCAACTGACAGAGCATATGCAACTAGATTCGCATACCTTTTTGGAAGTCTAATATCTCTTCTTTCTCTGCCCAATGCTATGCTATAAGGTTGTTGTTCTGGTTCAGGCGCATCATCGCCACTATCATCTGATGCTGACGCTTCACCTCCTGATTCTGAATCCACCACTTGAATTATTGGACCTGCTAGGAACTGATTCTACTTCAAGCTCCACCTGTTTACTCACAACCGATCCTGATTCGACCATTTCTCCTACTTCCTTCTGACTGTCTATCGAAGCAAACTCATTAAAAGTAACGTCCCTACTGATGAGAAAACCTGGAGACTTTGGAGAGGTACACCATAACCTATATCCCTTGACTCCAGTAGCATATCCTAGAAATATGCATCTCTTTGCCCTCGGCTCAAGCTTACCATCTCTCACATGAGCATACGCAGGACAACCGAACACCCTCAAATGTTCATAATCAGCCGACGATCCAGACCAAATCTCAAAAGGAGTTTTACAATCAATAGCCGTTGATGGAGACCGATTCACCAAGTAACACGCTGTATTGATAGCTTCAGCCCAAAAATCCTTTCCCACACCGGAATGTGAGAGCATACTTCGTGCCTTGTCACAAAGTGTTCTGTTCATTCTTTCTGCGACTCCATTCTGTTGTGGTGTTCTAGAACAAGTGTGATGGCGCACTATTCCCTCAGCTTCGCAGAACTCGTTGAACTCACGACTGCAATATTCTAACCCATTATCTGTCCTAAGACATTTGATTTTTCTTCCTGTTTGCTTCTCAATCATCGTCTTCCATTTGACAAAGGTTGAATATGCCTCATCTTTCGTTTTCAGAAAGTAAACCCACACCATCCTTGAATAATCATCAATCAAACTCATGTAGTATCTGGCTCCGCTCTTGGATGGAATTCTGTTTGGACCCCAAAGATCTGAGTGAATGTAGTCCACTGTGCCTTTAGTCTTTCTTACAGCTGATTTGCTGAATTTGACTCTAGTTTGTTTACCAAACACGCAGTGCTCACAAAATCCCAATGATTCTGCTTTATACCCTTTCAACAAATCTCTCTTTCCCAAAACAGCTAATCCTCTGTCACTCATGTGACCAATACGCCAATGCCACAACTTATTTTGATCCTACCTACTTTGGCTATTACTCCCTGATGATGCTACTGCAGCATCGCCCATAACAACACTCCCCTGGAGAATGTAAAGACCCTTCTGCAAACTACCTTTCATGCATACCATTGAGCCTTTTGTCACTTTGATTACACCATTTTCTGCATGGTACTTGTAACCCCGAGAGTCTAGATTCCCAAGAGAAATCAGGTTTCTTTTTAACCCAGGAACATGCCAGCACGTCAAGATTCTAACAACCCCGTCAAACATTCTGATTCTGACGTTACCAATACCACCAACAGTCAACGAATGATTGTTCCCTAAATAGACAGTTCCCTGCATTGGCTTGTACGTATCAAACCACTGCTTGAACTGACACATGTGATATGTAGCGCCAGTATCATGTACCCAAGAGTTTTGCCCAAAGTCTGAACTCACGGACAATACATCTCCTTTACCACTGTTTTCACTATCGTCGGAATCGTTCACACCTTCAACAATGTTTGCTGCATTTTCCTTTTGATTTCCCTTCTTACCATTCAGTTTCGGACAATCTCTCCTATAATGACCCTGCTCACCGCATTCATAACAGTTTGAGTGCTTCACCCTTGACTTGGACCTCAAGTTCTTCCTTCTTAAAGAACTCGCTTTGCTTTTAGATCTTCCCCTAGTCATAAGACCTTCCCCTTCAGCTTGATTGTCTGGCTGCAACTGTCTCATCTCTTTTGATTTCAGTGCCCCTTTGACATCTGCTAGCGATAACTTATCCTTACCATACATAATGGTATCTACGAAGTTTTCATAGGGAGCTGGTAATGATCTCAATACAAACAAAGCTTGATCCTCATCCTCAATATTGATATCTATGTTCTCCAAGTCCATTATAATTGATTTAAAATTATCTAGGTGCTCTGTTATGGACGTACCTTCTTTCAATCTGAAATCATACAAACGTTTCTTCAAATATAATCGGTTTACTACTGATTTCTCTGAGTAAAGATCTCCTAGCTTTTTCCATGCGCAGGCAGCAGTCTTCTCACCACTAATCTCGCGAAGCACATTGTCTTTCACACTCATTAAAATCCAGCACAAAGCCCTTTCTTGAAGATCTTGTTTCTACTCTTCTTCCATCTCTTCTGGTAACTTATTCTCCACAGCCTTCCACAGCCCTTGCAGTACCAATGAAGATTTCAGTTTAATCTTCCACAACGCAAAGCTGGATCCCCCATCAAATTTTTCAATCATGTATTTTGTTGCTGTAGACGCCATTGTGAAACCCTAATTGCAAAAGCCCTAATTTCACCACGTGGCTCTGATACCAATTTTGTTATAAAATACTATGCAACTATCACTAAATGGCTCAAGCACAGAATATATGCGAATGAAAGATTTAAATGAAACACAGGATTTAACGTGGTTCGACAATTGTCTACGTCCACGGGCGCCGCCAGAGAAAAGAGTTTCACTATGATAGAAAAGGTTACAGATTTCAGATTGTGTTTTGTGTCGCCCTAGTAATCTATTTATAGGGAATTAATAGACTTACTAGACTATGGGCCTAATGGGCTCATACCACTGGACTAGCTCTTTTGAAGTGATTGGACAATATCATTATCACACTGTCCTGCCGGACACAGTACACTGTCAAGGCACTATTCGAACTGTCGGACACAGTACACTGTCAAGGCACTATTCGACTCATTCATAACAAATATTTGTTAGGGTGGCGACCAAAGTCCCACATCCCACATCGGTTAAACATGGGAAGGATCAGCGGTATATAAGTAAGAACATACCTCAACTAGTATGAGGCCTTTTGGTAGTGGACCAAATGCAAAGCCGTGAGGGCCTTCGGGTGCCAAAGCGGACAATATCATACTAGTGTTGAGATCGGTTGTGTTCTTACTTATATACGGAGGCGGAATATGCGGACCGGACACGCATATTCCCAACACGTGGTATCAGAGCGCCAGGCCCAGACGGAACGCGATGGTGGTGAAATTCTCGGAGGTCGAACATGATGAACCAGTAGCCATATGATCAAGGTGATCTGCTCTAGAGATCCTAGTTCGGAGTGCTCGTGGCTCATCAAGCAGTGTGGCTTGATTGGAGTGGCGCTAAGGAACAAGACAGTGTGGTCTAAGAGGAGGTGAGCAGTAACATCCGTAGTGCCTCTATGGTCAGGTAGTCTCCAACCTGATTAGAGTGGGCGGATGAAAGTCAAATGAGAAGGAGGCTAAGTGGTACTTTGTTCGAGAGGAGGATTTGTTAGGGTGGCGACCAAAGTCCCACATCCCACATCGGTTAAACATGGGAAGGATCAGCGGTATATAAGTAAGAACATACCTCAACTAGTATGAGGCCTTTTGGTAGTGGACCAAATGCAAAGCCGTGAGGGCCTTCGGGTGCCAAAGCGGACAATATCATACTAGTGTTGAGATCGGTTGTGTTCTTACTTATATACGGAGGCGGAATATGCGGACCAGACACGCATATTCCCAACATATTTTATAGAATTCTACATGAAAACATGACATGGCATATTTTGTTTAATATTTTAGGTGATATATAAGGAATAACAATATAGATATAAAAATCATACAAATAGATATTGCGTATTTTGCTCAATGTTTAGCTAATGTATTAGGTAAAACGTGGTAGACTTTTTAAATGTCTACATAGAGGCATGACATATTTTAATTAATATTTTAGCTAATGTATTAGATAAAACATGATAGATTTTATAAAAGTTTGGATAGAGGCATGACATATTTTACTTAATATTTTAGCTAAAGTATTAGGTAAAACATGATAGCTTCTGTAGAAATCTATATAAAGACATAATAGATTTTAGAGAGAGTCGTCAAATACTACCAAAAATAGTTATTAATAACCTAAAACTACCAGAGATATATATTATTTACAAATAAATCCAACAAAAATAAAATATACAGTATTACCCTTCTTTCTCATATCAGAAATCATCATTCAATTTTGTTAATTCTGAACCCACTATTCTCTCTCGAAAGAACTCGCCATTCTCTCTCGATAAAATCAATCAATCTTTCTCGATTTTCAGAGCCATCCTCTTTATAAACTAACCATTCTCTCTCGATCAAGAACTAATCTGTCTATTTCAATTCAAAATTCATCCCAAATTGATTCGAAACCCAAAATGATTCAAAAACCAAACTCTTCAAACTTCCAAATTGTTTCACTCTACCAAATCCATTCACTTTTCCAAATCGATTCAGACGGTTTCGACGTTGATCTTAAATCGATGTTGGTTATAGCGGAGAGATAAATGTTTTGTTTTGTTAGTTTTGTTAATTTTAAGATGTTGTTCAAGTTACGATAAGTAATATTTTTAAAATTTTTGTTTAATTTGTCCCTATTATTGGTAAATTTTATTAGATTATGGTTGTTTTCGTGTTATGGTAAATGTTAGTTGTTAATGTTTTGTTGAATTTATTCTTGTTATTGGTATGTTTTTTATTGTTTTGTTGAATTTATTCTCGTTATTGGTATATTTTGTCAATCTTTTGTTACTTATCATATAGATAATAAGTTTTATTCAGCCTTTTTTTTATTAATTTGTTTATGTTATTGGTAGATTTAATTGTTTGTCTGTTATTGTTTATGTTAGGGTAAGTGCTCTTCGTCATTTTTTTAAATTTATTTTTGTTACTAGTATGTTTTAAGGAGGTCCTAGTTGTTATTCATGTTAAGGTAAGCTTTGTTCATAAGTTTTTTTGTTAAATTTGTTCTTGTTATTGGTAGATTTTATTAGATTTCGGTTATTTTTTATGTTAGAATATGTATTATTCCTTAATTTTTGTTGGTCTCCAAATTTATAATTGTTCTTCAAAAATTAAAACATGACTCGAAAAAATAAGTTGAAAAACACTTATAACACATGAAAAAACATAAAAAAAAGCCACACAGTTAGTATTTCTCTTCACACATTTTATAAGTATATATCTGTTGTATAAATAAGTGACTCGGACTTCTTACATTCTTACTAGGACTGCGTAGGTTGGAGCAAATCTTAAATTATAGATGTAATTAGCACTTGATTTGCTTATAGTCATATTAGAAATGAATATTGGGTCTGATTTTGGATTTGATATCTTCATCCGTCTTGTTTTAACATACAAGTGGGTATATAGTCCAGAATTTAGGTATAAAAGATTTACAACCGAAAAAATATGTTAATAGTTTACGTTATGTGAGTGAACTTAATCAAATATATTGTTGTAAGCTTTTTAATTGTGTAATTAGTATTTAAGTTTGATATAATTTCTTAAAGACAATGATCAATAACCCTACGAGGAGAATGTTTTTGTTTTAAAACGTAATATACCTTTAATGTTACGCAGTGAATCCATATTTCTCATATGTTTACATCAAACTCAAATATTAACTGATTAATTCAAAGACAGGTGATGAGTATACATTATCTTTAAGGAGGTAAAGGTTTTGGTAATTATTGTCCTTTTGTCCCCATGAATGAGTGCTAAGTTCAAGAAGTGCTTATATTTTTACTTGTGGTATGATGCTTATTTTTTGCTTAAAAACTCTGATTGGCTTTTAAAATAAATTACTTAAACGTAAGCTTTGGTTGGTTGGACATTAAAAGTGTCATTATGTTTTTAATATGGGGACATTATATGGTAAATGGTTATCATATTATGATATATGTTCCTTTTGGATAAATTTGTAAGATCTTTGAGACCATTAAGTACTTATGTGTTTGTTCATGTAAGAAATATTAATTGAAGCAATTTGTAATGGGAGAGTGAAAGGCTTTCGTAGATTAATATCTTATTCTCAGACATATTGAGAACCTGCTTATTGTGTACAAGCTAGCATTTCTATGGTCTTGAGCACCATTGTTATCGAACCCGAAAGAAAATAAAAACATAATCTATTTTATAATTATCGTAGACCTTTCACTTATAGTAATTTCTGATGTGTGACTTTCTCATACAAGTCAAGTTGGAGAATGTCAACTTCGTATGACTTATAAATTTATGATCTTGCACTTTCCATAATTTGGATTATGTAGTTTCCATTGTATACAAAGATTCTTTTGTATCAATGAGTGTAAGTTTTCATGCAGGACTATGGAAGTTGTTTGATGGATCAATGCTGACTGTTGTGAGCTTCTAGAAAAAATGAAGGAGGAATACGATTCATTTTATAAGCTTCTATGTTTGGCTCACCGTGTTGGGGATAAAAGTTGAAGATTTATGCACAAATCAAAATATTATAGGTAACTTTCATAAATATGTGTTAAAGTATATTATTTCAATGGTTGTTTTGAGTTTGAATATACTCTTGTTTGTATTGGTTTATGTAAAGGTATCATAAACTCGAATAATATTATTACTATTTATCTTGCTACATATGTTAATGTTACTATTAATCATGTTATTATTATTATTTTTTGTTAAAATTGAGTAACATTAATAAATCATAATAAATGAATTCAATAACATTATACCTTAAAATTATTACAAGAAACACAGTTATTTTGTGCTTAAATGTGTTACACGAATCACAAAAACTTAAAAATAAATCACAAGTCTGCTAATATTAATCTTGTAATTATTATTCTTGTTATAGTTAGTAACATTAATAAACCATAATACACCAACGTATATACTATTATATCTTCTTAGAGTATATATATACAACAATTTTGTGCTTAAAAGGGTTACACGAATAACAAAAACTTAAAAACAATTAACAAGACTATAATCATGTTACTATTATTCATCTTCTTGAGAGATTGGAATTCTTATTTTATGGTTATAAGCCACTTTTTTATCATCGATTTTACTAGCATCGTGATCTGGTTTATGTTAAAAAACATCTCATAATTTAATTAATAAATCATAACTAATTACATCAGCAAAACCTCACCTTTGCGGTTATTTATTTGATCTTCGTGTTTTATGTCTCTATAGTTGATAACTATCATGTTTACTTTCTCTCTCATATGATCTTCTGAAGAACCTGGAATGATAGTCCATCGATCTACTTTGAACTCGTGCAGTGTTTGAACTTCCTCTATACGATCTGAGGCGGAACAAGAC
This sequence comes from Limnanthes douglasii subsp. nivea, assembly GCA_036936605.1. Lineage (NCBI taxonomy): Eukaryota > Viridiplantae > Streptophyta > Magnoliopsida > Brassicales > Limnanthaceae > Limnanthes > Limnanthes douglasii. The sequence goes on along the minus strand of JAUPFV010000002.1, from coordinate 82,474,346 downwards.
CAAAAATATTCTTCAATAGAAGTATCACCAGCTTCACTTCGTATATCACATCCATCATTAACTTCATATATCTTCCCAACAGTACTAGGTTGAGTCTCCATTGCCATATTCAATGGCATGTCCTCTTTATTAAAAATCATGTCCTTACATATCAAATCCTTCTGTCATCTTGGTTCAGGGCACCACAACCTAAACCCTTTTACTCATTCTGAATAACCAAAAAACAAACAGTTAAGTGCTCTTGACATAAGCTTATCCTGTTTCACATGTGTGTATGCAACACATCCGAACACTCCCAAATTTTCTAACTTAGGTTTCTCTCCAGCCCATGTATCTTGAGGACAAAAAACCTAACAACGTTGATTGACTCTTATTGATTATATATGCAGCCGTTGTCACAAATTCTCCTTGAACCTCGACCCATACCAATTGTATGAAGTATACATCTAACCTGTTCCAGCAAGATTGGATTTATTATCTCAACAGGCCTGTTTTCATGGGCTTCCCATGTATGGTTTGGTGTCTAGAAATTCCAAACTTTGCACAATATTTAGTAACTTTTTGTTCACATATTCCAAGACATTATCAATACGAAGATTCTTTGTCACTTTCTTGGTTTGATTCTCTACCAAGTTCTTTAAGTTCACAAATACAGGAAAGACTTCATATTTTGTCTTCAAAATAAAATGCTTACTTTCCTCGAATAGTCATCAATCAGAGACACGAAGTGCCTTACACCACCTATGGTAGGTTTTCATGTTGAACCCCAAAGGTCTAAATGAACATAATCAAGTACTCTATTAGATGTCTGGTTGTTGCGTATAAACTTTACCCTATTACTCTTACCGTAAACACAATTTTCATAAAAGTTTAGTTTTAGAACTGTTGTACAATCTAACAAATAGTGTTTACTTAGTTCATTGAGTCTCTTCTCACTTAAATGCATTAGCCAATGATACCACAGCCTAGTAGAATCTTTCACTATACTAGACACACCTCATAATACTATAGTACCCTCAAGAACTAATACACCATTAGTCCTACATGCTTTCATAAGAACAATAAATCCTTGTATTTCCTAAGTATACCTTCTACACCCATATAAGTAAACCCTTCATCATCTAACATCTCAATAGAAAGAATGTTACTTTTAACCTCATGTATATACCTTGTATTTTTTATCTCTCTTGCATATCTAATAAATTACCTTTAAAAGTGTCCCAACCCTTTTGGATTTTGACCGAGAGTTTCCTCTTCTCTTACTTGAATCTAATTTTCCATAACAACCCCTCACATTAAGTTTGTTTTCCTTAAATTCACCTTTTAGAACACTTTTCTTTTGAAGATCTTTAAAGTTCAAGTTTCTCTTGACTTCAGCCATCATAATGAAGTATTTTCTGTAGATCAAAGTGTCTGCAAAATTTTCATACTCATTTGATAGAGAGCTCAAAAGGATGATTTATTGATCCTCTTCCCCGTCTTCACACAAAGTGCATTCAGTTAGTGTACAATTTGGTTGTAATCATCTTTGTATCCTTTCGATCTTTATGCTACTATCTGTTGATAGTGTGTAAAGATATTTCTTTAGATACAATCTATTAGTTAAGAATTTCTTCATATAAATCGCCTCCAGACTATTCTATATCCTTAATTTTGTAGGCTCTTCAAATGTCTCTTGTAACACTTCACCTCCCAAGCTCAATACGAGGGTACTCTGAGTTTTAGATAGTACCACGACACCAACCTATGTAGATTTATCATCAAAAGTAACCACCAATCCTTTATTTACAATGTAAGCCTTAACCTTAATTATTCACAGATAAAAATCATTAGATTCGTCGAATTTTACTAGACTAAACTTCATGGAACTCATCTTTCGTGCCTTTCGGATTTTCCAGGTGATATCTACTTCTCCAACCTATAGTTTGCAATCCATGGACTCCTTTTATTATTGCTCCACACTTACTGTACCACTTACTGAGGGTTAAACAGTACGTTGATCTATCTTGGCAAGAACCAATATAATATTAAACTAACCTACAAAAGAACGATCTAATTTTCATATACAAGATGAGTAACAAATAAAAAAATGTAATAAAACCAAGCACACAAGATGATACTTCACGTGGTTTGGATTGTGAATAAGTTATGTATCCACAGAAAACTTATACTCTTTATATATAAGTAGGTTACAAAAAAATCTTAAAATATAAATGACTCAATCACTATTTATAATAAAAGGTAGCGTGATTTACAGAACTCTTTCTTTATTATTTATCTCTCAAATTATTTATATCTCAAAAGACGCAAAGTTATTTCACCTTCTCAAGAAATGTATTCTTATAGAACCATCTCTTTAAAACTACAGCCGTATCACATCACATATTGCATAACAATATCTTCTTTTATTATAGGTTTGAAGGAACCATAGTTCTTAATTGGGCGCTTTATATTCAAACCCATTAATCAACCATTAAAATAACTCATACTCGATTAATACAATAAAGCCCAATTATCTTAGGAGCCCTAGTAAATATAATATTTTTCTTTAACACATACGTTATAGTCTAACATTTTAGGTAATAGTGGTGTTTCCAATCAATTTTCTTCGACCACTATTGTTTTGAACAACTTACTTTGACTCAACATACATTTATTTTGATCAAATGGTCACTAAGTCTTCTATGGTTTGTCTCAACCCTTAGGATCAGTCGACATCTCTACAATTAATTTATGGTTCAAGCTTCAGAGAGTTTTAATAGTTCTTGCCTATACATATAACAACAGATCTGACACCTATGTAATGTTATATTAATACCTCTAGTGACGAGTTACTTCTACCATACACCTGACCGAATAATTTTAAAGTGATACACAACTTCTCATCATTGTTTATACTCTAGAAGAAACAATTATCCAAATAGCATAAGCACTTTTAGTTTATAAAATCCCAGAGAATAAGAACTTATATAATAAAAAATTGGATCATAAATTAAGAGTATGGGTGCATTATGGGAGATTATAAATGATGATTCAAATAATAAAGTAGGTAGAATACATAAAGAATATATTGAGGAAAAAATATCATTAACGTTAACAAGAACAACCAAATGTCAACAATTTAGAATAAGATATGCATATAGAAACAATCAGAGAACATTCCAAAAAATGTTCAACATCAAAATCAACAAAAAGAAATGTAAGATGATAATATTTTAGTTCAAAATACCAAATATCTTATGCACCAAAGAGAAACCAAAGATGAATTGAAAGAAGACATAATTGACAATGTTGACGAAGATATAGTTAAATAAATTGAGAGAGAAATTCTTGATAAAAAAATGTTATCAATGTTTAAAACTACTGAAGTATAAATTCATTAAAATATTAAGAAACAAATACAAAATATTGAATGTGAAGAACAAAAAGTAAATATCAGAAGAAACATTCAGTGTGATGAAAATAATTGAATTTAATTTAAGGTGAATTATATGATGTTAGTATGGAACTAGAAACTACAAAAACATGGACTCATACCATCAAAATAAAGGAAATTTGAAGTCAAACAAAACTAATAGAAGCATAAGTGGTTGTCTAAATAGAACATTTAGAGCAAGAAATAACTGATTTGGAAATGAAAAAGATATAGGATGCGGTGACTAAATTTGAAAGCACCTAAACACATTATAAGCGTGTGCAACTGTTAGAACAACATATTCAACTCTCTGAAAAAAAATCATACTTTAAAATATTTAAAAATACTTAAAGATAACTTCAAAGAGCATGGAAGCAAAATAAGTGAAATTAACAACAAACTCTAAGAGTACAAAAGTTTTGGAAGAAGTACGTTATTTATTATTTTTAAATACCGTTATTTATTATCATTTAGATTGTTAAAATATTTATTTTATTTTTCAAAATTTGAATGTTTTGGAGTTAGTGATCTTTATCAATTGTATCATAGATTTAACAAAGAAGTTAGATAAAATTAAAGAATGATTGAAAGAAATATAAGTTCAATGCAACAAACTATCAAACAAAAATTCAAAAACTCGGAGAACCAAAGATCGAAAAAACAATGCAAACATATGAGGTAATACTAATTTTAAGACATGATAGATTTATTAGTATTTTAAAAGTAATTTTCATAGAAATCTACATAAGGAAAAAAATTATATAATCTTTTAGGTAATGTGGGTAAAGGGAACATATAGATTTATATAGAATTCTAAATAAAGGCGTAACATAGTTTATGAGATATTTTACATATGAAATAATAAAAAATTATAAATTATTACAAGACAAAAGATAATACGACTTTCTTTACTAAATGTAAAATAAGAGAAAACAAAAAAATAATTTATCTTGTCTTGCTAAAGATAAAAAAAACGTGATATAATATGACCCGCATTTAGGAAAGAAATAAAAAAAATTAGTTATCAAATTTAGTATGTTTATTTTTTTTACCCAATAAGCATGACAATGAATAGTTATATCCTCATTTGTTACTTTTTTTACGCAAACATTGCATATTGTGTAACTAAAATCTGTTAAAAGAGACAAGATAAATTTATAGGTATAAAAAACATGTTATAATTATATCGTGTCTTTTAATACCTTTAGACAAGTTATGATACATCTTGTAGTTATATATTAAACAAATAACTCAAGTAATTTTGTTTTTTGAAAATGCAAGTTTTTGCATTACAAGTTTAGCTTGAAAAATCCAAAACAAAAGTAAAAAACCTAACATAAAAAATTAAAAAGATCAAAAAAGAAATAATAAACATTGAGATGAACTCAGTATCTATAAATAATTCAATTAAGAATCACATAATCAAGTAAATCGTATATGTTATATAATATATATTTTTAATATTTATGTTATTGAAATTTGTTTACAGATTATTGCATACAAATTGGAGATAGAAAATCAAGCCAAAATGTGAAGAAGTCAAAAGAAAGATTGATCCAGCTTCAAAACGAAAAATAACAAGTTGAAACTAAATATTGTAACAAAAGAAATGAAGAATTTAATATATAAAAGAATATGGAATTTATAAAAATCAAACCAATGATAGAATTGAAAAAGAAAATATTGATACTAAAACAAGATTACTAATTAAAAAAAAGTGATGCAAGCTAAAGACAACCTCAATGAGACTCTAAGATAAATAGTTGCAGATTTATCAGAGAAAAATTCAAATTTAATAATAAATAATGATAAAATATGTATATAATATATTGGTAAACAATATGTACTAATTATAAAATTAGAGAATTAAATCGAAAAAATTGAAGACCAAAAGTGTACACTGTTACAAAAAAAAGATAAATTTCTTATCATCATAACCAGCCAAAATTCAAGGTGAATATAGAAAAATGAAAGAGAGATACAACCCAACTCATATCTAAAGAAAAAATATGTCATCAAATACTAAAAGTCAACATAATCAACCATATGACGATGAAAATTTCCAAATTTTGAGTAAAATAACTAAACAAAACAAACTTAGTCATCTCATTTAGTTATTAATAGTCAAGACAAGACAACACAAGAACAATATACGATCAGTTAAAAGAAATCAAGACAAAATAGTAAGTTTTTAATTTTAATATACTTACCCTTCATTTTCTAAAAAATTAACTAAATATTCAATCAAATATGGAATTGTATGGGGACACAACATGTATGAGTATGTAAATTCAAAAATCTACTTGAAGGTATTACAAATAAGAGAATTAGATGAAAGTGTAATAAAAATTTCATTTCTAATTAAATTAAAAATATTATATTTATATTATTGCTAAAAGTTAATATTATTACAGGTTATGAATGTGTATCTTGATTACTTAAACTTCAATCATAAACTTAAAAGCAAAAAAAGGATAGAGATATATGCATTACGGACTGAATGTATATATAAAAAAATTATAAAGATTTAATCTTGAACATGATCCACCAACTACTAGCAAAAACCAAGACGTTTAGCATACCGATGATCACACCAAAATATAAAAAGAATAAAGGAATAACACATTGGCCAACGCTAATGTTTAGTATGAAAACCAAGTCTTTACTATTATTAATCAATTCTGAACAAAAAAACACTAAATATATTAATGAATTGCTAAGATTTATACTAATAAATAATTTAAAATTACATTTTAGGTAGTTAATCTAATTGAATTTTTTTATTATATGTAATTTATTTACTTAACGAAATTGTTTTTAAAAATAGCAGACATCTTCATGTCGAATTCCAATTATAATATTAAAACACGTACACAGCAATTAAATAGTGTAGACCGTGGAGTTTCCGTATTGATGATTGTAAAATCGATTTTCATGTCAAAGACAGGTGCATACGAGTAGATAACACATCCAAATACAAGCTTTGTTGATAATTTCTTTTTCTGCAAAGCTCAAAAAAGAAAAGAAAATAAAATGTTGATTAATTGTATAAACATTTCAAATAATTTGAAGTATTGAATAATTTGTGGCTATATTTTTATAATTTTTTAGTAATAGTTTATATATTTGTGATTAAATTTGTTAAATTTTATGAATTAATTTATTCTGGTATGTGGTTATATTTTATTAATGTATTTGTTATATTTAAACACACTGTTAGTAATATGTAAAAATATATCATACAACACTAAATGTAAAATAAGAAAGTCAAATTCTTCCATATCTTTCAAAGAATAAAATCAAAAGAGAAAATATTATAATATGACCTATTTTGTTAAAAATAAAGAATGATATATTATAATCTAGCAGGCCATTCTGAAGATAAAACGTGAAAGACAAGGTTATAGTATGACTTGTCTTGTTATATATAAACCAATAAAGAACAAATTATAAAATATATCATATCTTAATAAAAGTAAAACAAGGATGGTCGTATTTTAATATGACATGTCTTGTTGAAAGTAAAACAATGAAAGTCATATTATAATATGATATTTTTAATTATTTTGCAGTAAAGATGTTACATTTATGTTATGGGTCTTTGGACCAGTAACAATTAAGACTTATTAGTATTACTTATTTTGGCTCGAGAAATTGTGCAATAGATAGTCAATATTCTAAAGTTATTAATAACTGATTAAAGCCAAAGGTTAAATATAAAATTTGATGCCATCTTTCTCCTAATTTCCTATAGTGGAAACGATCTCTATCTCGCTTAAAAAGGTTAGTTTGGTCAGAATTCTATTATCTGTTATTACGGTACAAGGGAAATTATATATTTACAAAATAATTATTTCATAAGACGTTTTTATAGAAAAATCATAAGTTTATACAATTTTTTTCTTTAAATATGGTTTGTATTACTTTTTTGTTTTATAAATTGTAAGATATAAGATACTGAGGTTGACGAAGTTTTATGTAAAGAGTGTTAAATAAAGAACAAAGAGAGAAAATAGAGAACAAGAAGTTGTTTAAAAGCGGCTATGGTTTTTGTATTATTTAGAAAGTGTGTATATTACATAGTGTATATGATTTTATTTATAGATGTAATAAAGAGCTAACGGGTTTGGCCCTTATATCTTTGAAACCCTTCCTCAAACTCACAATGCAACAATAATAAGCATTGAGAATTTATCACAAAAAAAACGTAACCGCGATGTTGACTGAGCCTTCATTAAAATATCAGCAACTTGTAAAGCTGATGGAACATCTGGAAGCGAGATGGTGCCAATCTGAAGATGATTCCTAGTGAAGTGACAATTTATTTCAATGTGCGTTGTCCTCTCATGAAAAATAGAATTCTTTGTTATCCGCATGGCGTCTTTTTTCTCAATTTTTGAAAATGGATTTAGTAACATTAACCCCCATATATGCAAGAAGCCATCGTAACCAAACAATCTCACATGTGGTGACGGTCATAGCATGGTACTCAACTTCAATAGCCGATCTAGAGACAACATCTTGTTTCTTTCTTTTCCATGATATTAATGAATCTCCAAGGAAAATACGAAACAGTAGTAGATTTTTAGTCATGAGGATCATTATCCCAATTAGCATCGTTATAGGCAAGCAGTTCAAGTGAAGATGTCAAGATAAATAAAATGCTCTGGAACTGAGTGTCGCAAAGATATCTCAATATTCAAAGAACAGCTCCCCAATATGCGAATGTATGAGTAGTAACAAACTGACTAACCACATGAACACCATAAGCTATATCTGGCCGAGTAATTGTAAGATATACCAAGCTCCCTACAAGAGTTTGATATAAAGGTGGGTCTGACAAAGGAACACCATTAGTCGGAGAATACCAAGCATTAGTTTATAGAGGGGTATCTATCGTCCTGTTATCAGAAATTCGGGCTCGCTTGAATAAATCAGATCTATATATTTTGTCTGAGAGAGAATATAACCTTTTGGAGAGTGAGCCACCTCAATAACTAAAAAATAACGGAATAGTCATAAGTATTTCATCGTAAAATACTAAGCCAAATCACATTTTAGTGCATCAATGCCATCAATATGATCACTTGTAATAATCATATCATCTACATATAGGGATAATATAATTCGCCATGCACTCGTACATCTGATAAACAAGGTTGTATCGTGATTACTAGCAAGGAAACCAAGCGAGGTAATAACTGTAGAGAATTTTTTAAACTAGGCACGATAAGCTTCTTTAAGACCCTATAAAGCTTTCCAAACTCGACAAACTTCACCTGGTTGGTGAGCAACACTTAAAGGATAAGTCATGTAAACCTCCTCATGAAGATCACCATTCAAAAATTCATTTTTGACATCTAGTTGGAAGATCTTCCACTGGTAAACGGATGCAACCGCAACAAGAGTATGAACTGTCGTCATTCTTGTCATCGGGGCAAATGTCTCATCATAATTCATAACATACTTATGTGAATACTCTTTTGCTACGAGGCGATCCTTATATCTTTTAACAAACTCATCAGACTTTGTTTTAATTTTAAAAACCTATCGAGATCCGATTATATGCTTACTGGATGGAGGTTTAACTATATCTCATGTATGAGTCTGATAAAGAGCGATAAGCTCTTCAACTATTGCATTTTGCGAACGAGGATGGGAAACAACTTCTTTAAACAACTGAGGTTCACTTAGGCAAAAGGAGCTGAGTAAGAAGAATACGTAAAATTTGGTAGTTTGGTAGACTTACTTGTACAAGTAGATCTTATGAGGGATGGAGTTGGTGGTTCACTAAAAGAAAGAGCTGGCTCATGTCTTGATAGAGCAGAAGTAGTATCTACCGTAGTCGATGTCTCATAAGCTGGCACATCAATATCAATGGGCATGTCGCTATTATTTTCAAAAGGATCAATATTCTGAAGTTTGGTACTTGTTATATCATAAAAATTCGTTGCAATCGATAAAACGGGATATGCTCAAGAAATATAACATGTCGAGAGACATAAAGTTTATGACTAGTGGGATCAAAACAATGATAACATTTTTGTCTAACACCATAACCCAAGAAAACACATATTATGGATTTATGGCCCAATTTGTTGCGTTCTACATGAGGACGAAAGACAAAACATGTACATCCAAACAATCATAAGCAAGAATAATATGAACGTTGTCCGTATAACTTCTAAAAGGGAGACATCCCTGCACTATGAGCAGTGGGAATTCGATTAATCACATATAGAGGAGTATGAATTGCTTCTCCTCAAAAAATAGTTGGAACCTCAGCAGATAAAAGCAAAGAACGTGCAGTCTCAATAAGGTAACGATGTTTTCTTTCTGTAACACCATTCTGCTGAGGGGTGTCAGTGCAAGAAGACTGATGTATGATACCATCAGTTGTAAGTAAGTGAGTAAAATCATTTGATGTATATTCACCCCCTAAGTCACACCTGAATAATTTTATCATAGTAGAATGTTGAGTCATAACAAGTGCCCGAAATTCTCTATAAATTCCAAGGAAATCTGATCTATGTTTCATAAGGTTAACCCAAGTATATCGAGTATAATCATGGATGAAAGAAACATAGTAGTACAAACCATACTTTATGGAGACGGGAGATAGACCCCAGACATCAGAATGAATAATATCAAACAGAGCAATTGAAGAAGTGACACTTTCATTAAACGGTATCGCCAATTTTTTTGCAAGTTTAGAACCACTAAAATCCGAGATATTACAAGTGTTTAACTTAGGTAAAGCACCTGTAGAGACTAAAACTTTTAAAAGCAATGCAGATACATGTCCCAAACGTGAATGTTAAAAATAAAACTCAGAAAATAAAGGATTTAAACCGAACAAAGACAAATCAACACCAGAGGCATCAATATCAGTCAAGTATGTTTTTCCACTATCAACACCACAAACATCCACATCTATCACTTCGAGTTTATCTAAAATATAGAGTTCCCCAATTTTACGACTCGTCCCAATCACTCTATGAGTCTTTTGATTTTGTATAGCACAAACAGAATCAGAAAATAAGACCCAATAACCAGATTTACACAATTGTCTAACCGAAACAAGATTCAAAGCAAGGGTAGGAATGCAATAAACATCGAATAACAATATATGAGGGGTAAAAATAAAGCCAATACTCTCTACTGGCATTGTTGTAGCACTAGCAGGCAAAACAGATATGAGTGAAACATAAGACAACGAAACAAAGTTCGGCATGTAAGGTGACATATGATGAGATGCACCCAAATCCAAAATCCACAATGATGAATCAATACCAGAAGTGGAAGACGATGACATACATGAATGGTATGCAGATGTAGGCATAACAAAGTTCTTCTTATTTAGTTTGTTACTAGTAGTCTATAAAAAATCATATTTTTCTATCATATTCGCAATAAGATCCACAATCTCTAGTTGAACAAAATCAAGCAATCAAGAGATACCAAAACCAAATCGGAAATTACACAATCAAAATCATAATCAAACCCCAAATCCAAAATCAAACCAAGTCCTAATTCAAAATCTCAATCAAATCTAAATCCAAGTCCAAATACCAAACTAAATCAAATTTCTAATTTCTAATCAAAAGCAAAACCAAAATCAAATTGAATTCACCGTTTTACCAATAAAACTGTTGCACTGTTCCAGTAGCGATTTTCTATCGAACCGTACCACCTAATCATAATCCAAGCATTCAGATTAAAGGATTGGGTGTCCCAAATATGATCTCCAAAATTCAACAAAAGCGAACACCGTTTGCCTTTCAATCAGACTGCTTGATTGGGGCTGCACACAACAGATCTAAAAACAAAAAACTATATATCTTCTAATGATTTCGTGACCTGATTATTGTACAAACAATAATCAATGCTGGTGTGGGTTGATCCTAATCAGAGGGTATATTAGGAAATATATTTTTTTTATCTTTTTTAGGAATTTAATATTGGAGTGAACTGCAGAGAGATAGAATAGGTGTGTACTAGCAATAAAGTTTTTCTCATCCCCATAAATGAAGGTGGTTGGGGTATCTATACTTGTTTTGTGACCCATGGGCCTTCCAGGTCGGTCCATAAGCTTGGGTCAGGTCTAAAGACCCATAAGCCTAAGACAGAAAATGATCAGCAGCCTGCTGAGTCACAATTCACTTGATTGTACTGTTTAGTTGGCATGGTATCGAATATGTCCAAATTTCCCTTCAGACAATGCAATAAATCACTATCAAATAAATCTGACCTTATCAGTAGCCCCTTTAGGTCTTGCAAAGATACTTTTGAAGAGCTAATTCGAAGAGAAAAACAGAACTTGGTATATATCCGAAGCGAATTCTGATTTGGTTTGTATCTGAACTGAATCTTGATCGGATCTAAAGAGATTTCAATTACAGTATGAAATTCCAAAAGTCAGTTTTTAAGTATGACATGTGTCGCATTCCTGGTTTGACATTTCAACCATTTTTTCTCCTAGGTTCTTGTACCTGCTTTTCAAAAAGTAATTAGGATGTAACCCCCCATGATTTCTTGCCCCTAATCATTACCTTTGATCAATGTATCTCCTTTAGGTGAGACTCTCATACTCTTACCTCTATATAAATTAGTTTTATTGTTTTATCTCTCTGAAATTAGAAGAAATTTCTTAGAGAGAGAAAGCTTGATAACTTGAAATTTATATGTTCAAAGCCATAAACACTTTGGTGAAAGAAGGTTGGTTAAACTTATCCGATTTGGAAAGAGCAAGAAGAGAGGCTAGAATCACAGCTGGAATCCTTGCATCTCCTGGTGAAGAGATTAGCCAAACAAGGCCAAATACAGAAAAAAGTTCATCATCATCAAGAACATCAGTAATTCGACAACCATCTTTTATCCCCAACTCTATCTCCTTTAGAGTCAGAGTTTTCAGTTCAAGAGTCTCAAAAGCCTTTAGCTAAGGAAAAAGTAGTTTCTAATGTTAGGAGACATTCACCTTTTCTTTTTATGGGGACAGACGCCGAAAATACCACCCCTCGAAGGCTAACTCGACTTACAAAAGCTAAAAGCATTCCTCCCTCTTCAAAACGTGCTAGTTCGGAGATGATAAAGCCTTATGTAGATCCTAAACCGTCCAAAAAATAGTCAAACATGATGAAGGAAATTATAGAGGATATTAGAGAAGATACCCCATTCGAGACATCCGAACAAACAAAAAATACTGCACCAGATCGGAAAAATAAATGAAAAGTGGAGCTGCCCAACACTGAGTCACTTCTGGAGTACCTGGAAGGGAAAGTAGGGCCAAACTTTTGCAAGGTTAATGTGAAGTACCTAATAGCTCTTTAAAACAATTCTTATGTGTATACCCATACTGCTGAACTGGGTCGAATCCGAACAAAATAGGGATTTCCGGAATCCATTAAGGTGAGAATCTGAGTTACTTCGGAAACTCCCATAGACTACAAGGCTCATGAGTTGGTGGTTTATACTGAAGTGCTCAACTGGGGCCTTGGGTTCCCTTTGGACCCAGAAATAGTTAGGTATTTCCATCTGATAAGATTGTGCCCAAGTCAGCTGAGTCTAAATGCATGGTATACTTTGCTTGCTAGTATTATGGAATCTAGGTTGTCAAAAATTCCCCTGCCCATGGAGCAATTTGCTGTTGTGGCGAGTCTATACAAGAACCACCACATCCCTTTCTATCATTACAACATGGGAAATGATTACAAGGTGGTGAATGACTTGTTGGAGTCTGAGAAACCATGAAGGGCCTAATTTCTCTTTACCAGTGAAGCATGGGAGAATGGAAGAAACATAAACTCTATAGACAATCCAAGTCAACTGACTAGCCGCTAGAAAAGTTCAGGTAATTTCCGTTCGGATTTTCATTAGTCTCCACATTTTATGTTAATATTCTTAACTGACTGTTGTGTTTTCTTATAGCATTTTTAAAAATTGTTTTTAGAGCACTTGGAGGCAGTCAAAGCTACCTTCACCAGGTTAAACGAATGGGCATCAAAGAACTGAGGACTCGCTTTCCACAATTGTTTCACCTCTAGAAACATGTTGAGGGCTCACCAATGGAATACTACAGGGAGTAGAGAACTTTCTTAAGAGCAACTGGCCACTCTTCCTCCATAGGATGTCATACTAAAAAGGGTTGGGGCTAAGGATGTCAAACTTCACTTGTCTTCCTAGAACAAAACCCCTAGTCACCTGGACAAAATGAAGAAGAAGAAAAAGAAGAAAACTGAGGTCGACTCATCTCACCAAATCTCATAAGGCGTTCGTTCGGAGAATATAGAAGGAATTAATGCCGCCTTGTTAGAGTCGCTTGAAGCTACAGTAAAGGAAACTGGTGGATCAAATCATCCATATCAAATTAGAGGAAATACCACAAGAGGCGCAAAGAAGGCAGCGACCGGAGAGCTGGAAAGAAAAAGGAAAGTAGCTTGCGGACAGAGATAATACTTCGTCCTTCAGAAGTTCCTCCTCCCACTCTTACTGGCGTTCCTCCACAAGAAAAGGTTCCTCCTAACCCTCCTTCTCTAATATTCTCACCAGTCGAACAGCCAGCTACTGAATGAGACATTAACTTGGATGAATTTCTTAATATGTACTTTAATGATCTTAACAAAGATGACTTTGAACGGACTTTTCCTCAAGCCACCATAACCAATGTTGTAACCTATAATGGTGAGTCATACGAGGTATCAAGTGAGCAGGATACTTTGAGTCATGCCATCTTGGGTTATATCCGTTCGATAGTTGATCTAGAGAGGCAAATCAGGGATCAAGCAAAGCATATATCTTCCTAATCACGGATAACCATGGCTTGAAGACTTCTATTTCTTCCACACAGCAGAAAGTGGAAACTTTGTTTAAAGAGAAATAGGAATCTAGCTCTGAACTTACCCAGGCTAAGGCTACCCATGAAGATATCAAGACCAAGTACTCCGGACTGGAAATTTCCACCTCCACTGAGATCAAATCTGTAAAGGACCAACAAGTTACCAATGCTAACACTATTAGTACCTTATCCAAAGAAAAAGTTAGGTTAGAGAAGTTTATCTAAGAGAAGGAAGATGAAAATGATTCTTTAATAAGGAAACGAGCCCAAGAGATAGCTGCATGAATAGAGAAGTATGATACCGGTGTAGTGGATTCTTTGGAGAAAGGGGATGACGGAGTTAAGTCGGATATGGTTCTGTTATTTCATGAGGCCCTTCCAAAGAAAAACCTTGGGCCCTTATGGAAATACGTACCATACGAGGAAATAGCTTTTCACACCATGTCGCATGGGGACAAACATGGTTATTCTTCACCAAGTGAGCGTTATTCTGAGGAAGGAACCGATACAGTTCCAGCATTGACACCAAGAGTCCCAAAACAATGTAGGTAAGGAAAAGACCAAGAGAATGAGCCCTAAAGAACCTGTGTTTACTTTTAATATTTGAGACTAAAGTCTTTGGATGGCCAAGACATTCTGTATTTTTTTTTAAACTGAAGTCATTGGATGACCAAGGCGTTTTGTTTAATGGTAACTAAATTCCTTGGATGGTCACGGCGTTTTGTTTAATGGTAGATCAGTGTTTAATATGAAATTACATTTGTATATATCCATTCTTCTTATGCTTTAATATTTAATCAGTATTTAATTCTTCAGATGTTATTAATCATTGTTTAATTTATCGGATTCCTTGAAAAAAAATAGTGTTTAATAAATCTGATCACTTCAAAGATATTTCATTTGAATGATGTAGGGTGTTAAATAAATCTAATCACTTCAAAGATATTTCATTTTAATGATGGAAGGTTTTGAATAAATCTAATCACTTCTAAGATATTTCATTTGAATGGTGGAATGTGTTGAATAAATCCGATCACTTCAAAGATATTTCAGTTGAATGATGGAAGGTGTTGAATAAATCCGATCACTTCAAAGATATTTCATTTGAATGATGGAAGGTGTTGAATAAATTTGATCACTTCGTGCTCAACACAAATCTTGAAAGAAGGCATAATTTATTTATTTATTTAAAACTGGACACCTCATTAAAACCTCCCCGCGCCACCAGGGTATGAAAGAATATGTTCCCAAATATTTACATTAATATATAAAAAATTAAATATTTACAAATTAATTTCATTCTAAGTACAACCTGAGATGTTCGATGTTCCATGGGTCCGTGGGTGTTTCAGCAGATTGCCCTCTTTATCCAAAAGCATATACGCCCCTTGCTTAATTTTCTCACTTATGATGTCTGTCCCTTCCTAATACGGAACCAGCTTACCAAACTGTCTTTCCTTAGTGTGTAAGAAAACTTTACTTAACACTTTATTTCTTGTTTAAAAATCTCTTATTTTTTACTTTAGACGTATACCTGCTTCTCATTAAGCCCTGATAATGCACAGCCCTCGAATGTGCCTTCACTATTTTTTCTTCAATCAGATCCAACTGATTTCTCACCACTATTTCATTAGCTTGTTCAGCATAATTTTGTTTTCTGAAAGATGTTAGTGTTGCTTCTATAGGCGTGATCGCATCCATCACATCCATAAAGTAGTTCGATAGGCCCACAATATTTCTTGCCAATAGTTTGGCCATTTTCTGCAGCTCTTTCCAGATTCTTTTTAGCCCTGTTCAAATGGTTTGATTAGCAACTTCAACCTGCCCATTAGATTGGGGATGGAAATGAGAAGAGAAAAAGTGTTGAATTCCTTTCCAGGTGCAAAATGTCTTCATATCTTTATTGTCAAACTGCGGCCCATTGACCATAGTAATTCGTTGGGGAATTCCAAATCGGCAACAAATATTGGATATGATAAATTTTATGACTGCATTTAATGTGGTTCCAGCTAGTGGTACAACTTTTATCCATTTAGAGAAGTAATCTATCACCACTATTATTGTTCGGAATCCTTCGGATGTCATGGGAAGAGGTCCAATCAGGTCCAAATCCCACCTGGCAAAAGATATTTGTTCGGATAATGACTCCATAGGAACTGTTGGAACATGGATTTCATTTCTATACCTTTGGCATGAATCACACCTTCTGACCATATCTTTAGCATGTATCATTATTGTAGGCCAATAGTACCCTGCTAACAAAACCCTCTTGGTTAATACCTTAAATCGACAATGTGCAAAACCCTCCCCATCGTGTAGTTTAGATATAAAATTTTGGGATTCTTCAAATCCTAAGCAACGTAAGAGAGGTCTGCTGAAAGATTTCTTATGAAGAACTTCTCTTAATACGAGGAACCCACGAGCCTTATACTTAATATTTTTAGCCAAGGCTTTATCCGGAGGCAAAACCTCGGCGAAAATATTCTGAAAGATATTATACCTCCAGTCTTTTGGTTGAACGAAAAATATGCTCATATTTTATTCATCCTCTTTACCCTTATATTAACTTGAATCTATTGAGGGGAATTCTTGCATCAGAATCCATTGGTAGGCCTCAAAATATGCTCTGGTTTCTAAAGAGTTTGCCACAGTATTCTCCGATCTAGGGACATGTTCGTATTGAATACTTTTAAAGCATGCAGCAACTTCCCTTAATATCAACAAATATTTTATCAATTGTTCTTTTTTAGCTTCAGACTGTCCCTGAGCATGATGGATAAGTAGTTGGGAGTCAATAATCAATCAGGCTCTCTTTGCCCCACATATCAGGGCTAATCTTAGTCCAGTTATGGCTGCTTCATATTCTGACTCATTATTGGACGCCCTGAAACCAAAATATATAGCTTGATACATAGTATCACCGTAAGGGGAAGTTAAACAAATTCCAGCGCCACATCCTATGGTACTAGACCCGCGTCTATTCGGAATACCCATTCTTTCTTAGACTGGTTTTCTTGCCTTTCCTCACAAGGCCTTTCAGTATGAAACTCTACTAAAAAATCGACCACAACTTGAGCCTTGACTGTAGTTCGAGGCGCAAAATCAATATCGTAATCACTCAGTTCAACTGACCACTTGGTTATTCTGTTTAATATATCATCCTTTTGTTGAACATTCTTTAAAGGAAAAGATGATCGAACAACAATTGAATGTGCTTGGAAGTTAGGCCTCATTTTAAGGCTGCCATTACCAATACCAAGGCTAACTTTTCTAACTCCAAATATATCTTTTTTTACTCCAATAAACTCTTGCTTATATAATACACCGGACGAGGGTAACTGTCTCTTACTAATAAAACACTTACTGCATACTCCAACACAGGTAAATACATATAAAATTTCTCCCCCTGAATAGTTTTTAATAGCGTCTTGGGTGAAGAAAAATGTTTCTTGATTTCAAGGAAGTCTTGATCACATTGTAGATATCAATTAAAGTATTTGGCATGCCTTAACACTTGGAAAAATTGAGCACACTTGTCTGATGATCTTGAAATGAACCTATTTAATGCAGCCAATCGTCCGGTTAAGTCTTTGGACTTCTTTAGTATTCTGAGGAGGATCCATAGCTAATAAAGCATTAAGCTGATCCGGATCAGGCTGAATTTATTTTTCACTTATAACATAATCCAAAAAATATATGGACCGGACCCCATAAACACATTTCTCCGGGTTTCAATTTCAAATTTATGGATTTTAAGTTAGAAAACGTTTCTTGAAGATTAGATATGTGTTCATCTTCCTCGAGGCTCTTCACCATAATGTCATCAATATATACTTTAATATTCCTGCCAATCTGACTAGCAAAGGCTTTATTTGCTAACCATTGATAAGTGGCCCCAACATTTTTCAATCCAAATTACATCAGTTTGTAGCAATGGAGCCCTCTTTTTATGATGAATATAGTATGATCCTGATCGTTCGGATCCACTTGTATCTGATTATATCCTGAAAAACCATCCATAAAGGAAAAAAGTTTGTTGCCCGGTATAGAATCCACCAATTGATCTATCTAGGGTACTGGAAATGGATATTTAGGACATGTTTTGTTAAGATCAGTGAAGTCAATGCACATACATCATTTTCAATTCTTTTTCTTGACCAAAACGGGATTTGCCATCCATAAAGGATATTGGGATTCTTTAATATGACCCATCTTGGTTAACCTATCAACTTCTTGTACAATCACATTGACTTTTTATTTAGAAAAAAGTCATTTCTCTGAACTACGGGTCCAGTATCAGATTGGACCCATAACTTGTGGCATATTACTCCGGCCGGAACTCTAGTTATATCATCATCATTCCATAGAAACACATGTAAATTGCTAGATAAGAAAGATAATAGTTTACCTTTCAAATCTGATGGCAACTTAGTTCTGATCCTGACATTCTTGCCTTCAGCAAAGGAATATATCTCAACTTCCTCAATAGGTATTATAGCACTAGGAGCCTCCCTTGGATTATCTATCTCATTATGGTGTATATAAAGCTCTAGTAGTTGTTATTCCTTGTTAACTTTAGTTTCCTTCAATGTCTTGGAAGTAAGGGAAGTAGCATAATATTTTTTTGCCACATTATGGCTGCTTCAGACAACACCCACTTGTCCTCCTATAGTGTACTTCAGACATTGATGGACTGTGGATGCTACAACATGCATCCTAAAGAGCCAAAACCTTCCAAATATGGAACTATAAGTTGTGGGACAATCAACTACCACAAATAACACCCTTACCAACTTTTTAAAAGACCCTTTGCCCAATAATACTTTCTCTTCAAACTCACCAATGACCTCAGCCGAACTGTCAGTAAATCCTACAATAGTTCTGTTTGATCGATGAATGACCGAGGGATTCGTCATTTTCTTGTAAGTAGTTTAAAATAATACGTTTGTCAAACTACCAGTGTCAACAAGGATCCTTCAGACGTCGTTACCCCCAATCGATGGTCCTATTACCACAACATCTTCATGTTGGCCAGTAATATATCTTAAATCATCATCATCAAATACTATGAAAGGAGTATAGATCTGGTACAGGTGTGTGCATAAATTTTTCCTTCCAATTGGGTAGTTGAACTGTTAACATACCTTTTTCTTGAACAACTCGAAGGTGATGTTATAGTGTCTCCCCCGAATATGGTCAAAGATTCAAGAAACTGCACCATAGCAGAAATGTTAGCTGACTTATCCACTATTACCCCCACTTGATTCCGGTCTGGATCATGATCAAGATATTCATTATCAATGTCAAATATTTCAATAATCATCGTAGTATATTCCTGTCTCAAAGTCCCTGAAACAGCTGAAGAAGGTGTTCGAGGTGCACTAGTACTTGGTCTGTTGCCCCCTTGGTTTTTAACGAAGGCACCAAATTTTCGCATTTCGATGAGATTTTGTACTTCCTGTTTTAGTGTTATACAATCATTTGTGTCATGACCCACATCATTGTGGTACTTACAGTAGCGAGTACTTCGGGTTTTTTAGGAGAGTATAAAGGGATTGGGGCTCTAAATGAACCTCATTTTTCGTTTTATCATAAATTGTTGCTACACACTCTCCTAGCTCAGCAAACCATTCAGATTGAACCCAATGGCCTATTTTATTTCTGCCTTGCTGGTTTTAGTTGGACTGATTTTTCCTGGGTCGGTGAGATCCCTCTACAGATTCTCCAGAAAGGGTTGTTGGTTGTGGGGCTGGTAGGGAAGCAGCCGATCTGTTCTGACGAGTGACTATGGTGTTTTTAGTTTATTCGACCGTTATTTTTTTTTTCCAACTTGGTTTAATAACCCCTCAAAAGTCATCGTTTTTTTCCTAGCCGCCAAATTGGTTAAGTCACCCAGATCCAGGTCTTGTCTTAAGGAGACAATGACCATTTGTTCAAAGTAGTCAGCCAACCCATTCTTTTGTATTCACAAACCTACTTGTGTATTCTTTTAAAGACTCGTTCGGTTGCTGGGAACAATAAATGATGGTGTCCCCATTCCCTTTAACCTTTTTGCTTCCTACGAATTGTCTTTGAAAAGCAACCCAACACATATCAAATTTCTTTATAGATCCCTGAGGGATGTTATTGTACCACTTGAGGGCACTACCTTTAAAGGTTTGTGAAAAAAGTCTGGCAAAACATCTTGTCATCATCATCAAAGTTCATCATAAAAATTTTAAACTGTTCAAGATTGTTATCCGGGTCTTTACTCCAATGTATTTTTCCATTTTAGAGCTATCAAACCTTTTGGGAAGATGTCCGAACAAAATTTTCAAAGATAGAGGCGATTGTATCCAATTGTGGCTACGAATAAACACTGAATCTTCATTAGGGGTAGTGAAAATGCCCGGTTTAGATTGACATGCAAATGCGTCAATGAACATATCGTCAATGTGTTGATCAGCCGAACCCTTTATTTTCCCTTGTTACTTTTAATTCTGCCTCTTTTGTCATTTTTTCTCAAATTTCTTTTAGTCAATCTCAACTTCTTTTTTGCCCGACCTTCACTACTTCTAGATGAAAGTGATTCTTCGAGGTTTAGATCATCGGGAGAACTATATGAGGACTCTGAAGTCCTACTTACAAGATGTTTATAACGATGTGTTTTCTTTTAGTTAACTTGAGTCTTTGTAGATTGCTCGCTTTCAGCATGCTCATAGGTAGGATGGGGTCCAGACGCATCAGACTTTTCCTTTATTCATTTTTAGCCTGTTTATGAGCCCTTAAAGCCTCAATTTCAGCCCAAACTGGTCACGTTCCTCTTGCATGAACTGTCTTATATCTGTGTTGTGGTTGACATGAGACACAATAGTGTGCTCATTAACTTCTCTCGCCTCTTCCACCTCCGGAGGAACGTCTTGTGGATTGGGATCTATCTGCTTTGATGACATCTGAACTACTGCTTCTTTCGTTGGTTTTGAATATGGAATTCAAGCACTGTCGCCTCCACTGTGGTCGCCAATTTGGTGTAGGTTGTTTCTAATGAGAGGGTATATTAGGAAAGAGTTCTATCTTTTTTAGAAATTTGATACTAGAGTGAACTGGAGAGAGATAAAAGAGATGTGTACTAGTAGTAAAATTTTTCTCAACCCCATAAATGAAAGTGGTTGGGGTATTTATACTTGTTTTGGGACCCATGGGTCTTCCAAGTCGGTCTATGAACTCGGGTCAGGTCTAAAGACCCATAAGCCCAAGACACTAAATAATCAACATCATGTTGAGTCACAATTCATTTGATTGTACTGTTCAGTTTGGCCTGGTAGCGAATATGTCTGAACTACCATTCAGAAAATGCAGTAAATCACTATCAAAGAAATCTCACCTTATCAAATGCTAATTGTAATTAATTTTTTGTAATTTCACCAATTAATTCTTTGCATTTTATCAATTAAATCTATTTGATTTTCCCAATTAATTCTCTAATGCAATTTAACTGATTACATTTTTGCAATGTCACCAATTAATTTTATACCATTAATTACTGATGCAATTTCACCAATTAATTCATTACCATTTCACCAATTAATTTATGGTACAAATGCAATTTCATAAGTTAATCACTTGTAATTTCAAAAATTAATCACTTGCAAATTCACCAATTAATTCTATTGCAAAATACGTTTCGAAGTTTACCAATTAATTCACTAGCGAAAACCCAAATAACTCAGGAGATTATTTCCTCACAAAACAAAACAATAATAAAACATCTTATTGATTTTAACATGCTCGGTTAAGGTCAATACCAATACACAATCTAAAATTGCAGAACAGATCCAAAAATTCCGAATAAATACAATTACAAACCGAAATCCAACACTAATATAAAATCGAATACCTGGTAGATACACAAAACAGGGGGTCGCTATGCTTCCCCGATCAGATTACTCCAGGTTCTGATTCCATGTTAAATAAAGAACAAAAGAGGAAAAATAGAGAACAAAAAGTTGTTTAGAAGCGACGAGGGTTTTTGTATGATTTCGAAAGTATGTCTATTACATAATGTATAGGATCTTATTTATAGATATAATAAGGGGCTAACGGGTTTGGGCCTTATATCTTAAATAAAGAGAGCTAGAACAATAACATAATGAAATATACAATGGTTTGAAATTCGAATTTCATTGTATATGTTTGGTTTCTTATGTAATATAGTTTACCACCCAAGTTTTCAAGGATATATAAAAGTGTTTTTCAAAATTTGGTAACGTTTAAGCTACCAAATGGAAAAAACTTAGAGAGTATAGCTTACTGATTCTGGTCAACAATTCTTTTTTGAAAAAATATGGCAAGACTTCTTTGACTACTTAAGTTTAATCTTGGGACATATGTTGTTTTTTCTTTATGATAAAGATGATATTTTTCATATATGTGTATATGATGGATCTACAACTATCGAGATATTATATCTATGTATTGAGAATTTTAATTTAGATCAAACATATGAAGATTGAGAAAACTTCAATAGATTAATCATCTGAAGAATTATCTATGTTTTAATTATATATAATTTGAATAAATATTTTTTTGTCTACCTAAAGCTTGAGTCATATAACTGTTTTGTCAATTAAAGTGAATATTTTTGTATTTCTTATTATATCTTTGTGTTTTCTTTCTCAATCTAATTTGAATATATGACTGATTTATTTTAAATGTTATCTTTATTTTACTATCTAATTTTATTTTGTATTCCATTGATTGTTTATGTATTTAAATCATGTATTAATAATGTAATAATAAATTTATGAACTACCTTGCAAAAACAAATCTAATCTGAATTGTCTCGCTAAAAATAAAACAAAAAATATATTGCTAAAGGTAAAAAAAAAGTGAAGGACATATTATACTTCGTTGTGACTTATTAAATGTAAAAGAATGAAGGTCATATTATAACCTCACACGCGTTTCTAAAGGTAAAATAAAGAAGAATATATTATAATATGACATGTCTTGCTAAAGATAAAACAAGAAAGATCATATTATTTAATTTGGCATACCTTGTTAAATTAAAAATAATTAAGAAAATATTATATTATCACTTATTTTGTTAAAGGTAAAATCGGAAAGGACTTATTATTAACTAACATGTCATATTGAAGGTAAAGCAAAGAAGATCATATTATAATCTCACTTGTCATGTTGAAGTTAAAACAAGGAAGGTTACAATCTAATCTGACATGTCTTGTTAAAGACAAAACAATGAAGGATGCATTATAATTTGACCGTTCTTGGTAAACGTAAAAGAATGAAGGTTAAATTATAACCTTGCATGACATGTCGAAGACAAAACAATGAAAGTCAAATTATAATCTGATTTACATGTCGAAGACAAAACAATGAAAGTCGTATTCTAATCTAACATGTCTTATTAAAAACAAAACAATGCAAGATAGATTATAATATGACTTGTCTTGCTAAAGATAAAACAAGGAAAAGTAAATTATAATATATGTCAAGTCGAAGATAAAACAAAAAATGTCATATTATAATATGACCTTCCTTGTTAAAGGTAAAATAGAAAAAAAAACATAACCTAGCATGTCATGTCATGATATATGTAAAAAAATGTCAAATTATAATTTGACCAGTCATTTTAAAATTTTAAAAAAATCAAATTATAATTTGACATATCTTATTCAAAAACAAAATAGAAAAGAACAAATTATAATTTAACCTTCAATCATAAAGATAAAACAAGAAAGTAAAAATTATAATATAACCTACCATTTTAAAGATAAAACAATGGATGACAAAAAAAAATTGAGCTTTAAACGACCGAAGAAAATAAACTCAAATCACGATTAAAATATCAAATTATCAAAAATAGAAAATGCACATTCGAACAATAAAACAACAAAAAATACTAGGATAGTAACAAAAACAAAAAATAACAGTGCCTATTATATAAAAATAACAAATACATTAATAGATATAGTATATTTAATTAACTACCTCACTTGTAAAGATGTTTGAGCTCTCACCTTTTTGGTCCATTAATATAATGGTTACCTTATTGGTTAATAAGTAGGTTCATTTTATATGTTCCCAATGTAAATTTCTATGTAATGCAAAGTATCATTTACGAAAAGAAACTATTAACCATCAAATTAACATTCTATTATTTTTCATAATTTTAATCTGATATTAGAAATCAATTGAGCCGAAGTTAATCAATACTTGAATGAATCAAGCTTAGATTTTTCTAAATTGGATTCAAATTCTTTAGAAATATTTGAACTAATTTTCAAAATATATAATTTTTTAATTTAAAACATAATAAACGGAGTTTATAGAAGTTGTAGGGTTACAAACTTTAAAGTAGATGAATCGATGTCTTTATGATTCAAATTGACCAGTATAAATGGTAGCGCCGAACTGCGAGATGGAACAAACGGCGGCAAACACAAAGAAAAAAAACGAAAACAGAAAGTTGATAATCTCTAACCCTAGGTTAGAGTATAGGAGATTTTAGAGAAAATTCAAGTTCTATTAAAAAAAGTATGACGGTAAAACTAGGGTTTGAGAGCCTTTTATAGAAGTGCTCGAAACCCTAGGCCAAAATTACAGCTTGTTCCTTACTAAATAAAATAAAGCCCAACCAAATTTCAAAGGGATTAGAGCTGGTTAAGTATTTTAATAAATTCCAACAAAAAAAGAAAAATGTAGAAAATTCACGAAAATGGCAAAAAGATGGCTTAAACGATGGAATTTGAGGCTTGGACTTTAACATATCACGATGCTTCCGAAAATCGTTGGGCTTCTCGACGTGTTCGATTTGAGTGGTCGCAGTGCTTAATTCTGATACCTGGGCCCCAAATAAAGCTCGTTTCTGTTTGTCCAAAAGTGTCATATAACCATCGGCTCGTGCAACTACATCATCCTCTCCTTCTTCGGAAGAATTCACCCACGAATTCTCAGCTTCATAATCCTCAGCAGCATTGGTAAACGGCACCAGGTGTTTCACATTGAAAACGTTACGGGTCTTCATGTGGTTGGGTAGCTTCAACCTGTATGCATTAGGATTAATTTTTTCAATGATTTCAAACGGATCCACCTTCCTTGCAGCTAACTTGTTGTACTCATGCGCAGGATAACGATCTATGATCAAAATTTCCCATACAATGTCCCCTACTGCAAACTCCACCAGTCGGCGCTTTTTATCTACGACAACCTTGTATTTTTGTATTGTTTCCTCCAGGTGTTTGCGTGTGTTCTCATGGATCTCCCATAGATCAGCAATAGAGTTCTCGACTCTAGTTGAAACCTTGTCAAGCGTTGGGAAAGCCAAATCCATAGGACCCCGTGAGTTATAACCATAGACTATCATGAAGGGACTACACACAGTACTGCGCTTGTGGTGACTGTTGTAGGCGAACTCAACATGATAAAGGCGGGAATCCCATGCTTTCAAGTTCCCAGAGACCTCTGTGCGTAATATGTTGCCTAACGTCCGATTAATTACCTCGGTTTGGCTGTCTGTCTACGGGTGATACGCGCTGCTAAAACTCAGCTTTGTATTTATGAAGCACCACAAACTCCTCAAAAAATGCTCGACAAACCGTGTATCGCCATCAAAAACGATATTAAGGAGTAGGCCATGTAAGTGGTAGACCTCACGAAAGTATAAATTAGCAACATTCACATCATTTGTGGTTTTCTTGCAGGCAATAAAATGGGTAATCTTAGAATACCTGTCAACCACCACAAAATAGAATTGTTACCTCTCTGTGTTCTTGGTAGCCCAGAGACGAAATCCATGTTGATGCTTCGCCATAGTCCTTTCGGTATTAGGAGTGGTAGGTATAGATCTGCGTTAGAGGATGTACCTTTTGCCACTTGGCAAACCCGACAACTAGGGATGACATTTCGGATGTTGTCTTGCCTGACCCGGCCCGATCTGATCCGGCCCGATCCGATCCAGCCCGACCGGGTTTTTTCTGGCCCGAACATAGAACGGGTCGGGTCCGGGTTAAGATATTGTAACCCGCAACCAGGCCGGACCGGGTTCGGGTTTCTAATTTGTCTGATCTGTTCCGACCTAAAAATTATAAAAATATATAAAAATAATATTTTTATATATAATAACAATATATATATATATAATATTAAAAAAATATTAAAATATTAAAATTAATGTCCACGGGTCTGGCCGAGTTGACCGGCGGACATGAACGGACGGACTCGAGTTTGAAAATATAAGTCTGAAAGCGGGTCGGGCCGAGTTCGGGCTCATGTGTCCAAATACGAGCACGGGCAGGCCGGCCCAAACTCAGCCTGCGGATAGCCCATTGTCATCGCTACCGACAACCAGCTACAAAACGGATAAAATCTCGCTACAAATGCGGCCAGAAGAACTGACTGGATACAGAGTAAAGGGTTTGATCTCTACTACCATGCCCCTCGTTGTGTCTCTCTTGTACAATCAGCACCTCAAATTTCCCTCAAGAATATAGAGTAAATTACCTTTGAAGAGGTAATCATTGCTCACTGCAAAATCTTTTCTCAAACCTGCGCAGATGTCTTCTAGAATAGGACCAAAATATGGATCGATAGCCAGTAGATCCTTCATCATCTCGAATCCCACAACTTCTCATTCCATACAAATTATCATACCGCGTCCGCTCAGTGCATCAGTTATGCTGTTAACTACCCCCGAAGTATGTTTGATGGAAAAGGTATATTGTTGAGTAAATGCTGCCCAGTGTGCATGGAGGGAAGAGAGCTTCTCCTGACTTTGCAAATGCTTCAAGGCATCATGATCGGTGTATAGGACAAAATCATTATAGGCCAAGTAGGAACTCCAGTGCTTCAAAGCTCGTACAATATCATAAAACTCCTTATCATAGGTTTTATAGTTGAGTTTAGCTCCACTCAACTTTTCACTGAAGTAGGCTACAAGTCGGCCTTGCTGGCTGAGTACAGCTCCAATGCCCAATCTGGACGCATCATAATACAGTTCAAACCCTTTAGAAAAGTCTGGTAAAGCTAGAATCGGTGCAGTGGAAAATCTTACTTTGATCTCTGTAAACGTGGTAGTTGCTTCAGGGGTCCAGCAAAATGTCTTGCCCTCTATACAATCCATAATATGAGCCATAACAGTGCTGAAGTTATGAACCTTTTGTAAAAGGAGACCAATCCGTGAAAAGAACGGATTCAAGTGCTAGAAGTAAGTGTACGCCAGTCACTCACTGTTGCCACTTCTGACTTATCAACTGATAACCATCCTTTGACACAACATACCCTAGGAAGAGAACCGAATCTGTCATAAAGTAATACCTGTCGAGTCCCCCATAAAACTCTTCTCGTTTCAAAACAACCAACACTTCTCGTAAGTGTTAGAGGTGCAGCTCATCGGTATTACTATATATGAGAAAATCGTCAAAGTACACAACTAGAAATTTTCCAATGAACGGGAAAAATACCTGGTTCATAACCCGCATGAACGTGTTAGGAGCGTTAGAAAGGCTGAATAACATAACCATCCACTCAAACAGACGTTCTTCAGTTTTAAAGGTTGTTTTCCACTCATCTCTCATGCGAATACGAATCTGGTGATATTCGCTTTTCAAATCCAGCTTCGTAAACACGGTAGCACCACTCAACTGATCTAGTAAATTATCAAGCTGAGGAATATGAAATCGATACATGACTGTAATTTTGTTGATAGCCCGGCTATCCACATACATCCTCATTGGGCCATCCTTCTTTGGTGGGAATAGTGCAAGAATCGCACAAGGACTAAGACTCTCACGGATGTGGTCTTTCATCAACAAATCTTCCACCTGTCTGTGGAGATTTTCATGCTCTTTTGGAACCATCCGGTAGTGCGGTCGGTTTGGTAGACTAGCCCCCGGTACTAGGTCAATCTGGTGCTGGATGTCTCTGAATGGAGGAAGACCTATATGCAGATTATCGGGAAAAACAACTGAAAATTCTGCTAATAGCGGCTGAAAGCGCTCAGGTATCCCCGCAGACGGATCAGCATTAGATTCTTTAACCACCAAAAGATAAACAATCCCTGTGTCACTAGCATGCTCTATAAATGCTTTTCGAGCTAAAAAATTCTTACCGGACTCATGTGATACAACAAGTGCAGGTTTTAGGGATACCCCATTAGCTGGTGTTAATATGAATCTAACGTTATTCCATATGAAACTATAGCGATTTTTTCTACCATCATATGTATTGCCATGGTCGGCCTAGAAATAAGTGACAAGCATCCATAGAAATGACATTGCACCATGCCTTATCTTTATAGTTACCAATATAAAAAAACACCAAACATCTTTTAGAGATTGTTACCTCACTACCTTTCTTCAACCAGGCGAGCTTGTAGGGGTTTATGTGGTCTTCTGTTTTCAAGGCCAGCTTCTGCACAACTTCTTTAGAAATAACGTTTGCGCAGCTCCGAATAAGGAATTTGCATACCTTTCCCCTGATAATACAAGTCGACTGGAAAATATTGTTTCATAGCCAATCATCCCCTTCACTTCTTGTTGTGGGCATCAAACAGATACACCTTAAAACCAATGCATGTCCAACATCTTCTCATGTCACCTGGTCATCTTGAACCTCATCAACAACATCCTCTAGTTCCTCATCAAGCTATGGGGCCCCTTCCAGGTCGAAATCAGCAGCTTCAGTGAACAAACCCCTAAATTGTTGTGGCTGTTGTCGTAATTTTGGACACTGTAAAGCAATGTGCCCTAGTTCGTGACAATAGTAGCACCTGACCTGCGAGGAAGTACCTGCGTGACTAGGGACATGTGAATTAGCACATGTACGCATAGGAGTGATAGTTGGTACTCCTGGGCTAGGGCCTGACACTGTCCTTTTTGGAAACGTCATTGGAGTTGTTCTGGCAGTATCTCCTCCACAAGGCCTTCGTGAAAGGGCTTTCTCCAAATGTAGTGCGCGTTGATGTGCTCCAGACGCATTCAAAGGGTCGAACATGTTCAACTGGTCCTGAAAGAGCTGTCTCATCCCACCTATATAGCAAGATATTAATTGATCTGATGAATCAGCAATATCGACACGGTTTTGTAGTTTGAAAAAATCGTTAGTGTATTCGTCATCAGTCTTTGACCCTTGTTTAAGGTTTTAATTGCTGATACATTATACGTGCATAGTTGTAAGGAAAAAATTCAGCCCTCAAGTGCTTCATAAATTTATCCCAAGTTGTTAACTTTTGGCTTACCTTGCCGTGATCTGGTCTGCTTGAGGTGCTGCCACCAAGATGCAACTCGACCTCAAAACTTAGTTGCAGCCAACTTTACCCGTTTTTCATCCGGAACCTCCTTGAAATCAAGGACTTCTTCAACTGAGGTGATCTAATCTAAATACTCATCCGGTTCGAGACCCCTAGGAACTCTGGGATCTCAAGTATGAATCCAGATTTCCACTGGTTGTTGGCGTTATGATCGGCATCTTTTGATGACGGTTGCTCAAAGACTTGTTCACAACAGTTTTATGGGTAATATTGACTCCTACCTTGTTATCTCCGAGAAGCAAACAAATTCTGCTCGCGGTCGGCCTCTCTCTCAGATCCCGACGGCTGGTTGCTCTAACGTGGAGCTCGAAATTCGTTGGTTTGGTTGTTCAACAGCATGTGTAGTACTTCATGTACGTGACTCATTTGGTTTCCTAACGAGTGCATTTGTTCACCAACTTGGCTGAATCGATTTTCGAATTCATCATGGTCGACCGATTCTGTGATTGGAAGAGTGGACTTCTCACGCAAGGATCTCTTTGGCGGCATACCTTCGTAACCCACGTCGTGGAAGCTCTGTCGCTCTGATACCAATATGGTAGCACCGAACTACGAGATGGAACAAATGGCGGAAAACACAGAAAAAAGAAAGACAAAAATAGAAAATTGATAATCTTTAGCCCTAGATCAGAGTATAGGAGACTTTAGAGAAAACTCAAGTTCTATTCAAAAAATTCTGACGGTAAAATAAGGGTTTGAGAGCCTTTTATAGAAGTGCACGAAACCCTAGGCCAAAATTACATCTTGTTCCTAACGAAATAAAATAAATCTCAACCCAATTTCAAAGCGATTGGAGCTGGTTAAGTATTTTAATAAAATCCAACAAAAATAAAAAAAATTAGAAAATTCATGAAAACCGCAAAAAAAAGGGCTTAAACGCGTTCGATTTGAGTGGTTGAAGCGCCTAATTCTGGTATTTTTACCCTAAGTAAAGTCTGTTTCCGTTTGTCCAAAAGGCCCATATAGCCATGGGCTCGTGCAACTACATCAATAAATAAGAAGAAACAAATACTTACTAGTATTTTTTATCTTGAGATTGTTATTATTCTCATATGGGGAAATAATTTTGATTTTGAGACAATTGTGGATAATACTTTGAGTATGCAAGCAATTTTGATCTTGTTAATGAAGTAAAAAAAGTAACAACCTATGTATGGATCTAACACTATCAAGAACTACAATTAGTTTGAGAGAAAAAAAAAAGAAAAATGTATGTAAATATATAAATAATAAGTAGTGTTCTGAAACTCAAGCTTTAGGCTTCTATTTATATTAAAAACTTGGAATACAATAAATTAAACAGAAGCCTATACATATTACTTAATGATTTATCAAGAACTTGTTAAATAATTTTTCTTATACAAACTATTAATTTAGGTTTTTGCTATAATTTAGTGTCCTTGCATATGTAAGGGACCATATCCTTATTATGGCTTCAAAGCCCAATATTTGAAGTGTCAGAGTGATGCTCTGATGCCAACTGATGCAGCGGCGGAAATAGAAAAAGAAGCAATGATAGAGGAAACCCTAATATAAGGGTAGTATGATAGATGAAGCCCTAATCTAAGGGTAACAAAGACTGAAACTTTCACTGATAAAAAATATATATTTCAAAAAATTATTTAAAACTTAAGGCATATGAGGCTTTATATAAGAGCTGTTCAGACCATAAACTAAAATACAAGGAAATAAAATAAATATCTTAAAATGAAATCAAGTCAAATCTTAATAAAATTATATTTGAATTGAATAGTATAAATAATTGATTAAAATAAAATAAAATTATAAAGCTTTTTGTTCGGGCTTCTAGACTACATCATCATTTCATGGTTAACATTTGTCTTCGAATTCACAACACCATCACCACCAGCAAAAAGCATTATTTTATTTTATTTTTTTCAATTTTACATTTAGAATTATAATTGTTGACCTTATTTAAATAAAGATACATTCTTCTCGAGTGTTCCTTATTTCAAGTCACGTTGAAGTCATCCAGTTGATGAAAACAATTGGTTTGGAAAATGTTTTCATAGCATGAAGATAACATTCTGATGTCCAGTTGATGAAAAAAAATAGTTTTGAAAACCTTTTCATAGCCTAAGACAACATCTCAAAAAGCAAGTTTATCTTTGATCCAACAATTGGTAGTCAATTTAACTCCACTACTAATTGGTCAACACAATCATCTTCGAAACTTCTGGTGTATCGCCGCATACCCAAACGATCTTTGAGATCTTCATGACCATAAATGTTGTTCTCTCCTTTAGACCTTGAATCAGAAATATCAGGCCCTGGAAACATGCTTCATGTAGCAGGAACTGGGGCTTTGATGCCAACTTATACAGCAATTGAAATAGAAGAAGAAGAAGAAGAAATAATAGATGAAATCTTAATCCAAGGGTAACAAAGACTGAAACTTTTAGTGATAAAAAAATATATTATTCAAAAATTATTTAAAACTTAAGACACACGAGGCTTTATATAAAAGCTGCTCAAAATTCTTAAGTATATTATAAGGAAATAAAATAAATATCTTAAAATAGAATCAAATCAAATCTTAATACAATTAGATTTGATTTGAATAATACTAAATATTCGAATAAATAAAATAAAATAAAATAAATTTTTTTGTTTGGGCTCCTTGTCTACATCATTATGATTTATCAATGCACAATTTTTCTAACCATAAGTATATTGTTAACTAAAACCTAAATGAACTTTGTCTTCTCATAGTGTGCATGATAGAAGCGACACAACTCTGTAATCACTACATGCGGACTTCCTTCCAATTGGTCCTAAGTACTGAATTGAGATTGATTAAATTCGATGAATAAGAGGAAAAATTAACCATTATATTATTTAAATAAATGTATGCATACAATTTTAAAAATAGTACAATCTGAAAATAAACAAAACTAAAATTGAAACAAAACTCACATTGAATGAAATACACTGTAAGCTAAGGATGCCCACATGAATGATGTGCTTATGAAAGACCTCACACGTTAACATCTTATTATGAGAATATTAAAATGAGAAATAAATTATCTTATTTTATTATGGAGTTTGTTCTAGTTTGCTCTTATTGTCTGCAACAAACATAATGTCTTTCTAATATTTGGATATTATTAAGTGTGTTATCTTGTTCTCATAAAATGTATAGATCTAAATTATACAAATGTGTCCATCACCCAGTTAATCCACAAAGTCACGACATGAAATGATATTCTTTATTTCCTATATACTTTATGTCATCTTGCAATACTTTATAATTACTTAAATATCGAAGGACCTATATCTTGTTTTATAATAGTCGTTCCTCATAATACTTAAGAATTTAGTTTGAATTATTTCCATACATGTTATATCTTATCCTAAATAAAAGTAAGCATACACAAATTTACAAGTATTAAACCATATGGAATATGATGTATCTCTTGAATTTCCATATCGATATTGAAATATTTCAAATAATATGGCTTTTCTCATTATATCTCAATATGATATATTGACTTGTTGTTTCTTTATCATAACATTATGATATGCTCTTAATGTATGTTTTTATGTTAAACCCATAAACCTGATTAACCCATAAATTTATCATCAAATTGCTTCAATATAATTCTATAGTGGCATGAAACAAGTTTATGTAGCTTATGGCTAAGAATATCTCATTGATATACAACTTTCAAATTGAATGAACTTCCACTAGAATTGTGAAGTTTATAATATTCAACTATTTTTATCTCAAAACCAAAACAAGATTGTAACTTTGATAATCATGACATCATTAATGATGCACTAGATTAATATTATAAATGAGTTTTATTTTAATTAACATTTAACTATTACAAACCTGTTAATATACGTATGGGCCGATTAACTTTTTGCAATTATTATTCTTAATGAATAAATTCAATGGGTTAAACTATATATCAAATATTCTCAATATTACTATATGATAAAATACATGATTTTAATATTAATTTAATGAAGAAAACACTAACGTGCGTATTTTATGTTATGATTGCCTATAAAGAATCCTTCAATTTCCTAGAATGAAGGTTCGCTCATAGGTCAATATTTTTATATTAAGTCAAGATTTCTTGATATATGACCTTATATATATATATTATCTAGTTATCTTTCGAGTTAAGCATGATTTAAAAACGAGGTTTCGAACGTACTAGTCTTTTTTATTTGGATAACGAGTATAATTGAATCGTCTTATATCAATCTTCATTATTGTCATAATAATCCAAAATTGAAAGTTTAAACTCTATGTAAGGTTATACAAGCTTAATCTTAATTCTCCCTTCAAATCTTAAAAATTCTAACGTTCTTATAGAAATCTATGTAACATCACATAAGCCAAAACTGAATTCTAACTGAATGATCAAATCCTTACTGTCTGAATCTAACCAAACCGATTCTATGGCCCCCAAATAAAGATTGTTGTTCACTGACTACTTTTATCCAAACTGAACTTCCTTAAAGAATTACTATAGTGTCTCAAATATAAATGTAGTTATGGAATTCAATTCTAAAATTTTGTAGAATTGAGTGAAATATTAAAATAAAAATGTTATGAATGTATTGAACTCAAAATGTAACATTTACATTTTATAACTACACAAAATGGATCATGACGTTATTCTATGAATCGTTATACTATTCTTGGTGCCATAGACCATGTTATATATGACATACTTATTTTTTTTAATCGTACCTTACTTCATGATTAATAAATTTGGACTTGTCAATAAACTATATTTATGGTGAGTGTGTACTTATGTGTCATAAAATTTCAATTTATTTCAGTGTATCATACATAAATATGTATAACATTCTTGCATAATTAATTATAATACTTAACGTAGACGGTAGGCACCAACACGATGTTAGATTGATCATTTTGCAAGTTATTTATGCATGAATCACCTTTGTATGTAAATATAGTTTACCATCACTTAATCTTAGAAATTTAATGCATTTTATGGATGAAGAGAAAGTATGATGGTTGTTCTTTCCATTAAAGATGTCTAAGAATTGAATATTAATTGAAATGTGGATCAGACCAAGGGGCGTTAAAGAAAGCTTTTTGGTCGAGCCAAGTCCCAAAACTTTAATGGTCCTTATGAAGTTGACTCAAATGCTTTTAGAAAAAATATAGCCATGATGTTAAATTTCACTAAACCTTCTTAAGATCTGAAACTTTGTGCAACCTAGTTACCCTTCATGCTTACTTATATTTTATTTAAAGAATCCAAATCATGTAAGCCCATTTTTAAAGGTCAAAACTAAATTCCATTTTTTGTTTATTGTTCAAATTTTATAGTCATAACAAATAAAGAATCTCATCATAAGTAATTAGATGGGAATAACTGGAGTATAAAGTTAATAATGTCTCTCTTATGAAAAAGACAATCGAAAATAAACTTTATATTTAACCTTACAATACACTTATAGTTGACTTTATTATAAATATAACCATTGCCCTTATCTAGTAATGAAGTTTTAATCTCCACCAATTTTAAATTCAACTAAGTTGTAAAAGTATTGAAACTGAAGAACTAAAATATTAAATATTGGTAATGAAATCTTAATCTCTACTATTTTGATATTCAACTAACTTGGAAATATCTAGAATTGAAGAACTAAAAATCTGAATTTTGGAAATGAAATCTTCAAGTGTTGTAAATATCTCTTTATAACTTGTCATGATATTCTTAAAGAATCTCCCACGTAGTATCATCATTTTACATAGTTGTTTTTAATCTCTTTAATGTAATCATTTTATATACTACTTAAATTTTAGAGTAACAGAATAGTAGTCCACTATCATAGTCAGGTAGATATCCTTGTTATATTAATGAACAAATATATCATAATTTCATAGTAAAGTAATTTTATGATTTGGAACTTATTAACAAACTTTATCAGATACATAATTTAATTTACTTATTACATATTTGACCTAACATACTGAATTTTATCAAGTTTTAAGTTTTAATAGTCATTCATATGAACTGATTTATTGTTATCCTTATCGGATCCAATAGGGATCAGTGTGCTATACATTACTTCAGAAGACCAATTCTTTAAAGAATGAAGTGTTGACGACCATATATGTAAATTATCAAGCCATTCGTAGATGATGTATCAAGTCATTCGTATGTGACGTACTTGACTATTTAATGACATACTTAACCGCAATCATTAAACATTGAAAACCATTTGGTGCATGATTGTCGTACGTGTGAATGCATCAACTAAATCATGAAGGTGATTGCTCACAATTGGGATAAAAATAAGATAGGTTTCCGTATGGGGTGGTCTAGCACTAACAACATATGGTCCTTAACTATAAGCCCTCAAAACCTTTTTGCGCATGACTCGTCCGAACATAGGTCACACGGGTGGCATGACAAGTCTGCTTATACAGCTCGAGAGATAGGTCATATAAAGTGTGCATTTTGCAATTTTACAAAGGCAATTGAGGTGTTTATCCAACTAAATACATATTTTGTGTTGCATTTCATTACGGCGTGAACATCTGGAAAAAAAAGTTTATGATGTAAAATACCCCGTCAAAAGTTTAGATATCTAAGGGGAGACGAATATTATTTAAATTTTAAAACCTAAAAAGCAAATATGGGCACGCATGACATCACCTTATCAGGGGCGGATCCATGACAAAAATTTAGGGTATGCCGAAAAAATATTATTAAAAAAAAATCACAAAAGATAAATATCTTAATATCGCATATTAAAAATATGTATATATTTCGATTACAACTCAAAATGAAAATATAGTCTAGTCCAATTGTAAATGCATTATCATCTTACTCATACCTTGAAAATGTTTGATAATATTTGAATCATCAACTATAGAAAATACTTCTCTCTCCACAAATGTCACTAAACAATCATTAAGCCAATGATTCTCCATTCAATTTCTCAACTCATTATTCACATATTTCATACCAGAAAATACTCGCTCAACACTTGCGGTAGCAACCGGTTATTACAAAGCTAGCTTCAAATATCTTGTGTTTCTTTGTACGAACAAGAGTCTTACATATATCTGAGATACTCTTCAAATTGGAAAAATTATCATCCATTTTGACACATTTAATATAAGTCACAAATTGGCTAGACAACTTTTTATCACTAATATCCTCAAAGTCATCTGGATAGAATCTTGCCAACCTTACAAGTGATTTAGTGTCAAAGTATTCAAATAGAGAATATGGATTCAAACATGCTACATAATTCAACAACTCAACGACCATTCCACTATTTTATTACAAAGTCTATGACATGTAAAAATAATTATTCTTGAAATAATGGAGAGTTGTCAAGAACCGAGCAAGTATTTTCGATTTATTATCTTTTACACACAATGAATCCAAGAGTACCAAATAGTTAATAACCACAATTTTGCTCCATAAATTATATATCAATTAATATAAAATATTATAAATGCATTCAGTACAATAATATTCATTGAGAAAAAAGAATCAATACAATAATTTGATTAAATACATTTAAGATATTAATTTATTAAAAAGAACTAGTACAATAATTTTATTAAATAAAAAATATTGTTTCCATATAAAAGATTACAAAATATGATACATAATCCTAAATAATTAATATAAAATAGGAAATATAAATATTATAAATTCATGAATACGAATTTGATTATTCATCCATCATCCATATAAAATATGTTAAAGAATCGCTAATTTGCTTAATTATTCTCGTATACAAAATATTATTTTTATAAAAATTCAGTCAAAATATAAAATAAATTGATACAAAATATTAGAAATAAATTGATACAAAATATCCTTAAATAGTATAATAACAGTAATTTTCTTAATCGAATCCTCTAAATTAGTTTAGTAAAATAATATTACTTGCTTAATTTTGGAAATATGTCGAGTCTTTTGTGAAAATCTTTAAATATGCAATGAGGATTCATTAAAGAATGAAAGAACTATAAAGCAACCCTTGATAGAATCCAATTAGGCTAAAAGTCCCTGATTTTAAGTGTTTTGTTTGAAACAAAAATCAGAATTGAAATAAAATCCAATAAATCTTATACTACTTCATTGGATGAAAATCCAAGGAAAATCCAATGAAAATCCAATGAAAAATCATGAGGTGAATTGACTTACAGTTTTCCTTTACTAGTGATAGAATCCAATTAGGCCGAGAAAACCCCCTAATTTTTAAGTATTTTACTAGTTTGATGTTGTTTTTCTTTAAAAGAAGTTAGAAACTGAATAAAAGAAGAAAAAAAGTAAAATAATGTTAAATATAAATGTTTGAGAGAAGTTAGGAAAGATTTACTTATGTAAAAAGAAGAAAAGTAAAAGAATGTTAAATATAAATGTTTGAGAGAAGTTAGGAAAGATTTAGTGAAGTAAAAAAAGAAAGTAAAGAATGTTAAATATAAATGTTTGAGAGAACTTAGGAAGAGAATGAAAAACGGAATCGACTTATTAAAATAAAAGAATGTAAAAAAAAGTATATATATATTTGGGTATCTAATAGGATTTGCACTAGTATTTTAGAAGAGATCTTTACCACTATACTAAATTTATTTCATTTATTTAGGATTATCATGGGCATACCCATATCTCCTCTAAATCTGCCCCTGCACCTAATACACTATATAATCAAAGTGCTCGACGATAATGAATGATAACTTTATATCAGTAAGTCTATACAATATTAATATTGCATACTTTATGAATTTTAACATAGATATGAGTACATAACTACTATAAACATCTAGCATTTCGAACATACATTGATAGGGTTGGATTATGTTGGAGGACCAAGCAGTAAAGTTAATTAATCCCACAAATCTATCATATTTTCTCTTTAAAGAAAAATATCTTTGGCTTGGTGAGATTAAAATCGTGTTGCATTCGAATGGCCTGGTGGGTTAAAGTTATGTTGCCTTCGGATGGATTACATTCAAATGGATTACCTTCAAATGGCTTGGTAGGATTAAAGTTGTGTTTCCTTCGAATGGATTACTTTCAAATGGCTTGGCGGGGTTACATTTGTGTTACCTTCGAACGGATTACGTTCGAATGACTTGGTGGGATTAAAGTTATGTTTCCTTCAAATGGCTTAGTCAGATTAAAGTTTTGTTGCCTTCGAATGGATTACCTTCGAATATCTTGGTGGGATTAAAGTTGTGTTACCTTCGAATTGACTGGTGAGATTAAATTTGTGTTGCCTTCGAATGGCTTGGTAAGATTAAAGTTGTATTGCCTTCGAATGAATTACCTTTGAATATCTTGGTGGGATTAAAGTTGTGTTGCCTTCTAATGGATTACCTTCGAATGGCTTGGTGAGATTAAAGGTGTGCTGCCTTCAAATGGATTGCCTTCGAATGACTCGGTCAGATTAAAGTTTGTTGCTTTAGTTTAATTGTTCCAAGTTTTTATTCATTTTTGAATGGAAATACTTAGTTTTGATAAGATATTAATGGAAGCAAGAATATATATATATATATTGAAATATAAAGTTGATAAAAATAAAGATGACATATTATGATCTTATCTTCCATTATATTTCTCCATTTTAGAGCTATCAAACCGCCTTAGTAGATGTCTAAAAAGAATCTTTGAAGAAAAATGTGAATACCTCCAGTTGTGATTGCCTCCAGTTGTGACTTTGACTAAACATACGATCCTCATCAGAAGTGGCAAAGAAACCTGGTTTAGCCTGGGTAACAAATTGATCACTTAACAAATGATCAGTACCGTAATCTGCCGATCCCTTTACTTTCCCTTGATATTTTTTCCTTTTTCATTTTCCCTTTCTATCCATTTTCTTAAAATACTTCTTCATATGTGTTGAGGAGCAATCTGGCGATGGTAAAATATGATATAAGGGTAGTTTTGGAAGTTATTGGGTTTGTGTGGTATTAATTTTATAGTAATAGATAAATAGAGAAAAAAGTTGCTTGTATTTAATAGCTACAAGGATAGTAGATGAATAGCCAAAATTCATTATACAGGTTTTTAATTATGGACCCTTCAACCCAAAAAAGTATTCACTCAAAACTATTGTAGGATCATATTCTAATCCCCCTCATTAATCATTTATCACATACCACTAATCATTTACCAAAGACCACTTACCCCTCTCGATAAGCTCGCTCTCAATGGAACACTAAAAAACCATGCGTTATACTAAATTATCAATATCTCACGACCAACACTAAGAGTTTGATTTCCTCGAGCACTAGACTTCAAACATCGAAGTGGGTCGGGATGGCCTCTTCGGACCATAACACTCCCCCAAATGGATCAGTCGGATCCAAAGGGAAAATTCTTCTATGAGTTAAGATGATTAGTTTTTCTAAGTTGATAGCCTCTGAGACGTATAATGGGATTCATAGTAAACCGTTTGTCTCTAAGACGTCGACGTTATTGCTCGATAAGCCTGATATTGAATCCACAAACCATGATGTGGCTGGGACAGATATGAGTGATAATTCCGCAAATATTTTTGAGATCTATAGAGAGGGAAATTATGTGGTTGCCAAATCAAATAGCTAAAAGAAGATTGGAATAATTATGTGCTCCCTTTAAAAATATGTGAGGTGTTGGGGAGCAATATTCGTCACATCGACACTCGATATCGTATTGTCTTATACAATGAAAAATACAACTATTATTCTGAGTAGGACGCTACGAAGTTGAGGGTGCGTTGAGAGATCCCAAAATCTATTAAATTATATATATATTTTTAGTAATAGGTTGTTAATAAAATTATTTTATTTCTAATTTATTTTTTAATATATAAAAATTATCAAATTTAATTACTAAAATGAATTTATATATCATTTTATATATTACAATAGTTACATAATATATTTAGAGAATAAGACCATATAGGAGTTGAAATGCTTCAAGAATTGTAATCTTGAATCCAATTATCTTTCTCATATGTGCACGTCCCAACTTCAACCATAATGGTGAAAGGTCCGTCGGCAACCCCGATATGTCACAAACTCACCGTGACGTCCTATCCCCGAAGTCTCATCTCCACCGGTCAATAATATCTGCCAAAATTAAAGCAACCTCAAAGATTTATAACAATCCGCCTTGAGAAACAAGATAAGCTAGATAATGATTTCCTCACTATTATTCAAAGCAATGTACCACAAGCCCAAGGACATAGAAACCTCCTCCCAAAATCTGATCAACTCTCAACCCTAAGAAACAATCCTATATTTGAACAAAGTTCACCCCAAACCAATATTGCACAACCTGCAACAATTAGATAACTCAACATTACCTTTTAAATCATACGCAGACACTACCATGATACCAACTATTTTTTTTACTCATAATAAGATGAAGATCAAAGATAATGGTGAATATAAATCTATTTAATTTTATGAAAATAACAAATAAATCATGTTTTCAACTTTTAAACATACACTTATTAGAAAGTTCTAGAATGATATGCCACAAATGTCTAAAATACGGAGACTATTTGGTACTTTTTGCTTTAACGGTAAGGTCAGTCTTGTATTGTGGGATCCAAGACACGTAATGATTGAACTCAACTTACAAGAATATATAAGAAAGTTGTAGACAATGAACATATAGGTCATTGGTCATCATACTATGAGAATTCTTAACTTGAATTCCCACTTACACCCTAAAAAAGAATCACCAATAACTCATATATGAATTTCATTCCCTAACATCCCCAAATACTTGTAAAATAAAGATACCATAAATGTTATTTCTAAGGTAATTGGTACCCCTTATTGTTTAAGTATAAAATAAAATAATGTTCAATTATTGTATGCTATGGGTTGAGCTGGACATATATAAGAATATATTGAGTAACGTTTGGATTTGTTTTGGAGAAATAGATAGAACTGGAAATAGGTTAGATGTGATCATAGCCTAACTATTGCTTTACTTGTCTTCATTTAGGCCATAAACAAGCTGATTGCATAATATTTTTGTCAGCCAAAGAATAAGAAAAACAAAATGATCAAATGTTAGCCACTACCAAGACTTCCAAGCTAATTGAACAATGGATACCTAAGTTAAAATCTATAATTGTTAATAAAGGGATTCAAGGTGATATAGTCAGAAATAATAAGGTAACCACAC
The DNA here is from genome assembly GCA_036936605.1 of Limnanthes douglasii subsp. nivea. Lineage (NCBI taxonomy): Eukaryota > Viridiplantae > Streptophyta > Magnoliopsida > Brassicales > Limnanthaceae > Limnanthes > Limnanthes douglasii. Next base: position 82,432,620 of record JAUPFV010000002.1, on the reverse strand, counting down.
TTCAAACACCAGAAGTAGTCAATCTATAGAAAGATTCAAGTGATCAAGATTCATCAGCTAAAAGCTTCAATTCAAAACAACAACATCTTTATCCTTAATTATCTTCTAGTACTAGAAAAGGGTAACAATATAATTCACCAACAATACTGAAAATATTAGAGACTTACTTGAGATCATAGATGCCGAGATTATTGATGCTTTGTATACTATTAAAACGAGAATATTGTTCTCTGCCAACAATGATCAAGATATATTATAAACATATATTGCTTCTCCAAAACTTAGAAACACGATAGTCTTCCATCATCCTCTAAAGATACAATAGAAAATATTAAGCAACAAATAAATAAAGACAAGTTGAAACCTCCTAAAAACCATAATACCACCAAAACAATTCACTATATAGGGTATGTCAGGCCTAATACTGGCTCATCAAAATGACAATTACAATTCTATATTGAAATGTAAAAGTATTGGAAACAAAGTATTATCTGTAAACTCAAATATATCATAAGATCTGAAAATATTGATTTCTTAGTTATCCATGAACACATGATTATTGAGGTTAATTTAATCAAGACTATTAGACTACTTGGTTTTCATGATGGTCATGATAATATTTCGACCATGCTTTAGTTATTTTATAAAGATGAGTTTATATTCAAAACTATAACAAATTAAGACCAACTTATCCACCTAAAGGTTAAACATACAAATCTTGATAGTGACTTTCTCGTATATGTTGTTTACGTAAAGTGTATAAAAGATCAAATAAAGTCTTTTGTGACAACTTAAAAATGTGGCTGATTACACTAAGTAATGGATATTGATGTGTGATTTTAATGTCATCACTAACTCAAATAAGAAACTAACATGCAATACTCTACGTTTGAGAAGCATTGGTGGGTTTAGCAACATCATCAATGACTTTCATTTGGCTGAAACAGGTTATATTAGTTCAAAATATACGTGGATCAATAATCACAAATAGAGGCGATTGGATAGAGTGTTATACAAAACTGCTTTATCTCATTATTTTGAAAACACTTTTGTCAAACAGTTATTTATAACATGATTTGACCGCACCCCATTATGTATAACTATTTATGACTCTACCACCATAATAAAATCCTCATTCGATTTACAAAACATGTGGATTATATATCCTTAGTTCTTAAACATTGTTGAGCAACGTTAGAATGAAGATTTGCCTGACTTGCCACTCTAGGATTTTTGACATAAATTGAAAAAACTAAAGATCAAGCTCAAGACTTGGAATAAGAAGTTTTTTATAATAAATTTAATTTTGCACACTCAGAAGAAGAAGTTTAAATTCTTTGATTTTTTTAAGAAACAAATACTTTAGAAGATAAAATTAAGTTAGATAAATTTCAGGCCATTCACTTATAACTCTTGGCAAGAAAATAGTCTTTTGGGAATAAAAATGCCATGTTAATTGGATTGGAAATGAGGGTAAAAATACTATTTCATTTCATAGTTATATTAAAAAAAATGAATAAAATACATATAATATTGGAAGGCAACAACTTGATTGAGGATCCTCTAGAGTTGGATACTTATGTTGTAAATCATTTTAAAACTCTTAAAACAAATAAAAAATATCTTAAAGAGCCTCGAGATATACAAAATAGTATTCCTAAGATTATTACCAATCAAGATAACATGAATCTAACGGTCTTGCCTTTTAAAGATGAAATATTTAACTATGTTAAATCCCTGAATTTTAATAACAATGTGGGCGTTGATGGTTTTAACACAAAATTCTTTCAAACTGTTAGGTTATAACTGCTAAAACAATCCGTCCTGCAATTAATGCTTTCTTTAATGGTGATAAATCTCATAATGGAAACTATGCAACTACAATATGTCTTATCCATAAGAAGGATTCATCTAAAATAACGATTTCAAGCCAATAAGTTTGTCTATGGTTTTAACATGATAATATCTAAAATTTTGTATGACAAATTATCAGCCTTGCTACCCAAGACTATCACTTAAGAATAAAGTGGGTTTTTTAAATAAAGGAATATTCATGACATATTCTTCTAACTTAAGAAATTACCAATGAATTAAACATAAAATGCAAATGTGGTAACTTGATAATTAAAATCGACACGACTAAAGCTTTTGATAGTCTGTCATTCTCATTCATACTTAATAATCTAGATGATTTTGGATTCCAAAAAAGGTTTATTGACATAAGAATAAATTTTATTAACGCATTATGATTCCATGTTATTATTAATAGTGAAATCAGATGTTACTTTAAGTCATTTAAGGGTGTTAGACAAATGGAACCAATTTTCCCTAGTCTGTTCATCTTAGTTGATGAATTTTTTATAAGAGGTCTTAAAAATATATTTAAAGCCAATAGTGGTATAAGATTTAAAGCTAGCAGTTTACTGACCTTGTCTGACATTTGCCGATAATTTTTTCATATTTGCAAATGGCTTGTCTTCAAACATTAACAAAATCAGCAAGTTCTTGCAAGAATACCAGATATTTTAAGACATACAACAACAAGGACAAAATCATCTTCATTAATTCTAAAAGAATACTTCAAACAAGAATAAAATCAATTAAAATTTAAAATGGACTCAAGCATGGTAGTTTACTTATTAAATGTCTAGGTATTGATGTTCATTCAAGAAATAAAGCAAGTTATTTCGGAAATTTAGTTAACAAAATCATATCAAATATACAAGAGTGGGACAACAACCTTTTATCATTTGGAGGAAGATTAACCCTTATTCACTCGGTTCTCTTGCATATCTCTACTTATCACTTGTAAAATATAATATGACCTAAAATAGTTCTAACTAGAATTGAAATGTTTTGTAGTGTGTTTCTTTGGAGAACTACTAAAACCAATAAAACTATAACCTCGTCAATTTCGAGGAACCCGTGCAAACCCTATAAATATGGGGGGGGGGGGGGTTTAAACATACGAAATTTTGGAAAAATTATGAATACTTTCTCATGCAAGCTCTGGTACAAGTTTAGAGAACCCAAGAATCTTTATCCAAGTATATGCACAATATATATTGTTTTTCTACCATCTATTACAAGTTCAAACTACAATAAAAAGCTCAAAAACCTATAAAATACTACTAAATATAAGACAATTACCTGAAGATTTTATATTATGGAAACTTGGTAGATGTGGTATTGAATTTTTGATTGATAAGTGATGTGAAAATAAATCTCTTAACTTTAAATGGTGATGGTAATAACATTTGGTATGATAAATAAAATGTAAACAATTATTGGCTTCATGGTAGATGGAACTTTGATAAGCTACATTATGTTGTTTTACTCTATAACGTTGGACATTAAATAAGCTGAAGAATATTCAATAATATGGTCTATGTTTGAAAACGAGAATTACAATACAAAAGGTATATTGAATCATATAATAGATAAAGGTATAAAATCCACGTTATTCAAAAGAATATTGAACAATATCACTCCAAATAAGTGTTCATTTCTTCTCCAGAGGTTGATGAACAATTAGATCTCAATAAATACAATTCTCCAACTAAGAAAAAACTCTTTAGCTTCTAAATGTCAATAGTATAAAAACATTTAATCAATAAATCACTTGTTTGTACAAGCTCAATAATAAAGCTTGTTTAGAAATAGTATTATCCTAAACTGGAAACCTTTTAAAGCTAACAGATTCAAGCTCAATAATAATGATTCTTGTTCATTAACTAAAGAAGCTAGTAGAATAAGTCTTATTATGAATAATACTAGTGTTATCTTAACAACACTTGGTAGTTACTATGGTAAACCGACCTCTATCATTGTTGAATGCAAGACTTTCCTCGAAGGTCTTATTCTTTGCTATAAACTAAAAATCACAAATCTAGATATATAGAATGATTTAATATAGTTTTAGTACTGTTAATGAAACATAAATCTCCGTGTTTTTACTAATATATTAAAATGTTGTAGCAAACTTATCTCATTTAGCATGAGTATAAATCATATTTACAGGGAGCTAATACTGCAGCAGATTGGTTGGCAAAGTGGATACATAAATGCAAAATCAAGCAAAACCTAAACTCTTCTCAGAATCCTAATCAATAAGAGCTATTGCTCATGGATAGTTTAGAAGTGGGTTTTATAAGAGAACTTACTTGAGGTATGTAAAACCCTTCCTTTCTTCGTTATTAACTCTACTCATAGATTTGTCTTTATATTCATGATCGAAATTTCAATAATAAATCTTTAATATTCCAAGCTCAAGCAATTTTGCTATGATACTAATAATCTTCTAAGCATGTAGTATTACCCGACATATTATATTTACAGATTTTCAATCAATATAGACATCTCAAACTTAGCTATGGAGCCGATCTCACCTTCATAAACCAATTAAGAAATATCAAATATAGAATGAGATAAATTTAAGCAAGGATTTCAACTCCATAAAATAAAGAGAAGCTGAAACGATCGATACAAATATTCAGTTGAAAATATCAATTACTATGTTATTATTAAATCAACTAGAAATTAAAAACCTACACGTTATTGACATTTTGATGTATTCTCCTTGTATATAATCCAATAGAGCTAAAAATGTAGATGAAGAAGACGTCTCTTGGTAACTTCAAGGACTCTTTGTCATCAATCACTCAACCTAGATTTTTTATTTGATTTTCAAGGATTTGATCTAACCTCTAAAATATGATTTTAATTTTATGGGTATTTCTAAGAATATGACAAGTCACTATAACTTCGTACTCAAAGCTCCAAAGAAGATGAATTTTAGACATGGTGTGAAAATTAATTCAACTTTAGCACCATATAACAATTATATATCAATTTTGGGTCTTCGGCCTATATATTATATCAAGTCCAATTTATGTTGGTTGCAACTGTAAAAAAAATTAAATCAATAAAGAGTACTGTTTATTTAAAAAATATATAAAATAATAATACTCACTGCATATAAAAATAAAATATATTGATTATTTCAATAATTTTCATTACCTTTTAATCATTTTTTGTTTGAAATATATTAAATAAAAATAAATATGGTTCTTACAAATATATGGCATATACCCCAAATAGTAGCACTAAGAGCGGAGAAAGAAAGAAATTGAAAGAGAAACCAATACTTGGTTGAATATGTACAACAAACCAAAGAAGGAGCACAAAGACCAAAAAGTTCGACCCCAAACTTGGCTAAACAAAAGCAACAAAGCAAAACAAAGGTTATAAGATTTGAATGAACATAAAGACAAACACAGTTGTGACAGAAGGCGAGCAAGGAACTTCAAGCCATAAAGGAAGGCGACAGTTACAATCAAACATGAAACAAAGTCAAGTTAGAATTTTAAAGGGACTTTATGGGCAAAAAACCTTGGAACCAAGAGATCTAAAGCAGAAGTTATAAAACATGCGATATGATACTGTAGAGGCGAGGGTTAGAGATGAACTAACAATTCTAGCATTCCTCTCACAAAAAAAATGGTATACACCAAAGCAGGTTCGCCAAAGGTATCGAGATCTAAAAAGAGGCCAGTTAAACGCCTAATGGATCCAAGAGACCCAATTGGTATTGTAACTCAAAGAAAACCCAAGCTTGGAGCTGGCATAACCCCAAATGCTTTGTGTATAACTACAGTCCTATATGATATGATTAATAGTTTCTGAAGCAGATAAAACATAGTTTAGAGGGTGTTAAAACCTCAAGTCTGAAGCTTATCCTGAATGGATAGTTTGCCATGGGTGGCGAGCCAAAGATTGAAGAAATATCAATGAATATTAAATTTATGCCAAACTAACCCCGCCCACCCGACGCAGATGACGAGTGTACGAATGACATTGTAGGTGTCCTTAATAGTAAACTTGGTACTTCATCTTTTAGTAATATAGTAATAAATATTATTAAAGATAATGTTAGGAGGCGGGAGAGAAATGATGAGATGATTAATCTCCTATAAGGTTCGACGATTTCTGGCAGCAGCAGACCTTAAATGAGTTGGAAAATTCTAGTGACCATCCCAAATAAAATTGAAAACCTCAACATTACACCCTGGACGGAATCACGAATAATATTATGTCCATAATGATTGACCAACGAGGTTGAGAGCAATCAAGGGTCAAACCAAAAAGATGCATTCTCCCAATTACCAATCGCGATCCTATACAAATTGCGAGCCTTAGGCCCAAGATTTAAATTTTTTCTTGAAGTGCATGAGGAAGAATAATCAATCTTCAAAAACCATTTTTTTTTCTTTAATCTTCTCGAAGTAAATTCAGTCACACGAGATTGAGTTTTCGAGTTTACAAACGATGGATCACAAGTGTTTGAGGACGACTGCCTGATTTCATATTTTTAGGTTTAAAATCCCAAGGTCACCCTCAGACACGAACAAGGTTACAGTAGACCATGCCACTTTAGTAACTATAACCTTCATCTATTGGCCAGACCAGATAAAACGACAGAGAGACTGAGATTTCTTTAAGAACTCTAGCGGGGAGAATGAAGATCGAAAACCAATAAACCTGCCCCGCAAAAAGAACCAATTTAATATGTTAAATTATGCCCACATAAAAGAGGTGTTTGGAAGTCCAATAGGAGATATAGGTGGTCATTTTGTCAATGAGAGGTTGACAATCATTATGAGAAAGTCTACCCGGAAGGAGAGAGACTCTATGATACTTAACCGGGAGGGAACCTTCGTTAAATCCAATGATATTGATCAAATTCGTTATAAGAGTAAGGCTAACCCCATATAGGAATATATGGCTTTTGAGAACTAACTTTAAGGTCAAAGAGAACAAATAACTTATTAAGACCATCTTTAATAAGATTAATGAAGTTAATGTCACCACAAAAAAATCATTAGGTCATATGCGAAACATAGATTAATAATCTTAAGCTTATGTCATTTCATGTGGAAATTGAAGTTCGTATTAGAACTAATCTCCTTAAGAATACTGGAGAGAACTTACATGACCATGATAAATAAGGAGGGGGGTAAAATGTCACATTGTCGGAGACCTTTTCTACCATGGAAATACCTATGAGGGTTACCGTTAATTTTAACAATTTAGGATGGGTTGACGATACATTGAATGATCCAATTGATCATATTCTCCGGGAAATTCATGGCCACCAAGATATCAAGGATAAAATGCCAATATATATTATCAAAAGAATTCATAAGATCAATTTTGAGAGCAACCCTTGGGCCCGTAGAATTAGTCTTATAACCCTTAAATGTTCTTGAGAAATAAATATATTGTCCATAATATTACAGCCAACCACAAACGCCGATTGAGATTTGTTAGTTAGATAAGAGAAAAAAAATCCTTAATCATATATGTTAGGATCTTGGAAATAGTTATATAAACCACATTGTAACACACAATATGCTTAAATTCCTCGACAATAGAGGGGTAATCTTTTTTTAGGGATAAGAGAAATAGTGTGACATTCCAAGAAGGCTCAAGACGACTCGTATTAAAGAATAATAGATCCCGTCACAAATGTCTTTACCGATGAGATTCCAAAGATGCTTGAAAAAACCTCATTAAATCCACCAGGCCCCGAAGATTTATTGATATCAATACTAAAAAAAGCCCTTTAAATTTCTGCACAAGTAACAAGGCGGACCATCAATGATCGGTTATGAGAATTCACTTTGGTATAAATAAGCGATGAGATACGAGTGAACCCTAGATAGCCATTGAAGGACCTAAAGCCAAAACGTTAGAGTAATAATTAACTAAAATGCTTGCCACCTCGTTAGAATAAGTGGCGAGGTCTCCGTTACTATTAGTGATAAAATATAATTTTATTTATATTAATAAGGTTTTTGAAGCTGTTGTGAAAGAATTTAGTGTTACAGTCTCCAAGCTTGAGTCAAGTCTCTATAGAAGGATTCCTCAGCACGACTTAACGATATATATTTGGAAGAAACATCAATCTCGAGTGAGATCAGAGAAGGATTAAAAGGGTCATTAGCTAAAATGGATTGAGCAAGAATAGTTTGTTTTGAGCATTTACCACATTCGCGCTAATGTCACTATAATCTTTACGATTGAGACCACAGAGGGAAAACTAAAGACGAGTTAGTTTTTGAGAGACCGATCTCATACCATGAACAGAGATCAGACGGTTCCAAAAGGAATACACCAGATCATTATAAGAAGGATGAGTCTGCCACATATTAAAACACTTGAAAGGGTTTTTAATACGCGACCTTGGACAACCTAGACTAAGTTTAACCATGAAAGAAGAGCGGACCAAACCAAAATGGGTCATAGATATAAGAAAATGATCATCGCATATACTATTAACGAGAACTAGGTCAATACGAGAAACACCGGAGTTTAAAAGGTTTTTATTGATTAAGGTGAAGTAAGAACCATAAAATCGAAGGTCATTCAATTCACACTCATAACAACAATGGTTAGACTCATCACTCTCACCCTAAGAGAATAAGTTAGAACGCCCATCGAAATAACAAATATTGTTGAAATTCTTAAAACAACCCACACAAATAATCGCATCATGAAGCCGAAATTGCCACAAGATCGGCCCAAAAAAACGACATTCGAGTTCATCAGAGTGATATTTTTTTATCTATTTAAATAGAAAAGTGATATTCTCTTTTATTTAATATATATTTTTTTCAAAACTTTTACCCTGTTAATTATTAAAAGTAAAACTAAAAAATAAAAAAATAATAATATTTAGGTTATGAAAATATGAATTTATACGCTATTAAAATTGAATATTTCATATATTTTTATATGTTACAAATATTATGCCGATAATTTATGTATAAAATATAAGTTAAGATTTTATCGTAATTTACCTATGTGTTAATTCAAAAAATAAAAACTATCTATGTTTATACCATTTTTTTTATTTATTTATGAAAACAATATACGAAGAAAATAAAAACAATCTCTACAATATCATAAAGACGCTTAACATTAATTTTAATGTCACTCTTTTGTTTGGTTTAACTTAGAAAATTAAAGAGCTTACGTGTCAGTCACCGATTCCTATTCTGGAACACGAGGTTACAAACATCATTATCGTTTCTCTTCGTTACATCAGTCGGTTAACTCTTGGTCAATATCCTAATATTCAGGAAATATGTCTTAATTAATAAAATATATTATTTTTAACAAAAAGGAAATGATTTTCCGACAAAGAAAAAGAAAAAAGAAAAAATAGAAATAGGAAATACCCTTTTACGAAAGAGAGAGTGTAAATTTACCACTGCCTCATCCCACTGGTCTGTATTTAATCTCTTCCCTTGAAATGGTACAAAACCCTAAAGGTTCTTCACAGCCGCCTGATTGATCTTCAACCCGTGAACTTCTTTCTCTCTTGTCTTTTTACACTGTTGTGTGATTTTATTTTTTATAAACAAAAATTATCTCTTACTGTGTTTCTGTTCTTGAACACTGTTTCGTGTTCTTGTTTGTTTGGTGGCGATCTGGTTCTTGTTCACGATATTCAGCTGCAGTAGATACTTTTATCTCGTTTTGATTGTGCCTTAATGGAACTGGTAATTTAAAGTTTTGATCTTTAAGCATCTGGCAGCTGTACATAAGAAGTTTTATGTGTGTAGCAAACTAGGAGAAAGTTTTGATTTCTAGGGTTCGTTAGTATTTAAGACTTGATTATAACATCTGGGTAGTGATTAGTTTTAGGGGGTGTAGTCAGGAAAAAGAGAGAGGAGGTATTCGATAGAGTTGGGTTTCTTTTCTTGTTCGAGAAATGCTATCTGAGCTGGGTAGGCGACCTATGATTAGTGGAAACGAGGGTTTAGATGACGATATTCAAAACGAATTAGGGTTGTTGCTTCTTGAACAGCGTAGACAGGGTCTCGTGGATGACCGGGAACTCAATTTGTATAGGAGTGGTTCTGCACCACCAACTGTAGAGGGTTCACTTAGTGCTGTAGGAGGTCTATATAACGTTGGTGCCCCTTATTCAGAGTTCGGGGGAGCTAAAAATCATAATGGGTTTTCCTCTGAAGAGGAGTTAAGGTCTCATCCTGATTATGTCGATCACTATTACTCTAATGTCAACTTAAATCCTAGACTTCCTCCTCCTATGGTGTCGAGAGAGGAAATGAGGATGGCACATAGACTGAAAGGAGGGAGTTCTCTCTTGGGTGGGATTGGAGATAGGAGAAAAGTGAACAAAGGTGATAATGATAATCATGGAAATCGATCTTTATTTTCCATGCCACCAGGTTTTAATTCGAGGAAGAGTGAGAATGAACTCGAGATGGAGAAAGTAAGTGGCACGGGTGAGTGGGGTGGTGACGGACTCATTGGTTTAACTGGTGTAGGCCTTGGAGGCAAACAGAAGAGCCTAGCCGAAATGTTTGAGGTGACTGACTTTTACTTGGTGGTTTTATCTTGTCATTTTGTTTATGAATTTAGAATATACACGTTGCATAACTATTATAGATGTTGTGTGTGTCTTCTAGTGCTATAGTTGATGTTGCTTTATTCTCTTTATTTTAGAAATGAATCGAGGACCAACTTCGGTGATATTGCTTGCATACTTAGTCGATATAGATCCCATGTGCAATCTGGGAGTTATGTAATGCGTATGTAGCAGGTTTTGTTTATAATTTTCATCTGATTTATTTAATAACTCAACATTGTATTTTATCGCAAATCTGTTAAAAAATTGCTGGCCTTTAGTATTAGGCATGCCGTCTCTTTGTTTGGAATTACTGTGGATTTGTCATGATCTGTAGAGTTTTGTGCATATTGTTGATTCTTTCATGTGCAGATACTTCATCTGTAAAGCTTTGTGCATTTTGTTGATACTTTAATGTGCAGATATTTCATCCGTGATTGATTTGTTTGGATGTTACGTCAATTCTTTTTTTTATCATGAGATTGTTTTTCCTTTGTTTAGGTGTGTGTATATAACTTTTGTCAAAAGTGATTGTTTTCTCCTTATTTGAGAACGTTGTTGCTTTTTGTTTATAGAATTCTTGCCTTTTTACTAGTTCTTAAGCTTGTGATACAGTGCTTATGTAATATCAAATTTGTCATTTTGTTGTAGGTTGTGCTGCTTTTGTTTGATCTTTTACATATCTTAGCGTTGTTTATGTAATCTCTTTCCACTCAAATTTGAAATTGATTATATTTCTTGTTTTCCTGACTTTCCCGTTATAAGTAAAATCTATATTGCTTTATTTCTTGATTAGCAATCATAATGGGTTTCGTTTATCTGTTGAGTATTGATTAGAGAAAATATTGCTTTAGTAATCTGGTATGTTCCTTTTTTAAAAAAAATATTTTTTATAAAGCAATCACGAGTATGATAAATCAGGATCTTTTATGTTATAAACCTTCGTAGTTTTTATCTTAATCTTATTCATATTCAGTTTTAGAGTTGCAATTAGAACTAGGTTTCGTTTATCTGTTAAGTATTGATTAGAGAAACACTTAGCAGTATTACCAAACAATCTATAACTTTTTCTGCAAATCTATTTTTTTTGTTTGCTGATTTTTAGGGTTTTGTTGTTTAACTTATTAGTTGGGGACCCAATAACCGTTAACCAGATATGATAATTGGTAAATCTATTATATGCAGGATGACATGGGTCGTGCAACTCAAGGACACTCTTCTCGTCCTGCTAGCCGAAATGCTTTTGATGATAATTCTGACCTCAACATTGCCGCTGAAATGGAGCTGGCTCATATCCACAAAACTATTGGACCGCCTACTCCATACACATATGCTTCTGTTGTAGGAGGAGGTGCTTCCTTATCAAGAAGCACAACTCCTGATCCACAACACATCGCTCGGGCGCCAAGTCCTTGTTTGACACCTATAGGCGAAGGGCGGATCACGAATACTGAAAAACGAGGCATCTCTAGTCCAAGCTCATTTAATAATAATGAGTCTAATGATCTTGTTTCTGCTTTGTCCGGTATGAATTTGTCTGGTAATAATGCACTTGAGGAGGAAACCCCGGACACACAAATCCATCAAAATTATATGTTTAACAACAATCAAATGAACCAACGTGCGTTTTTGAAGAAATCCGAATCTGGGCATCTCTATAATGGCGCTGGATCAGAAATGACTAATTCTTCCTTTCGTGCTGATATGCCTAAGCAAGGTGTTTCTATGGGTGGCGGCAACTCGTACTTAAAAGGATCGCCTACTTCAACTCTTAACGGTGGAGGTGGTGGTTTCTCTGCCCCATATCCACATTTGGACAGTCCAAACTCGTCCTTTTCCAATTATGATTTAAACGGATATTCCTTAAATCCAGCTCTTATGTCTATGATGGCTAGTCAAATTGGAACTGGCAACCTTCCTCCTTTATTTGAAAACGTTGCGGCCGCATCAGCTATGGGTTTACCCGGGATGGACTTGAGAGGACTCGGGTCGGGTCAAAACTTATCCGAGCATCACCTCAATCGGGCAGGGAGTCAATTACCTTACGTCGATCCAATGTATCTGCAATACTTACGAACATCTGAATATGCTGCTCATCTTTCAGCCCTAAACGATCCAGCAATGGACAGAAACTTCATGGGAAATTCATATTCCAATTTACTAGACGTTCAAAAGGCTTATCTTGGATCTCTTTTGGCTCAGAAGTCACAGTACGGTATGCAAATGGGTGGTCCTAAATCGGGCAGTTCTAATCATCACGCCTATTATAACAGTCCTGGATACGGTATTGGCATGTCTTATCCTGGAAATTCCTTACTTCCAAATTCTCCTATGGGACCCGGTAGTCCGATGAGACACAGTGAGCTAAACATGAGGTTTCCGTCCAGCATGAGGAACTTGGCCGGAGGAGGTCTTATGGGTCCTTGGGATGCAAGTTGTAATATTGATTCTGGGTTTGGGTCTTCTTTACTCGAAGAATTTAAGAGCAATAAAGCAAAATGTTTCGAGCTTTTAGAAATCGCCGGTCATGTTGTCGAGTTCAGGTGCTTATTATTTAATATTCCGTCCATTCTTTTTTACTTGTCATTGCAGTGATAAAAAAATTATTCACAAAATAAGTGTTATTCAGGTATATCAATAAAGTTTTGTTCAAAACTTTCCATCTTTATTCTTCTTTTTATTGATTTCTTTAATGTAAGTCTTTTACTTTATTTGGAAAGAGAAACGAATAGTGTAGTATTAGTGTTAACTCTAGCATTGAATTGTATGATTCTTTATAATTGTGTGTCATCTTTATCAACTAGTATTATGGAATGGATGGAGTATACTTTCTAATAATTTATTACTTTGTACTACTATCCTAAAATATTTTTTTGTACCTTTATTTAATTTTTGGCAGTGCGGATCAGTATGGGAGCCGATTTATTCAACAAAAACTTGAAACTGCTACCATAGAAGAGAAAAACATGGTTTATGCGGAAATTACACCTCATTCTCTTGCTCTAATGACGGATGTGTTCGGTAATTATGTGATTCAGAAGGTATTAATATTTTTCTTTTTTGGCACTTACATTATGTTATTTTATAATATTTATTCTATCAATTCACATCTTATACGTCACAGTTTTTTGAGCACGGACTACCTACCCAGCGAAGGGAATTGGCTGGAAAGCTTTTGGGTAATGTTTTGACGCTTAGCTTGCAAATGTATGGTTGCCGTGTGATTCAGAAGGTGAAGACTTTTTCTTTGTTTTCTGCTTGGCTTTACATTATTCTAAGTCATTAATATCTTCATTAACGAGAGGAAAAATATAGAAGAAATGCTTTTATTGAGATGGTTGGTCCCAGTGGAAAGCCGAAGAATCGAAATAACTATAAAATATGAGAGTTTAGTTTTTATATTTTACTTTTATTCTCACTGTTCTTGAAAACCCTTTGTGTTTTTCTATTTGTATAGCTCACGTTTCCACTTCACTAATCCTTCTTTATTTCTAAAAGTGTTTTTTTGTTACACTCCAAACAAGTTTTGAACTTTTGTTAATATTACTAACTTTTTTATATATGCTTGTTATATAAGCTATCTTTTTAAAGTCATAAGTCATGCTCCAAACAACTTCGAATAACCGTCTACTGTTCTTGAATATTCAGGCCATAGAGGTTGTGGATTTAGACCAAAAAATCCAGATGGTACAGGAACTGGATGGTCATGTCATGCGGTGTGTCCGTGACCAGAACGGGAATCATGTGATTCAAAAGTGCATCGAATGTGTTCCCGAGGAAAACATTCAATTTATTGTTTCAACTTTCTTCGATCAAGTTGTGATTCTCTCTACCCATCCATATGGGTGCCGTGTCATACAGGTAAATATACCTGTTTACTTTTTGCTTTGATGAGGCGGTTCATTGTAATAATTTATACTGTTATTATTATTGTTGTTGTTTGTGGTGGTATCATAGAGAATACTGGAGCACTGTATGGAGCCGAAGACGCAAAGTAAGGTTATGGAAGAGATTTTAGGTTCGGTTAGCATGCTAGCACAAGATCAATACGGAAATTATGTTGTTCAGGTTGGTAAAAGATTTCTAGAGTACAGTTTTTTGTTTTTCTTTGTTAGGTAACATAAAGCTTCTGTAGAGATCATCTAGAGTTCGTTTTTTATTTTTCTTGTTACGTAACATAATGCTCTTTACAAATTCTCCGACTCCCATTATCTTTGCCATATCTTACTTGATTCACTATTATATCGAACTGAAGGAAATATGAAGATTTTGACTGCTACTCTTTGATATATTGAATTAGGAGTGGATTGGACTAATAGGTACATAAGATTAAATGAGGTCAACTCATTAATCCTGCCATTAATAGTAATGATAAGTCAGTCACTTTGGAGTTATGTTTCTTTGTCTTGTTTCAAAGTTTGTCACTTTCGATTATAATTGTTCTTGTTTTGAACAGCATGTACTGGAGCACGGGAAACCAGAAGAGCGATCGGTAATAATAAAGGAATTAGCTGGAAAAATAGTTCAAATGAGTCAGCAAAAGTTTGCCTCAAATGTTGTTGAGAAATGTTTAGCTTTTGGTGGCCCAGCCGAACGTCAGTTGCTGGTGAACGAGATGCTCGGAACTACTGACGAAAATGAACCTCTTCAGGTTAGTAGCAACACAGATTTGTAGCGGTTTCGGAAAAAAAATTCATTCTGTGCATAAACATGGGTCTTTAGATATAAAAAGTTTGACTAATTTTTTAAAATAGTTTGGTGAGAAACCTTAAACAGCTTAAAAAATATATTGTTCTTGACGTTTTTTTTCTCTTATTCTTCTTTCACTGGTTGTCCTCCTGATTACAAGTTTAGTTATTAAAACATGTTCTTTTATTGTTTTAGCAAACTGCCTCTAAAAGTAATGAAATAGAAAAAATAAGTCAAACTTGGCTTATTGTCAAGCACATACATATGTGGGTCCAAAAACCAAAACCGTAGGGGTGGCTCAGTTGTATATATTTTTCTAAACCAAGCCATTCCATCAACTCCAAAAACCGACAATTTCAAATTGGTTTGGACTAATTTGGGCTATATATGTAACACTTTTAATCACGATTTTTTGCAATTTTAAACTGTAGGCAATGATGAAAGATCAATTTGCTAACTATGTGGTGCAAAAGGTTCTCGAGACTTGCGAAGATCAGCAGCGTGAGCTGATTCTGTCTCGTATTAAAGTCCACCTGAATGCTTTGAAGAAATATACTTACGGAAAACATATTGTCGCACGTGTTGAGAAACTTGTTGCTGCCGGAGGTAATTTTATATAAACTCACTTCGCATCTGTGTATTTATGGGTGGCAAAAGTTCTCCATTCAGCCGCCTTCTTTTTAAACCTTACGAATGTGATTGATTTTAGTAGGCACTAATTAATTTGACTTCTCTTACAAATCTAACTTTTTTTTTGCTGCGCCATGAAAATAATCTTCAAAGCCGAGACGAACTTCTCTACTTATTTACATACTACTACTTCCAATATTGTATTTCATCTGTTTTTTCCTGCGTATACTAACCCTTTGTCTGAAAATCTATGCAGAAAGGCGAGTTGCTGCTCAGATCTTAAACAAGGCACAATTCGTGTAAGGAAAAGAAAGAAGTTGTACATCTAACTTGAGGCTAAACTGCGAGCTTCCTCTTTCTTTCTTCCTCCATTACATTCAAACACAAGAAAACACCTTGCCTCTCTTTTACAGGAACAGGCAAGTTCCGGTTAGAGAAATAAAAGTTTGTTTCTTTGTACCTCCGCGATAAAAACTTTGTACATTGTGTAGTCTTATGGTCTATTATCATACATAAATAGATTTTTAACGAGCTGTTGAGGATACAAGCTGCTTGGGAAATTTTATGGCCCAAAAACCCCATTGATAATATGAGGTGGTTTTTTTTTTAATATGATAATGTGTGACGGACTGTATAAATGTGGTCATGCTTATGAGGGCTGTTTATGTTTAGGTCAGGTTAAGAATATCGGTTTTAATTGTATTCTCTTATTTGATTTTGTTTTCCTATTTTGTATGTTTCTTTTTGGTATGATATATCATATGCATGTGTGGCGGTGTTCGAATTCCATGCAGGGTTCTAGTAAGCGAACCTTGGTTTGAATACTTTCATCCTCCATGAATGAAGTCTCGCCCTCCTGTTGGTTGGTTGGTTTTTGGATACGACCACCACAATTTTGTGAAGGTTGTGCCAACACAATTAATTTTCAAAACTGATCATATATTTATTCCAGTTTGTTGTTGTTAATAAATAATATTGATGTAATTATCTAAATAGTAATTATTAGTATTTTGTAAAAATATATATATGTTAGTTAACATTCAGCTAAGATTTGGAGGGAGATGAAAATTTAATATAAAGTCTAGCGGTGATACAGCTTGACAAAATGAGGTGAGATTCTTAGTTAGAGACTTAAACCTTAAGTCAGGGGTTTAATGGTTGTCATCGAACTACTTAGGCCGCAAGTGGCTTCTCGTTGAAAACAGTTGAAGGCTTATGGTAATTTTATGATTGTATTTTGATAAGACTTATCATTTATGTTTTTTTTTTCCGTATTTCGTCTATCTTCAATTCTATTTTTTAGTTTTTTCTCTCTTGCACTTATAAAAAAATAAATATAATAAAATAAAGACTCGTGTAATTAGAAGTTGCTATGAGTATAGCTATAGATATTGTAATCTAATGTATTTTACTCTTAACAAATGTGTATGGCTCCTAATCTGAAATCTTTTTTAATTTTAAAGCTCTAATTTCTAGTTTGCTGTTCGATTTTGTTCTTTGTAAATGTGTTTAATTCTCATATAAGAGAGGATGAGAGCCCTGTAGAAGTGTCACATTGTATCTGGCTACTAATCCCCTTTTATAGAAGCTAACATTTCAATTACTTGGTTCGAGTCAGTCTCACTATCCGGCATTATGATTTTTTTTCTGATTTGTAGAATATAAGACCATAAAGAAGAATACGAGTTTCAACAAGAGAAGATTGCTATCCATATGTTCTTTTAAAGATTGTGAGTATTTCATGGGTGAATCCATTTGAGAGAAACATTTCATGGGATATTAGATAGGTGGTATATGCATCCAAGTGCTGAAACAACATTAGTAATCTGACTCCAATGAGATCCCTTTAGGAGATTAGTCATGTTAAGGTTAGGTAGCAATCTTTCTATCTGATAAATTATAAAGTTAGCGTTACAGTTATGACTTAGGAGGTACTAACCTGTATATGTACATATTTGTTACTAGACCAAAACCAGTTCCCGACCATGGGTATAAGGGTTATGTCTCTAGATATAAAGATTCACAATTAACAAATAATTGTTGGAAGAGAGGAAAGACAATAGATTATTTGAATGTACTTAGCCCAAAATGTGTTTTGAGTTCTGAATCAATACCACACCTTACACGAGTAAGCTGTTTGGAGGTCTTTGATGATTCTCATAATATTTAATCCACCCTCTACATAAGGTTTACGTAAGTTAGACCAACTAGACTAAATGATATTAGAAATAGTTTCTGAGTTTCCCCACGGAAATTTATTACACATGCCCTCAATCCTTTGAAACACGGACTTAAGTAGTATATTACTCTAAATGTGCTAGTTTGAGAATGGAGTTAAATGGCTTGAATTAAATTTAACATTTCACCAAAAGATACCTTATGTTCGTGGCTAATTTTTCAAAATTCATTTTGTTGAATGCTATCAAAGATTCCAAGGTACTTGAGAGGGGGGATGTTGTGATAGAAACCAGTGATGTTCTCATGATCTTGACTCTTGTTTGAGGTATTCCTATAATTGTATATATGTTCTTTTTATCTTTATTGATTACGTGACTAGATATAATTTTGTTGTGGTTGAGAAATTTGTAGACGACCTTAACATTTGAAGTTGTCTTGCAAAATTAGTAGATTATCTGCAAATGCTAAAAAATCTATTTGCCTTACTTCATTGGTTGACTTGAAGAACCCATCTACAAGGATGAAAAAGTTGGAGAAATCTATACTATTTATGATAAGGCTCTGAACTCTTTTGTCAAAACCAAAAACATCCATTATCTTGATAATAAAACTGAAGGACAACCTATCAAAGGCCTTTGACATGTCAAGTTTTAGCATAATGTTTCCCTCTCTCATTTTCTTGTTTAAATCAAACGCTAATTCTTATGAAAGAAGGATGTTGTCATGAATATTTATTCCTTTGAAAAAATCCACCTTGCTCATCAGAAATAATTTAAAACAGACAATACATATCCTATTGTTATGGAACCGTAGATATAATCCTGTTCTATATTGTACAAAGGCCGATGGGCCTGAAATCATTCCAGGATTGAGGCTAGTTTATTTTAGGAATGTTACATATAGAGGTAGCCTGGATTCCACGAGGGATATGGTAGTTGTAGAAGAAAGCAGTGATGGCCTAACATAATTCCTTGCGGATTATAAGACAACAAACTTGGAAAAACTTAGTTGTGGATCCATCTAATCCAACTGCACTTATAAGGTTTAAGGATATTATTATGTCGTGTATCCCATTTTCTTTTGGTAACTCCATGATTTTGAAGTTTTCTTATTTTGTAATTAGTCTAGGAATGATATCATAGGGGTCCTCATATTCAACTTAAGTAAAATGATCAACAAGTAAATATTTAAAATGGTTTGTTGCTGATATTCCTAATTCTTTTATATCATCAATCCAATTACCGTTTATCCATAAACCTTTAATATAGTTCATCTTTATTTTTGCTGACGTAGTAGTGTAAAACTTTATACTTCCTATCACCATCTTTAAGCCAACTTATGTGGCTTTTTTTCTTCTATTAAACCTCATCTCTAGCTAGTAGTTGAAGGTTGAGAGCTTGAACTTTGGCCAGGTTTGTTCCATTTTTTTGATTTTGAGAGACTTGATAACAACCTTATATGAATTTTTACTTCATCTTCAATTTTAATAATAGCTTCAAACACATTACCAAACACCTCTTTATTCTAAGCTTTGAGCTTTTGTTTTAAACTTTTGAGCTTGAGCCAAAATATGTGAATAGGTAGGCCATATAAGACTTCAGACCAATTTTTATTTACCATATTAAAAGCCGATGGTGTAAGGTACATGTGTTTGGAACTTAAAGGATGATTTTCTCTTGTTTTTTTCCAGTTGAAATAGCAATACTTAAGAATGAATGACCAGACCCTGTTCTAATAAGGTGTTTGATAGTTGTGTTGTTGAAATAATCAACCAATTTAGGATTGAATATGACTTTATCTACGCGTTTCCAATTTCTATTGTTTGTCCTGGTGTATTTAGAGCTTGAAAACCCAACATCTTCTAGGTTACAGTCATGCAAAACATCATTGAACTCCTCCATACTTCTTAGATAGAGAGTAGAGCATGCTAGCTGGTAATGAGGACTAGTTACAGCGTTAAAGTCTCTCATTATTATCCATTCATCTACATGAGATGAAAGTTTCCTTAAGATGTCCCATAATAGAGTTCTTTGAACTCTTATACATTTACTTTAATTCATAAATATCAAAACACATTGACAAAATATAGTAAATAATGTTGAATCTTAAGGCACTTAAGATCCACTTACATATTCAAGGCCTTTTTCCACCATATTTTCAACTCCGGGTTCCAACTCTTCGACTCTGGAGGCTACATGCTCTGGTCGAGTATACAATAACACCGTTATTAGGGTTGGGTTTATGGTTGTTTTGGACCTCTTGTCTAGTAGGCTCTTTTTCCCCTTGTCCTTTCTTAATTGCGTCCATAATTTTTGTACTTGCTACCCGGTTCCTGACAGACTCATTTCCTCCGATTTCCACAAAAGCTCTATCATCTACACTCTTTTTTGTCTCTGACTCTTGTTGAGGAGATTTATGTTCAAACACTTTTTCGTTTCTTGGTTCGTGTGACATCGCATCTCCCGTCTTGTCATGTCCGTCCAGAACTAATGTTGCTCCTGTACTCTCGTCCTCTACCACCATTTCCTCATTCTTAGCAGGTTCCGACTAATGTACCATCCTCTCCGAATGTATCATTGACAACAACTGTTGTAGGAGATTTTGTTTGTACGATTTCCATACTCGTTGGTTCCGACTAATGTACCACATGCTGCATTATCTCCCCCCGCCACCACTGGCTCATTAACTACGACTACCTTTTCCTATAGCACACCCACTCCATCCTCTGCCACTATATCATTTTCAACGATTGCTGCAGAAAAAGTTGTTTGAACCACTTCTTCGTTCATTTGTTCCTCTAAGGTAGCAGCTGTCTCCTTTACAGGTTTGTCTAGTACTACCGTTGTTGGTGCACTATCGGACTTCCCAATCATTGGCTCTCGTAGAGTGGAGTCTGTCATATGTTCAAAAATTACTACATTTGAGGTGCCTGTGTTCTACCCCTGCACCACTGCTGGTTCATCTTCGTTTATATCTGCCTCCAATTCTGCAGGACAATAGTTGTACTATCTGCCTGCACCATCCTACTCACATTGCCCCCTACTGTATAAACAATAGACTGAGGTTGTACTGTTTCACTGCATTGGAAACTAACATCCTCAACCCCATGCTCATCCGCTACTTCTACTGACTTTGCCCCTTTCAATTCTGCTTTCCCCATAATATCAACATTCTCTAGTTCTGTTTCTTCTTCCGCTGTATCATCCACCTCATCATCTTCGACAACATAGACTATTTTTTATAACAGTCTATCCTCTTCGATATGTTTCTTCCATAAACCATTTCTGCTAGATTGGTAAACAATAGTTTTAGGTTTTACCTTCTCAGTTTCCTCCGCAGCCAACGGTTCAGGTTGCTCCTTATCTTCACAACAAAATGACATTGAAAAGGTCTTCACAAGTGCAATATTTTCATAATCTATGTTATTCTCTGCTACATCAAACTTTTATTTTAACTAATTTAACTCTCTCTGCAGACCTTTAATATGTGGCAACACTACCATGTTAAATATTTAAGGTTAATTTTTAAACATGTCGTCGCCTACACAAGCATATCAATACATACTTGTATTTTATCAGTGCTAGTGAAATTCTTCAACCTGTTATTTTGAACCGCGTACCCGTACGCCCCACTCTTCTTTCTTACTTCCATATTGTCACGCAAAATTGAATGTGACATTCCGATGAAATTTCTAATACTGGACCTACGCATCGCTCTCTTTCTCTTGCTCTTAGATTTGGTTGGACTCAAGTTCTTCTGTACTAACATATCCTGCAGTGGTAGTTCATATTAATCTTGTGTCGTTGGCAGTGTTGGATTATCATCAAATCGTGGTTCATTGCCACTTCTGGTTGTAGAAAGGGGTGATCGATGTCTATGACTGGTTCTTATCTCAACCTAGGATGATTTCTTCTGCCTTTTTCTTATTTTATGTGCCACCACCTTCTTTCTTTTCTGACTCATTCCCTCATTCGGCGGTGGTTGTCCTTGAGAGCTCCCACCGAAGTCCACGCATCCAAATGCTTCTTTTTCAGCATTTGTCAACGACAACTTACTCTTCAAAACCTATTTAATCATTCAAGACCAGTTAAAACTACGCTAGATAATAATTTACGTGAATGCGATTTCATGTACTATCAGTTACATGAATGCAATTTTAGTGTATGTTTCATTGCGATTGTAAGGTATTAAACCATTGCTAGATGGGTGGGTATATTGGCGTTGCGATTTACTAGTGTTAAAATATTTCTAGATTATAATATGACTCTTGGGGCGATTCTTGAATTAAATCACTAATAGATAAATGCATAAATGATAATGCTAACTTCTGAGTAAATGCTACATATGTTTTAAAAATTTGCTAGATAATACCATAGATGATAATACTAGATTATTTTTACAACATTGGTAGATAAGATCATATATGATAATGCTGCATTAGTTTTAAAACATTATTTTCTTACTTGCTCGTCTCGTGGCTTGCAAAACATCTTGATCATATCTATGGTTGTCTCCTCACCCTTCAGTCCCCATCTTTTATAGCATCTAGGTATGATGTCCAGCCTTGGTATGTCAACCCTCATCAACGTGTGCTCCATAAAAAGGGCTATATATAAAAAAGTAAACATTCGGCGCTGGTTTTAAAAACTAACATAATAATATATACTAACATACTTACGAATAGAACAACAACGCATCCGATAACTCTATCGGGATTTCTGGAAAGAAGACATTTTAAGGGATCGGTGTAGCTTCTCAACTATAGCTCTTAACCAATCGTAGTCGTTCATTTTCATCATGTCCTCGACGTAGAACACTGCTGTCTAACCTACTATATCCCCTGAAACTGAGAAGAACAGTGTCGAGCAAATGAAAAGTAGCAAAAGACGAGCAACGTCCTTCGTCTCATCCTCCCTTCTATCCCTAACTGCTTTCTCTATAGCTTGCTGCAAAACAAATAAAAACATGCTACATTAGTGCATAAATGCATCAATGATATAATATATGTGTGAATACAATTACTTTTATCAAAACATTCGATACATATTTGTCATTTGTCGGCCCGCTTTTCCGAACGCGAGGACTCAAAAAATATTTTGCATCAACCTAGACTCATTCTCAGCACCTTCAGTGAACCGACCAATGAATGCCCTAGCGTTATTGAAAGGCATCTCCTTCGTCCCGTGTTTCAGCCCAAAATGGCCTTCACATCTGTTTTAGTTAGCTTCACAAACTTACCTCATATCTGAAAGCCTTTTCCTTCATCGAGTAAGTACTTTCAATTTCATGGATCAGTTTATGAAACTTTTTCATCCTCAATTCCTCCTTCCAGAGGTCGAACGATGCTTTTAAAATGATATAGAAGGGAGTGTCTCTAGTCGCCTCTATGTGTTGGACCGTAACAATATTTCGTCTAAATTTTTTTATGATACTCACTAAACCAGACCTGTAGAACACACCGTTGGCAGTAATGTTGCCTGCACAAAACACCATTGAAATATATGTTGCCTTTAAACTACCACTGTAAATCATAAATCGTATATGCTTGTTATACATACAAAAAAATTGATTGCGATTTTCAGCAACCTAACGCCCACACCATGTGATTGCTGATAAAAACTACTACATATTGCGTATTACAAACAACAACGAGCCACATTGCGATATCTATGACAAACTTTCAAAGCTGTATCAACATTGCGTGTTACACGTACCACATATGTACACATTGTTAAACGCTACAAACAACAGACGAATAGGATGCGATTTACGTTTATACAGACATGCATGTCCCATGAAATCGATATTCTATAAGCAATTCCCTAAACAGACTAACAATACATCAACAATGAACCAATACTAATCAACACAAATAAAAAACGACGAAAGAAATATCACCAACCACACGCATAATTGAAAATCAAACCCATAACTGAATATTATAACAAACCCACAAATTCTACGTGACAAACAGAAATAACAGAATACCAAGTGTTTGAATACATAAACTCAACAAACATAACGACATAAACAACTAAAACATCTAACATCTTCATTAACATCGTTGTCGTTAATCATTTCAAATTTTTTTACCTGTACTTATCTATCGACATCAGAACAAAAATTCTCACCGGCGTAGAAAATTAGGGCAAAAAGTGTTTGAGGTTTTCACCGGATAAACTTATGGTTGTCATCAGCAGTTTCGCCAGTCAACAAGACGGTTGAGTTATGAAAATGATTTTATGGGTCTCCTGTATGGTGTTTCGTGTCTCTCTGTTCAAAATTAGGCAACTCAAATTTGAAAGCCAATAAAACCCAAAAGTCCGGCTTAGAGAGGAAAAAAATATATTTTAACCTAAATAAACCTAATTATACCCTTGGCACCATCCTATTTTCGAGTCCTAGTTTTAGTTTGTAATTGAATACATGAGAAGATATTTATGGATAGTTTTCTCTTTATTGTCATATATATATATATATAAAATTAAGTTTGGCCAAAATAATAAATTATATTTAAATTTTAAATTTAACTTTTTAATAATAAAACCATTAAAAAAAGTTGTTAATTAGTTTTTAAAATTGTTTATTTTATAAAAACGATATAATAAAAATTTATATATAATAAAACTAACTGTTTCAATATCTCATTTGGATTTCAAAATAGTTATGAAAAATTAAGGTAGGAAACGAGTGGTTAGTGTTTTTTAATAAATGTAATTGAAATACTGTTTTTGTTTTACATAAATTTCAGTTTTTAAAATCAATTAAGTATTTTTTTTTAAAATTTTACCAATGACTTTTTAATATAGGGAAATGACACCCTAAGTACCTATTGGCCAAACATATTAGTATTTAGTACCTAAAAATGAGTTAATGCTCACTTAATACCCATCTCAATAAAACAATTCCCTTTCAAAGCCTAATTTTTTTAATACCATAACTACCCTTAACCTAGTATATAAGCCTTATTCTGAGAATTAATGGGTATTTTCACCCAATCATCAATTTTGAATTTTGAATTTTGAATTTTGAATTTCGAAACAGCCTCCACTCTCAATCTGTCTTCTCTTACTTTCTTTTCTCTCTCCTCTTCTTCTCTCCCTCCACCTGCGAACCTACTATACCCATACCAACCAAAACCGCCGACGATTATCCCCATACCAACCATCACCGCAGATTCTTGTCGTCTTCATCACCCACCCAAATCAACTCCAACACTAAAACCGCCGACGATTATCCCAACCGTCGTTGAACGAAGGACCTCTCATCACCGAGGTCGATATGGGTGCCGACTCCTCCGCCCCACCGTCCGTGTCACCGCCGTCCAGGCATCTACAGTCTTCTACGACACTCCTGCGACCTTAGGTTTTAACTTCATTTCCTACCTCAGAATATATACCTGTGTTTGTACTACTGACTTTGATTTGACGAAATATGTAAGTAAACAGATAAGACAGAGAGATTATTGGCGGAGGCTGCCAGTTACAGAGCTCAGCTTGTGTTGTTTCCAGAGGCGTTCATCAGAGGCTACCCGCGTGGTTCAAATTTCGGCGTTTCGATCGACAACAAGACGGCTAAAGGAAAAGAGGAGTTTCGCAAGTATCATGCTTCAACTATTGATGTTCCTGGTATGAACGCTTTATTGATGATACTCCCGGATTTGTTGATTTTGTTGGAATCTAAACTTAGATAGATGTCTTTCCACAACTGATTTTGATGCTATTTTCATTTAGTAATATATGTTTAGCAACTTTGAGGTAAATTGATTTTGGTTTGCAGACGATCAGAAATTGTATTTGAAATGGAAGATGAATTCTAGTTTTTATGCATTTTGGTTTCAATTTGGTTTACATTCAGTTAGTTTCATGGTGTTCTTGTGATTGATAGAGAGTAATGTGAAAAGGCTTCGATCCGGGGTGTCTAGATTCTCATATATGTATCCTTATTTGACCCAGACAGGAGCTTCTGTTGTTCTTGACGGCTTCAGCACCGTCGTCGCTTTCTAGTCCCCCAGCTCCACCAATGGAAACACCAGGACCAAGAATTTCTGGTGTGTCTCCCGGTCCATCGACAACACAAGACTATACGGTATTCCATCAGGAGGAGAGGTAACGACCAGCCAGTCCCGGTATGGTCACCGTTTCAAATTAGGACACAACAGGAGGGCTTGCGATGCTTCGTTCTGAACTTAAGTTCGTTTTTATTATTATTTCTGATATCATTGGATAAGCACTCCTTATCTTTCGATTTGTATGTTTTGAAACTGTTAATATTACTTCGTACAACGTCTGGTTGTATCGTTAATTTTATTCTTTACCAGTGTTTGATATTGCTAGATTGGCTATGATTACATTGCTAGATACTTGTTATATCATTTGTAGTTGCATTGAAATTAAGTTTCTGATGCCATATTTCTAGATATGTGTATATGAAGTTGCTAGATACAAAATTTTCCAGACATGAATATTCCACTAACATGAAGTACATGGACGTCCTAATCAGCATCAAAGTAATGGTATATGGGTTGTAACGAGGTTGATAGATACAGCCGCATATCATTGCTAGATACCTTATAACGATAATAGTCTGATAGATACGAAATATAGGCATTGACTAGATACTTGGGTATAAGTCTGATAGATACAATATGTAGACATTGCTAGATACGTGAATAATAGTATGATAGATACGCCATATAACATTGCTAGATACTTGAGTATACGACAGATAGATACAACAATTTATGTATAATCTTTTAAGGTTCACATCCACCTGATAGATTAGTTATATTTAGTTTGCTAGAAGACTTTAGATTCTTCCCTTTGTGTTCCATCTCAAACAGTAATGATCCACCCTACGAAGTAAGATTTAAGCCAGCATCACAGATTTTCCTAGTGGTTGCGATTCACGACTAATATAGCCTGCTAGATTGGAGATAGATATATGACATCGATATTGCTAAATACGTGGTTTTGTGGTTGCGATTGCGGTTGATTTATTTTAGTCGTTAAGGTTCACATTGTTTTGATAGATTAGTTATCTCTAAATTGCGATTGTGAATCCTAACTGCCATTACAACTGCTCCACATAACTTCTTACTATCAATGTTTACGTGTAGCATTCAAATCTTAACCAAATTTTTTAAGACAAACAACACAAATACTAATAAAACCATAACATTAATTGGAACATCAGTCAATCCATTACATCTTCCAAATACACCAACCCTCTCAGGCTTTATAGTTGGTCCATCATTAATATGATATTGCGATTTACGCCTATTAAACACTGCTAGTTATATAATATTTGAAATTTAAAACCACAACTATATATCATTGATAGATGCAACACTTTTTAGTTGTTAGATACGACATATGGACATTGGTAGATATGAAATATAGACATTGCTAGATGCAGCACTTTTTAGTTCCTAGATACGACATATGGACATTGATAGATACTTGAGTATAAGTCTGATATATATGAAATATAGACATTTCTAGATACAACACTTTTTAGTTGCTAGATACGACATATGGACATTGATAGATACTTGAGTATAATTCTGATAGATATGAAATATAGACATTGCTAGATGCAGTACTTTTTAGTTGCTAGATACAACATATGGACATTGATAGATACTTGACTATAAGTTTGATAGATATAAAATATAGACATTGCTAGATGCAACACTTTTTAGTTGCTAGATACGACATATGGAAATTGATAGATACTTGACTATAAGTCTGATAGATATGAAATATAGACATTGCTAGATGCAGCACTATATAGTTGCTAGATACGACATATAGACATTGCTAGATACATGAGTATAAGTCTGATAGATACGACATATAGATATTGCTAGATACGTGATTAATAGTCTGATAGATACGAAATATAGGCATGGCTAGATACTTGAGTATAAGTCTGATAGATATGACATATAGACATTGCTAGATACGTGAATAATATTCTAATAGATACGAAATATAGACATTGCCAGATACCTGAGTAGAAAAACATTTCCCTTGGTAGAAATACTATTAAAATTGCTAGTAAAACAAAAGTTTGTTAATAAGTTCAGATTAATTGTCTAATACGCCCATCCTTTGTTAACTGAATCATACATCCTGCTCCAAAAAATGAATTACATACTACCATCGTTTGTTTGTGTTTCGATCATTCAGGAAATGCTTAAATATTTCAGCTCTTGTTTCGGCAGGCATTTCCTTTCCATATTCCAGAGGAACATACCCTTTCTGAATGGTGTCTTTAGCGTACTTACAAACAAAAACACCGCAGTCAAGGCTCCCCTTCTCTTGCTGTGGGATATTTCTTATTGTCTTTATTTTGTATCCACCTTTTACATGACGGATGTATTTTTTCTTCATGCAATATGCCAACTGCAAAATGAAGTAATTCATCGTTACATTGCGATTTACGATGCTATGTCATTGCTATTTACTACTACTGTCATTGCTAGATACAGTACGCCACATTGCTAGATGGGCAAACCAAGAGCTTAGGAACAACTCTAATAACACATTGCTAGATACGTTACTATGGGATTGCTAGATATGGCCACAAACACTTTCAATATATTATTAACATTCAATTTTATACCAAGTTCAACTAGCTCGACAACAACATCGAACTCACTTCAATGCTACATTGCTAGACGTTACCAAGTTCAACTACTACATTGCTAGACATGCAGTGCTGACAGTAAACTAGTCGCAGACATTGCTAGATACGGTAAAAAATATTGTCCACATTGCTAGATCAGTACAAAATCTCTGCATATGCACAAAAAACTACCTCAACTCTATACGTTGCTAGACGTTTGTACTTCCACCAGCCGACATTGCGATTGTAGGCTAAATGGAATCTAACTAGTGCCATCGATGTTGTCGGATGACACTATCGACACTAACAACAACTAACTAATGCCATCGTGCCATGTTTAGTGATCACTCTTTCGGGCTTCCCAGCCTTAATACATTTGTCTAGTGATTTATGCAGCTTCTCCACGATGGCTCCAGACCAGTGATAGTCGTTTATTTTTCTAGATTCTCCACGTAAAGTATTGCTGTCCACCCGACGACATCACCTGACACTGAAAAGAACAGTGTCGAGCATATGAAAAGTATCAACAGCCGAGCAACATCCTTCGCTTCGTCCTCCCCTCCTTCCCTTATTGCTTTCTCGATCGCTTCTTACAAAATAAATAACATCATACTAAGAATACAGCAAGAACAATTGAAGGCAATTACGCATACTACGACATTGATATATATAAATCAAGACATTGCTAGATGCATATTCCTCAAAACCAAGATACTATTATACTGCTAACACATTGCTAGATACAATATACTACATTGCTAGATACGTGCATACACATGCCGATTATCGTATCATGCTTATATGCCTGCAACATAAACTCAAAACAAATACATTTTTATAGATTAGATTCACCTTTATCAGTGCATTAGAAACTGATTTGTCGTTCGTTGGCCCGCTCCTCCTTGTCCGTGGACTCAAAAAGTATTTCTGCATTAGAATGGAATCTAGCTCGGCTCCATCAGCGTACCGACCGATAAATGTGCCTGTTTTATTCATCGGCATCTCCTCGTTTCCGTGTTTCAGCCCAAATATGGCCTTCACATCTTTCGTCGTCAGCCTTACATGCTTACGTCCTATCTGGAAAGACTTCCATCTCACTGCATTTATACATTGCTATACGTGAGCAAATTCATTAAACAATAAAACTAAGGAGCCAACATATACATTAACAATCGAAGACAGCACTGGTCCAACTAACTCAACAACAACATCGAACTCACTGCATTTATACATTGCTATACGTGACCAAATTCATCTACTACATTGCTAGACGTGCATTGCTGATAGTAAACCAGTTGCAGACATTTCTAGATACGCAAAAAATACAGTCCACATTGATAGATCAGTACAACATATCTGCATAATCACACAAAACAACCTCAACTCTGTACGTTGCTAGACGATGCTAAACGTTGCGATTTCAGGCAACACAGCCTCTAACCAATTGCCGTCGATGTTGTCGGACGACACCATCGACACTAATAACAACTAACCAGTGCAATGGAGCCATGTCTAACTACTTAGGGTCGACGGACACTATGTACACCAACACGATTTCAACACCAACAATTAACACTAAATCCGTACGTTAAACGAAACGACAGTATCTCGCCGGAGAAAGGAGAAGTGTTCAATACCTAACTGCATCGACAATCAAGACTCCGGCGATTCTATAAAATCTAGCCCAATGCTCACTGGTTACTTACATTCACAAACACAGAGAGTAGGGAAGACGACGACCAAAACATACCTGTTCGACGGAGACGGAGGCGGAGGATGGTGGACTGTCGATGCTGTTACGGCGGCCGGAACGTTCGGTATCGGGTCAACAGTTACGGTGGCCGGAACGGTTAAGGAAGACGGTTGAGTCGTAGAAGTTTTGTTTCGGTTCAAAATCGTCTTTTGGGTTCGCTCTCGTTTTTCGTGTTCTTCTCTCCTCAAATTTAGAAATGTGAAAGTGGAGGGAATTGGAACCCAAAAGTCAGATTAGAAGGTAGAAAAAGTGGGTTTCAACCAAAAATCCCTCTTTTATACCCTAGAATGTATTTTTGTCCAAAATGTGGCTTTAGGTATTTTATGAAACTAGTCTAAAAGTGGGTACCATTTTAGTATTTGAAAGTTAACTAGGTATTTATAGGTACTTTCCTCTTTAATATATGTATATTATAAGATTATTTGTTTTAATATAAAATTTATATTTTTACAAATAATACTCCTAAAATAATAAATATTGGTTAGTCTTTTGTATAAATCTAATTTAAAAACTGCTATTGTTTTTTATTGTGTCAATATGAATTTCAGTTTTTAAAACTAATTAAATAATCTTTTTTTTTGAAATTTTATTAATAATTTTTCAAAATTTTGTCATTTAAATAAAAATCTACCACATACATGTATATTATAAAACCACTTGTTCAAAATCTAATTTATATTTTTATATTTTATTTCGAAAATAATAATAATAAAAAATATTGGTTAGTTTTTTAATAAATCTTTTTATTTTAAATCTCGGTAATATAAACCATTGAAAGAATAATTATCGATTGGATCAAATTTTAATTTTTAAATTATCACTTAAAATAAATTATAAAAAAATAAAAAATTTTCCGTTATAGATTATTGAGAAAAGTACGAGTAAATACCTTCTTAACTATGTAATTACCCTGCAGTACCCGTTTTTTGGATAATGTCACTTGGTACCTCGAACTGAAATTTGGACAAAAATATCACTGACCAAATATAGGCGCGCGCTGGTAAAAAAAAAAAAACCTGTTACAATTCTCAGGATGCGAATTGCTTGCAAATTCTCAGGATGCGAATTGCTTGCAAACTCTGAGGATTTCTGAACGATTCTCATGATAAGATGCGAATTGCTTGCAACTCTCAGGATTTCTGAACGATTCTCATGATAAGATGCGAATTGCTTGTAACTCTCAGGATTTCTGAACGATTCTCATGATAAGATGCGAATTACTTGCAAAAAAAAACAAAACTGGTACAATTCTCAGGATGCGAATTGCTTGCAAACTCTCAGGATTTCTGAACGATTCTCATGATAAGATGCGAATTGCTTGCAACTCTCACGATTTCTGAACGATTCTCATGATAAGATGTGAATTGCTTGCAAACTCTCACGATTTCTGAACGATTCTCATGATAAGATGCGAATTGCTTGCAAAAAAAAACCTGGTACAATTATCAGGATGCGAATTGCTTACAAACTCTCAGGATTTCTGAACGATTCTCATGATAAAATGTGAATTGCTTGCAACTCTCAAGATTTCTGAACGATTCTCATGATAAGATGTAAATTGTTACTGGTGAAATTTTATTTTTTAAAAAAATAAAAAAATATCATCAATGGATCTAGTTTTGTTCATTTTTAAAAAACAAAAGTGATGGTACTTTCATTTATTTTTTTCGAGCTCCGGTTCGAAAGATACAAATCATTTAAAAATAAAATTAAAGGAAAAGTAAGAAAGAGAAGGAAAGAGAAATTTTGGTTACGTGGCTGTTCATGAATGGTGAGGGTAGGTTCATGAATGGTGAAGGTAGTTAGGGTATTAAAATAAAGATAGGTACTATGTGATAATTAGGTAGTTGAGTTGGGTATTAAGTGACAATTGATCAAACTTTGGGTACTAGATGACAATAAAATAGTTGAGTAGGTACTTTTGGTACAATTTCCCTAGATGATTTATACGTATATATTTAAGTTTAAAACATGGAATTTGGAGACCAAAAATGATACAAACCTTAAAATTTTAGTTTTTAAATGGTTTATAACCATGATAATAAAATTAAAACTAAAACTATATTTTCTCTAATAAAAATTAAAATAAAATTAAAATGAACACGTGATCAAACCCAAAACTAAAACTAAAAATAGATTATTTATACGTATATATTTAAGTTTAAATTTTTTATTATCAATTTTATCCGAATTAAAACCAAATTGATAGAGCATGTAACAGTAAAAGTTAATTTTGTCTAAAAAACTTCATTAAATAAAGATAAAGTAACATCAAATTTGGTAGATATATCCTAGTACTAAGGATGAGATCAAATATTAAAGGCTCTTAAGTCTTAACTGCTGTACAAATAATGATTAATTATTATCAACCCTTTTCAAGGGAGAAAAGATCTAATACCCATAATTTCAGTTACCAACTGTAAATAAAAATTATAGAAAAACACTCTCATTATAGTTACAATTATAATCTATCACTACTATATTTGAGGAAGGATTATAGGAAAACACTAAAAATTATACTTAAGTTACCGTGAGATTATATTAAAAAACTCATTATTCATTATTATCTTTACATTAAAAAAAATATCTAATACACAATCTATACAACAAATGATAAAACAGTAATCATTGTCATTACATTACTATATCTGAGCTGACGAAGCTTTATAATTTCTTTTAATTACTAATCATAATTACAGTCCTGTTTTCTTCCATAATTACATTCTTATTTTATTCGATTTATTTTTTACCGAAACCGTAATTATATCTACCAAAATATTATGACATTCTTGAGGTCATGAGTTCGAATCCCTCTACATACACTTTCTTGGTTGAGTCTCTGTGTGGTTTACCTTCTAGCGTTGGTTTGCAGGCTATCACGTCAGACTGAGGGTTTACCCTGTGCGCACTCATTACACTCTGAATAGCTGCGGATTTCCTCCGAAATATATATATATATATATTATTTTCTAGAACAGCCAATATAGTATTTTTATTTTTTATGTTTTTATAAACCTTTCTTTATATTTATTATGTCAGTACTTTTTCTAATAAACTGAAGAGCGTGCATTTTACTCCATCCTCAACCTCTCGAAAACCCAACAAAAATGAAATTTGTTTTCTTTTAATCAGCGGTCAAACAAAGTAATTTAAAGGTTTAAATTAAATGAAGAAGTAGGGATTAAACCTCAGGGTTCCACACCATCGCAGAAGAGAAGAAGCCATTAGCGAGGCCTCTTATCTCTAAGCCTTTAGGTTATAGGGAAGACGATGACGATGATAACATAGCTGTAAAGGAGATCGAGGATCAAAAGAAAAATGCCCTTGAAGAAGATCCTTCGGTGTTTGATTATGATGGAGTTTATGACAAGATGAATAAACATCAACCCTTTTTTAACTTATGATTGTAGCAAGACATAAATTAAAATAAAATAAAAATATATTTTCTCTAATAAACTAAAACTAGCACCTCTGTATAATTATTATCCATGATCTAATATTAAATCTTAAAATTAATTTAATATTTTTACTTATCACTTCTACCACCACCATTACCAACCGGAAGATACACAGATCCATACTTATTTCTCGACCAATCCACCGGCTGCAACATATAAGGATTGGAATTAAATCCATCACCTCTTCTATAACCCACATGTCCCAAACCCGAACCGGCCACCATATTTCCTCCAAAAGAAAACGGTAAGGGTAACTCCATTAAACCGTTGCCACGCGCCACAGCACCACCACCGCCATTTTCATTAAGACTCTGCGGCGGAGGTGGTACAGACGAGAAAATATGATCCGCCGCCGTTGTTGACGGCGAAGGAGACGGACCGTCTTGCATCCGTTTGAGGTATAACCTGTACTTCTGTAAGTGAGACGCTACATTTTCACGGGTCAACCCGTCAACATTCATCAGCTGCATAATCGTTTTAGGAACCGCTTTTTCGATCCCTAAGTGACCGACGACATCGACGAATCGTTTGTGTAACTGCGGTGTCCACACTAAACGCGGCCGTTTCGAACTCCTCCCCGACGGATCGGACTCCGCTTCCTCCGCGATTGAACCACAAGCACCGCCACCGTCTTCGTCTTCATCGATCCTCCTCGATTTCTTGAAATCCGATCCCATAAGTTCCTCCTCCGCTAAATCCACCACTGTCTCCGCGAATGAAGGGGAATTATTGATTCCCTTATGGACGAGAGAGGAAAGAGTAATTTCCGACGCACGATTAACGTCGGCGGGTGTACGAGAGGGTTCGAAAGGAATGGTAAAGGCCAAGGCTAGATCTGGTGAGATTAATATGTGAGATAAGGAGGGTAGATCGTCTCCAGTGGGTAATCCATTTTCCCAATCCAAAACCCTTACATCGTCGTCGGCGTTGTAGTCACTCATCGTCACTTGGTTTCTTATCATTTTCTATGTGTCGTTGTGAACTTTATTTGGATTTTTCTTTTCCAAATTTAGACTCTTTTGGATCAGTCAAGAGAGATATGCGGTAAAGTCTGTTTGGGAATATATAAAATTTACTCAATCTTAAATTATCACTTTAAAATATAGAATAGGCTCAATTTTAAAATATCAGTTAAGTTATATGTAGTTTAGACCGTTAGATTTTAAAATTTTCATTTAATTGGTCCCACCTAGTCCACTCTAAATTCTCTTAAATTAAATTACTATTTGATTTTCAAATAGTTGTTAGCTAACTAAATTATATAAAAATTAATATTTTGAGATTTATCAGTTTTATAATATATCCTTCTAAATAGAAAAATCATTCTCAAATGGCAGACTAAGATAATGACAAGTAATCGTAAAAAAAATTTGAATAATTAGTATAATAAAGTTTTCAAATTTCAAAATCAGATCCTTTTAGAACAAAGGTTTTACCTTTATTCATACAGCGTTGCTTTCTTTGAATTAATTTCAGAATCAGATAATCAAGGTTTTATGGGTTCGATTCAATTTTTTTTTTTAATTTTGTTTTTAGAATGCAAATAAAATGATTTAATTTTTATTGATTTTCATTTAAATTAATATATATATATATAAATATATAATTAAAGGCGTATATAAATTAATTATATATAAAAAATATTACAAAATCAAAGATTTTTAATATAAGTTACCCATTTCAAGCGCTATTATAATTTATGAAATTAGTATCCAGCTATTTTAGAACTGTTTTATCGTTTAAATTAAAAAATAATAATGTTGCGTTTTTATCAAGCAAAATATTCATTTATTTTAAAATTTAATTATATTTGTCTTTATCCAGAACTTTACTTTTTTTCTTTCTTTCAAATCAGTCGACCTAAAATATAGGCTTTTTATTCTAAACTTTTACATTTGAATTCGTTTATCTTTACCAACCTTATATACTTTTTTTTTAAAATCAAAATTTAAAAATTTTATTTCTTCTACCAAAATTACAAAAGAATACAAAGATTAGGGACTATAATGAAAATCCCACAAAACAAAGAGTAAAACGGGACATTTTTAAACCTTTCGCTCTAAGCTATATAAGCTTCTTAGAAACCCTAAAATCCCAAATTGAACACAAATCGAGGAAGGATCTTTGAGCTTTAACCCTAACAACTCCAGATTCATTCAATCAGCTCCAAAATCCACAAATTCACTGCTTTAAACCCATTGAAACCAACAAATCTTATATACTTGAATAGACAAAAAGTTGACACATGTATGTTTTAGCGTATAATGTGTCGTATTGATTCACTGTTTTATTTTTTCAAATATTTTGTAGTAATTTCATATTTATAGATGCAGATTTTATGTATTTAAAATATTAGGAGATTTAAGAAATAAGTTATCCACTATTAGATGCTATATGAGTTCTGAAAAAATGCTCTACCCATCCATGGAAAAACAGAGTTTCACCAAGAATCAAAATTCCTTGCTTTAATTTTTTGCATATCAATTCGTCTTCTTCTTCTTAATTGATTCTTTGTTTATAATAGATTCTTCTATCTTTTTCACTTCTTCTGGGTTTGTAACAGAGTTTCTCTGTTTTTTGGAAATTCTTGGAATCTGCTGCTATTATGGATCATTCAGTCAACGATGATCATGAAAGTAGGAGAAAGTTCAATTCGAACCAGAGCTTAAGGAATTCAAGAATGATCATCTTAAGGAATTCAAGAATGATCATCTTTCAATTCAGTTTGATGAAGGAACACTGGAAAAACTGAAAGTTAAGTCAAAGCATTCTCTTGTTGGAAAGTTTTCTCATGGTGTTCCTAAGAGAACCATTTTAAATCAGTTTCTTGATTCGTTCAAATTCAAAGAATCATTTAGATTCAGAATATGGGATTCAAGGCACGTTATTTTCGAATTTAATGTTAAGCAGGATTATGCAAAGTTGTTTTAAAGAGCTGTTTGGACTATTGGTAATGTTGTTATGCGTCTTTTAAAGTGGTCTGGTGATCTTTCAAAGGAATCATCAGTGGTGCCAGTTTGGGTTAAGCTTGAGATGCTAAAAAATTTATATGATGAGAGTGTGGTTAGATCAATTGCTTCTATGTTAGGGGAGATATTAGTGGTGAAAATCCCAGAAGAGAACAGACTGTTTTCATCATGCTCAGCTTTGGTTGAGATTGATGTTACTTCTAATCCTCCATCTGATGTCTGGGTTGGGTTTGGAGATAATTTTGGATTCTGGGTCAAGATAATGTACACTAATATGCCATTGTATTGCGATAGATGTTATCATCTTGGACACAATATTGATGGGTGCAAGAAAGTTACTAAAGCTCAAGAAATCGAAGAAGTTGTTAAGAATAATAAGGTTAAGTCAATCATAACGAAGCAATGGTTGAAGAAAGAAGAAAATATAGTGCAAGGTACTGATGTTGAAGGGTTCAAAACTCCTGAGCAAGGAGAAATAATTGAGGCCATTAAAACTTTAAATATGGGTTTAACGGACAATAATGGATATGTTAATATGATTTCTGAAGATAAAGAATCTCCTAAGGGCAGTTTGAGAAGTCTTCAACATTCGCCCACTAAGAAATGGGTTTCTAATTCTCCTGAGTTTTATCGTGAAAAAAGGCAGATTAATCAGGACAGTAGTGAGAAACACAGTAATAAAGTTCAAAAGATTAATGAGGCAGTTCAGAATAAGGAAGATAATGCTCAAATTGATCAACTTAGGACTAGTATTAAAAAAGAAAGGAATAAGCATATTGAAGGAGATCAGAAGAAGAATGTTATGGAGGTGGAGGATGAGCAAAGGAGTAAGTTGAGTGCTCATAATAGGATTGAAGAAGAAGGTGAATCTAGCTTTAAGGAGATCTTTGATAAAAAGATCAAGATAGCTAAAGGCAAGAAGAATACTAGGAGCAAGATCATTAAGGCATTGCAGTTCAATGGTTCAAGTAAATCTACATCCACAAACTCTCTGAATGATTAGTATTATAAATTGGAATATTCGTGGAATTAAGGATAAAGCTTTAATTCGTAGGCTCAAGTTTCTTGCTATTAAAAATAAAGCTAAGTTAATTGCTATTCAGGAACCTCTAGTGAATTCAAATAGTATTGGTAGTATTGTTGCTAAACTTGGTTATGATAACTTTGCTTTTAATGTCACTAACAAAATATGGATCTTCTGGCATTATGATATTTTTGTTGATATTCTTAATGATATGAATCAATGTCTTAATATTAAATTTAGTCTGGTTAATGACAATCAGCAGGTTATGATTTCTATTGTTTATGCTAAGTGCCAAAGAGTCAACAGAATTGATCTTTGGAACTTTCTGAAAAGTATAGCTAATACTGATTTAAGTTGGTTAATCTGCGGTGACTTCAATGTTGTTTGTTCTATTGATGATCAATTGGGTTGTAGTTCTTTCTGTTTGAATAGCACTAATGACTTCAATGACATGATTAGTTGCTGTAATGTTGAGGATGCTGGTTATATTGGTTCCAAGTTTACTTGGTCCAATGGTTCTGAATGGAAGAGATTGGACCGTGTATTTACTAATAATAACTGGATTAGTAAGTTTAACAATACTAAAGTTTATCATCTTGCTAGAACGGGGTCTGACCATATGCCTATGATTATATCTTTTACTAACAATGCTATGAAAGGCAAATCTAGTTTTAAGTTTTAGGAAATGTGGTTCTTGGAAGAGTCTTTTCTTCTTTTTGTTGAGGATAACTGGAAATGTGAGTTGGTTGGTGAACCTTTATTCATTCTCTGGAACAAGCTTAAAAGACTGAAGAAGGGTTTAAAAACTTGGAATAGAGAGGTGGTGGGTAATATATTTAGTAAAGTTCAAAGCTTGTAAGATATGGTTTTGCAAAAAGAGTTGCACCATCAGAATTGTCAGTCTGCTGAGTTCAAGTCTGAGCTTGTTAAGGCTAATGCTTTGCTTATTAAAGCTCACAGAATGGAGGAGCCTTATTGGAAGCAGCAATGTTATAATAACTGGTTGATTAAGGGAGACATAAACACTAGCTTCTATCATAGTTTTGTTCAAAAGAAAAGAAGAAGGAATAGTATTAAAGGTATCAAAAGTGGTGAGGTATGGCTTTCTAATTCTAATGAAATTGGTCTGTCTGCTGTTTCTTTCTTTCAAAATGCTCTTGCTGATTCTCATGATGAAGATGATAGTAGATTGAATGATGATATATTTAACAATATTCATAGTCTGGTTACTCCTGATATCAACAGAAACATTCTTAAGCCTATTGATGAAAGTGAATTGAGAAGTATTATCAAGTTGATGAATCCTTCTAGTTCCCCTGGTATGGATGGCTTTACTATTAATTTCTTTAATCATTGTTGGAACATCATTAAAGTGGATATAACCAATGCAATGAATGATTTTTTAAATGGTAGGAGTATCCCTAAAGGTATTTTTTCTACCGGTGTTTGTTTGTTGCCTAAGGTTACTAATCCTATTGGTTGGAAAGACTTTAGACCGATCAGTCTTTGTTCTGTGCTTAATAGAATCATGTCTAAGATCATTGTTTCTAGGTTGGCTTTGATTTTACCAAGCTTAATTTCTCCTAATCAAGGGGGGGGGGGGGGGGGGTTGTTCCTGGTAAGAATATTCATGAAAATATTGTGATTTGCAAAGAGCTTATATGTGACTTGA
This sequence comes from Limnanthes douglasii subsp. nivea, assembly GCA_036936605.1. Classification (NCBI taxonomy): domain Eukaryota; kingdom Viridiplantae; phylum Streptophyta; class Magnoliopsida; order Brassicales; family Limnanthaceae; genus Limnanthes; species Limnanthes douglasii. The sequence continues at coordinate 82,393,177 of JAUPFV010000002.1, read as the reverse complement.
ATAAAAGGTTAAGTATAATAATATTGTGATTCAGCTTGACATGATTAAAGCGTTTGATAAGCTTAAGCATGACTTTATTTTCAAGGTTCTTGACAAGTTTGGTTTCTCTTCAAGGTTCATATGTCTTATTAAGAAAATGATTCAGTTTGTTAATGTTTCTATCCTTGTGAATGGTGAAATTTTTGGTTACTTTAACACTACCAAAAGTCTGCGGCAAGGTGACCCTATATCTCATTTTCTGTTTATTATAGCTGGAGAGTTGTTCATTAAGGGTTTAAATACTGTTATTCAAAATAATAAGGAGATGAAATATAAATGTAGAAGTAATATATGTGTTAATAGATTGGCGTTTGCTGATGATATATTGTTATTCTTGAATTGCAAAGATACTACTATTGATAAGCTTTGTAATTTTCTGGATAAGTATCAGCTTCTTTCTGGTCAGGTGGTGAACAAGGACAAAACTAAGGTCTTAATGGCTAAAGGTATGGAGGTTAATAAGATTGATATTGTTGCTAATCATTCTGGTGTCTCTTCAAGTAATTTGCCTACAGATTATCTTGGAGTTACAATCAACACTAATAACAGAATTAGCAATTACAATAAGCTTGTTTGTAAGGTCAGTAACAAGATAAAGGAATGGAATATCTCTAAGATTTCATTTGCAGGTAGACTTACTCTTGTTAAGTCTGTTCTTTCAAACATAATTCTTTACTGGATGCAGTCTAATGTTATTCCTAAAGGTATCATTTATAAGCTTGAAATCATTTTGAATAAATTCATTTGGGGTTCTATTCAATCTGATAAAAAGGTTCATTGGTGTAAATGGAATAGTTTGTGTAAAACTTATAGTGAAGGAGGTCTTAATATTAGAAATATGTTGGATATTCAGACTGCTATTTCCTTCAATCTTTGGGCTGCATTTAGGAAGAATAATTCTTTCTGGGCTAGCATTATGCATAAAATTTACTGCCTGAAGCATCATCCTTTACAAGTCAGTCCTTTGAAAACTGGTTCTTTGATTTGGAAAATAATGATAAGTGTTAGAGATAAAGCTGAAAGTTTTATTAAATGGAAAATCAGTAATGGTTTGGTTGATTTTTGGTTAGATAATTGGACTGATTCTGAGCCTTTTCTAACTTTTAATAGTAATGATAATAATCTTTGGTTCACCCCTGAGAAGGTTAGATCTTACTGGTCTAATAATTCTTGGGATTTATCTTCTGTCTATAGTTTTATCAATCCTAATATCATTGATTGCATAAAAAGTTTACATATTGATGATAGTAAGCCTGATTTAATGTTATCGAGCCTTGCTAAGAATGAGAATTATAATCTTAAGGATACTTGGGAGGGTGTTAGAACTAGGTTTAGCACTGATTCAGTCTTTAAAATTTTTTAGAATACCTTAACTCCTAGTAAAAGCTCATTCATGCATTGGAAGATTCTTAAAAACTTTGTTTCTGTTGATTCTGTGCTTCAAAATAGAGGTGTTATCATGGCTTCTAAGTGTCAGTTCTGTGATTGCTGTGAGTATTAATCATCTTTTATCTCATGTGATTTTGCCTGGTCAATATGGATCCATTATGCTGTTATTTTTAGAATATACATGAATAGGCAGATGACTATCAAGTATATATCCAAGTTATGGCAAGGTTCAAAGACTACTAAAACTGAGGTTAGAAGTATTCTCCCATCTCTTATTTTACACAATATATGGAAAGCTAGAAATCAGTTTAATAATAAAGGTATTAAAACATCCAGTGTTGCAACCACTAACCATATTAATTCCATCATTCACAATCTTGATAAGAATAAGGTTATTAACAAAGCTAATTGGTCTTCTTGTCCTAAGGCTGCTATCAGTTTTGGTTGTAGCAATCATATTAGAGTGGCTAATAGACCTGTGTATACCAAGTGGGTTTTGCCTCCTTCTGGGAGGCTAAAAATGAATGTGGATGCATCTTGTTTAAGGAGTGGTGAGGCTAGTGGTTCAGTTATTATTCGTGATAGTTCTGGTAACCTGATCAAAAGTCAGAGTTATCTTTATGGTAAGACTTTGCCTTTATTTGCTGAGATTCAAGCTATCTTGGATGGTTTACTGATATGTAAAGTGAATAACTGGTCTTTAGTAGACATAGAATCTGATTCTCTAACTGCTATTAATTGGATTAACAATAAGACAAGAGATTTAATTTGGTTTATTAGTCCTATTATTCATTGCATTCGTAAGTTGATTCATAGCAGCATGACTATTGCTCATGTATTCAGGGAGCAAAATCATGCTGCTGATTGGCTTGCTCAATATACTATTAAACAAAAATCTATTTATAACATTTCTCCTAGTTCTATACCTAATGAATTAAAAACTATTATGATTCTGGAGGCTCTAGGTCTAGGCTATATAACTTCTTGATAAATTACCTGTTTAATCTTTGCATATTGAACTCTTGAAGGCTGAACTGATTTAAGTCTTTCTTTGTGTCTATTTGTGCTGCTTTGATTTCCTTGTCCGTGGATGTTCTGTGCTCTTAATGTTGCTGGATGGCTCTGAGTCATTATGCTTGCTTCTTTGTCTTTGATTTGGAGATGGTTGCTGCTCCTTCTTGCTATCTTGATGTTTTGAAGTGGAAAGGGTTGCTTGCTGATGGTGAGGCCGTTCGTATGGATGCTGTTTCATTCTAGAAGAGATGCTTTGTGATGTTGAAGTTTCTCTTAGGCTTTCATTTGCTTCTATGGATTTAAGTGAAGAGGGTTTCTGCATGAAGATGTTTTTTAAGGCTGAGTAGTTCGCTGTTGTGATGAATTGAAGATGGTGAAGAGTCTTTAGCATATGAAGATATAGTTAGGCTAGTGAATAGACTAGGGTTTCATTAATGTTCTGATTCAATTTGGGCTTTAGGGTTTTTTGTTTAGCGCCCTTTGGTTTCAAATTTGAATTCCCGCTTTTGTAAATAAGCCTTTATTTTAATAAATATTTCATTTTAAATTAAAAAAGTTATCTACTATTACTATTATAATTTTTTACATTAGGAACCAGCTATTCTTTTTCAATGTTTCAAACTAAAAAAAAGTTAACTTTTTTAATAGTGAAAACTTAAAATATTTATTTATTTTAAATTTATTTTATTTTAATTTTTATCCATTTTTTTAAATCACTCGTGTTATAGGACCTATAACAAACATAATGTCTAAGTATAAATTTTATTGATCAAGAAAGAAAATATGCTTATTACTTGTCCTATTTATAATATTTACAATTAATGCTGTAGCGTTGGGGTCGACGCGATGCCGATAATTCCTAAAGCTTAATTTGTTTTATGTTTTAAAGGCTTAAACATTTTATGTAACTTTATGGTAGGTTTTGAAACGGTGATGTATGTTTTTTGTTTTCTGTAGATGATAAAGTTCGCTAATGTTTTCATCGATTTTTTTTGTTTCGTTATTGGAGATCTATCTTGATGACGAAACATGTGTTTTTTTAATTTTATCACACTATAATAGATCCTTACAAGGTTGAGCTCAATATGGCTCATGGCGTAACTTTGAGTGGGACTTGCTCCTCAACTTATTCGCGGCGCGACCGTTTAGACAAATTGCATAGCCCAACAAGGGCTTGAGATTAGATCATTTTTCTTATTGATACTAGTATAAGGTATTGGGCTCAGTATGACCGTTACGTAGCCCGTAGGCGTGACCAATTAGCCCTTTTGTATTAATTGACTCAAATTGTTTGGGCCGAGTATGACCCTTGCGTAGCCCGTAGGCGTGGTCATTGAACCGTTCACAACGGTAAGGATGAAGAAATCTTAAAAAACAAACACATGAGTTGGAAAAAAACGTAAAATTTCATTGAAGTGAAAATTTAGAAGTACGATGCCTCACTAAAAAACCCTCCGCGCCATCAGGATAAAAAAGAGCGCATCTCTAAATTACAGTGCATGACGATACAATTTTAAGTGGTTTATGTTCCAAGGGTCTTTCTGGGCATGTCCCTGCATCAACGAGGTGGTATGCTCTATTATGTCCTTTGGAGATAATGGTATAAGGTCCCTCCCAGTTCGGTCTTAATTTGCTAGTAGCTTTATCGTCTGACCATTGTAGAATTCTGATAAATTGGCCATAAAAATGATCCATGGAATTCATAAAACAAAGAGATCATTGTCTGTTCTTCAGTTGTTTTGATAGCAAAAAGGCCATCTTCTCCGCTTTTATCCACTGCGACTTCGATGACAAGAAGTTTTCCTCATCAAAGAGAGGACGTGAATGATTCAGAATCCTCAAGCACATTCTTTCGTTCTTTTTCACTTTTGTCCAACGATTCCTTCAGAGATGAGTACTTCAAATGTTCTTCGTTTAACTCAGCTTCATGTTTTGCCTTGAGATTGTCCAGTTCAGTCTGATGCGTAGACCTAAATTTTTATTTTTCTTGGTCATTAACTGCGAACAAACGACGTTTGATTTGAATGACTCTCCTGAGAAACTCTGATATGTCGGTATGGAAATCTTGGAATTGTTCGAGAACGTTACGTTTACAAATGTCTCTAAACTTCTTGTTGTAATCAGTCTCATTTTCCAACCATATCACATCATTTGTTAGATTCTCTACTTTATTTTGCACAAATTTGACCTCTTCGCATAATTATTTGGCTATATCTTCGAGGCCAGAGAAAGGGCATAATATATTTAACACTTCCTCAGAAGGTTCCCCGATAGGATGAGGAGGGTAGTTATCGTATATAACAAGATTAGTTGAGGAAGATAGCCGAAGATGATTTGAATTCAGAATTTGAGGCAAATTAACTTGCGTAATTTGGTTGTCGATTTGTGCTATGTAGTTTTAGATTTCTTGAGTTTTAAGGTCTATATCTCTACAAATCTCTTGGATTTCATCATCACCAGTAACATATTCGCCAATCGTATTCTCTGTTCCGTGGTTGTTTGTTTCAACAACTTCTTGCCTTTGTTCGATCTCCTCGACATTATGGGTTGGATTTTGAGAAACACATCAACAATATTTTCTGACACGATTGTTGAAGAAGATTTCGAAGAACTTTTCTTTTTTCTTTGACGTAACAATTTTTTTTCTTTTTTTTGAAGACTCAGTTCGAGATCCTTGTTTGGTGGGGTGGGGGGAGGGGTAGCATCACTGGCTTTTATTATGGATTTCCTTTGAGGTTTCTATGGCTTCAGATATGTGGAAGAGCTACTTTGATATTGTTTTTAATTTTTCTTTGGAGGAAAGTGGCTCTGTGATCTGTTCCGAACATGTAGTAAAACACGCACGTCAGAATCAACTAACATTTTCACGACATCTCCTGGATTGGAGAGCTTCATTAATTCATCAGTTGGGATAATAAAATCTAAGGGAGATCTTCCAGAGATGGCTCAAGACAAAATGCAGAGGCTGGAAGGCCTTGTGAAATTCATTACACCATGTCCTTTCCGCCTACTCAGATAGTTTTACAAAAGTGTCTTTGGCAGCAGTTTAGTAGATTTTGTATCACCTTAGAATTTCTACATGAAACGATTATAGATAAAGGATTTGGAACACAACATAATGATAGTTCAAGTTAAAAGAAGGTTGTATTACTTACTGGTACTTTTTTTACTTGAGGTTTAGCCTCGAAGGATTGTCTTCGAATATCTCTTTCCCATTTTCCCAAGCCTCAAAGATAAAGAAAAATCTATGCTTCCCAAATTTATGAGCTTCGAGAAGGTCATCGATCAATTTGAAATAGTATTCGAGCGTGATATAATAAAAGGGTAGCACCAAAATTTTGGAAAGGTCAGTCAGTGTAATAAATTGTTTTATTGGAAAAGGTATTTGGCCAAGTCTTGAAGCCTTATGTTGGATAACAATGTAAACCACATATTTAGACTTTCATGCGTCAGGCACAAGTCGATGATATCGAAGTATTCTACTATCATTGGGTTCAACGGAAACCGAAGTCCTCAATTTATGATCTCAGGATAAAACATGAGTTCATTTTCTCCACAAGAGAGTGAAGTTTCTCCTACAACGGGTAGCCGAAGCGTGACAGTTTCTGGGATGCTCCGTTGCTTTTTGAGAGTCTTCACCTCAGATTGATTGTAGTACTCATATTGCACATATTTTAGTGCAATAAGGTACTTGCAGATGACTTTCATCAGATCATGCTTAACTTTGCAGCGATGTCCTCGGGCAAAGTGTCTGGTTTTCTGTTGTTGTTTTATTTGGAGCTGGTTTATTTGAGAGATTATCCTCGTAATGTAAGGAAAGAGTGATTTCTGTATTTTCAATATTAGAGCCAGTCTATGTCCTATGACACATGTAAGATGTTAGAGTTAAATGGCACGCTGCACGCGTACTAGGGGTATTCCATGAGTTTCTAGCCTATTCTAGGTGAAAGATTAAAAAAAAGCCACGCAAATTTACAAAGTGAACATAGAAAACTCACGCAAAATTTTGAGGTAAATTCTTGTAGTGAACATTAAGATTTTTCGAAGCGATCGTCAACAATGTTTTTGAGGAAGACGTGGAAAACACAAATAATTTTTCAAGGAAGATTAGAAGTTGTGTTCGAAGAAACCCAAAGCAGTTTTAGTCATTCTTCAACAGTCTTCACAAGGACTAGGAGGGCTACTCATAAGAATATAAATTATCAAGAATTAAAATAAATTAGAGAAAAAGATTATTGTTTAAGTTTTGTAAAGTTAAAGGATAAATTTAATAATGAATATAAATAATAAGGGCTAAAAGTGCAATTTACTATCATGTGTAACCAATTCTGTTATTCACCATTTGTCTAATAAATAGGAAGGAGAGTTAGGAAATAAAGGCTAATTAACACTTCTATTCACAATGGATCACAAACTGTTTCTCTTTCTAAATAGACAAGTTATTTTATCTCTCTAAAACAACTTTTAATGTTCGATATTTACATAGAAAATCTAATAATTAACAAAGTTCTTACCATTGAATTAGAAATTTTACCTGCAAAATAAGTAACTTGGCCAGGGAGTTAGTATTGTTATCAATCGGGTATCCGAAGATAGCGCAAATTGATGCTTTTCAGAAATAAAATTACTTTTAATGGAGCTGGAGAATTGGTTGAACTGAAGGTAGAATTGACCATGAAGTTAAGGGACCATTTGACCACCCAATCAGCCGCAAGACTTTGATATCTAAAAATATATTTTATAATCACTCGAGAGTTAATAAGTGATCTACAAAGAGATATCAACTTCACAAGGTACCAAGGAGAGTTACCAGAACTAAGTATATCAAATGGAACCAGAGAATATTTCTCAAAATCTAAGCAAGTGATATTATTAGAGCTGCTATACAATAATCATTCTAATAAAGCTCTAGATTCAGTAATCAATGTCACTTATGTGATTCCTAATGATGATTTCCACCATTGAATTCAACATTAGTTAAACATGAGTCGTCACAATTCAACTTAATTTTATTACGGTCAGGGGGTTCAATTTAACATAAGATATTTTGTTAGAACAATGGTGTGATGATAGCAACCAATGGTATTAGCTGCTTTTAACTCCCCATGCCAATGTTTAGATTTAAGAAAACCAACACAATCAAGGTTTGAGATAATGTAAATGATGTGGTTTATTATACAGTTGGAAGAGGAGATGATATATTGTGTTTAAGATTACTTCTGGCAGACTTTCATCAGATCATGCTTAACTTTGCAGCGATGTCCTCGGGCAAAGTGTCTGGTTTTCTGTTGTTGTTTTATTTGGAGCTGGTTTATTTGAGAGATTATCCTCGTAATGTAAGGAAAGAGTGATTTCTGTATTTTCAATATTAGAGCCAGTCTATGTCCTATGATACATGTAAGATGTTAGAGTTAAATGGCACGCTGCACGCGTACTAGGGGTATTCCATGAGTTTCTAGCCTATTCTAGGTGAAAGATTAAAAAAAAGCCACGCAAATTTACAAAGTGAACATAGAAAACTCACGCAAAATTTTGAGGTAAATTCTTGTAGTGAACATTAAGATTTTTCGAAGCGATCCTCAACAATGTTTTTGAGGAAGACGTGGAAAACACAAATAATTTTTCAAGGAAGATTAGAAGTTGTGTTCGAAGAAACCCAAAGCAGTTTTAGTCATTCTTCAACAGTCTTCACAAGGACTAGGAGGGCTACTCATAAGAATATAAATTATCAAGAATTAAAATAAATTAGAGAAAAAGATTATTGTTTAAGTTTTGTAAAGTTAAAGGATAAATTTAATAATGAATATAAATAATAAGGGCTAAAAGTGCAATTTACTATCATGTGTAACCAATTCTGTTATTCACCATTTGTCTAATAAATAGGAAGGAGAGTTAGGAAATAAAGGCTAATTAACACTTCTATTCACAATGGATCACAAACTGTTTCTCTTTCTAAATAGACAAGTTATTTTATCTCTCTAAAACAACTTTTAATGTTCGATATTTACATAGAAAATCTAATAATTAACAAAGTTCTTACCATTGAATTAGAAATTTTACCTGCAAAATAAGTAACTTGGCCAGGGAGTTAGTATTGTTATCAATCGGGTATCCGAAGATAGCGCAAATTGATGCTTTTCAGAAATAAAATTACTTTTAATGGAGCTGGAGAATTGGTTGAACTGAAGGTACAATTGACCATGAAGTTAAGGGACCATTTGACCACCCAATCAGCCGCAAGACTTTGATATCTAAAAATATATTTTATAATCACTCGAGAGTTAATAAGTGATCTACAAAGAGATATCAACTTCACAAGGTACCAAGGAGAGTTACCAGAACTAAGTATATCAAATGGAACCAGAGAATATTTCTCAAAATCTAAGCAAGTGATATTATTAGAGCTGCTATACAATAATCATTCTAATAAAGCTCTAGATTCAGTAATCAATGTCACTTATGTGATTCCTAATGATGATTTCCACCATTGAATTCAACATTAGTTAAACATGAGTCGTCACAATTCAACTTAATTTTATTACGGTCAGGGGGTTCAATTTAACATAAGATATTTTGTTAGAACAATGGTGTGATGATAGCAACCAATGGTATTAGCTGCTTTTAACTCCCCATGCCAATGTTTAGATTTAAGAAAACCAACACAATCAAGGTTTGAGATAATGTAAATGATGTGGTTTATTATACAGTTGGAAGAGGAGATGATATATTGTGTTTAAGATTACTTCTGGCAGACCAAATGGCCCATCAAATAATGGGAGGTAATATGATCCTAATGTGATTTTTTTTGAGGTTAACATAAACCAAGTGTTGGTTAAATGAGTGATGTTCATGTAACTACGCATACGAATGCCAAATAGACCAGCAAAGTAGTGCCAGACCTGCCAAGCCACTTTACAGTTAACAAATACATGAGAAATATTTTCAAGGTTTTCACAACGCTCACATTTGGAAGCTAAACTAATTTTTTTTTCTGCATGATTGAATCAACATGAATGAAGCCATTAAAAATCCTCCAGAGAGTGAATGAACATTTTTTTTGGAGTGATTCTATTCTATTTTTTTTATAAATTAGACAGTTAGAATTTTTATGTCTGACGATGTTCCAAGTGTTTTTGATAGATAATTTACCATTAGATGATAACTTCCATATGATTGTATCATATGAAATATTATATATTTTAAGTTTGATGATTCTGTCTATATCAAATTTCAGGATATTTTCATATAATTTATTTATATTCCAAGAGTTATTATTCAAGAATTTAGAGACTTTAGTTAGATTATACCAATAATTGTCTTTATTAGAAGATAGAGTGATAAATGGGTAAGAGTAGTCCCATTTATTCAGCCAGAAATCAAGATTGTTATCATTTTCAATTTTCCAGAAATCAATATTGTTATCATTTTCAATTTTCCAGTATATGTTATTTTACATTTGATTTCATTAATCTTTTCCAATCTATATTTAGATGGAAAAATGTTGACAAATGTTTATTTTGGTGCATGATGTGAGGTATTGATTCACTGCTCCGTATTTTGTTTTTCAAATATTTCAAATATTATGCGAAATACTATTAATAATATGAAAATATTTGTTTTTATAGTTTTTACAAAGTTTTATATACAATTATCGAAAATCATTAAAAAATAAAAAAAAATCACCAAAAACATAAATCTCCTACCATAAAAACTAAAAAACAAACCAATTCAAATAAATAATTTACAATAAAAAATATAAATTAAAATTTTAAGTCTTTAATTTTGAAACTCAAATATTTATTTAACTAATGCTTTTGAAGATGCAAAATGGCACTTTATACGACTTTGATTTGAGAAGAAATTTATGTAGGGATTTGGATTTACTTAAAGATTTTAAAATTTAAAGAGAAATGACAATAATGTGCTTTTCACGATGATAGAAATGACAAAAATGATAAAATATCTCAAATTATAATCAATAATAAATATGATGAGAATAATGTAGATTTATGATTCTAAAATTTAAATGATATTGAGTGAATGAAATCCTAATGGTTCCAAGTTTTACGCGTGTTAATAATTTATTTAAAATATGTAGATTTTTTTATTTAGTTTTTTATTTCGTCAATTAAGAAAAACTTTTGTTATGTATTTATATGTAAGATTATTTAATTTTTTTTGGTAAAAATAAACTTCTATCGATAAAATATTCAAGGGTTGTATATGTTAGAACTCGTTTATCCTAATTTTGAAGTACAAAATAGAAGATTATTGATTAAACCTAGCTAAAATTCTTTTCCAAGGAATCTTCAAGACTTTGTTTTTTATTTAATACTAAGATTTATATGTAAAAACTGTTTAGTATATGTAATTTAGATTTTGATTCATGGTATTTATTGAGTCAATGATTCTAACATTATAATCATCGATTTATATGAATATATATCTTTCATGCCTCAAGTAAAAGCGAATATATGTTTTTTGGTGTAGGTTGTTAAGGGTTGGGATGACAGTCCTTGCAAGACAAGTCACTTGTATCCTAGACTTGAACAAGTATCTTACAATATCTTTATAAGAGCATGCATTGTATCCTAGATTTGAACAAGTATCTTACAATATCTTTATGAGAGCATGCAATAACTATTTCCGGCTGCAATATTTTCAGCCATCACTTGCTGTTTCTCCACCGTATTTTGGATTGCGTGCAGCTTCACATCTACAAGATTTGTTTTTTTTATTATAGAATTTTAAGATTCTTCATCAAGTGAAGACAACTAGTTTTATCATAAAATAATGTAACTTCCCGCTACCAGTGATCTTACATAAAAATTTCTTTAATCATATGGCTTCCTTTATTGTATCAGTACCAACCATATATTTAGCTTTTGTAGATGATAATGCAACAACCTTCTGTAGATTAGGTCTCCAACTAACAACCTCACCAAACACTATAAACATATATTCTGAAGTTGACTTCATTGTATAAAGAAATCCTATATAATCACATATCCTCTCTTAGTAAATCAACATATTCATGTTTCTGATTATAACACACTCCAACATCTAATATACCCACCAAGTATCTTTGAACCATTTACGAGCATTCCAGTGAGACATCTCTAACTCATCCATAAATCTACTCAAAACACTAATTTTCATATGTAATAGTTATATTTGTATTTTTCATTTTTGTTCAGTTATTTGTTCTTCTTTTGACATTATTTATAATTTTGTAAAATATAAAATTAGTTTATTGTTTTTCTCATTTTTTTATGTTGAGCCATATATGATTAAATGTGTATTGGTATATCAATTTTATATATTAACATGTAAGAAAATCAGAGATTTTCAAAATAAGTTATCCAAATCTATCACTACTATAATTCATTAAATTATGGTCCTTTTATTTGTTTTCCTTTTTTTTTGCTCAGCCAAAAAATCTTTTGTAGAGGGACTCGTGATCTTTGATCACGAGCATGCCTTAATCCACCAACTCGACTACCCCCTTGGGGGGCGTTTTCCTGCTTTGTTGTTCAAACTAAAAATTGATTTTTCTTATCAAGTGAAAACCCAAAATATTTATTTAGTATAAATTTATTATTTTATTTACATTCGAAAACATTATTTTTTTTTGAAATTAGTCGCTTTCAAATATAGGTTATTTTTTAAAAACTTGAATTCATTAATCTTTTTAAGCTTATATATATATATATATAGATAGAAAAAAGTTAACAAATATATGTTCTAGTGTTTTAGTGCATGATGTTCAATATTGATTAAGGTATCCATGCTTCTGCTTGTATTACACTCCAACATCTGATGTACCTTTCAAGTATCTCGTGCGCCGTTTAAAAGCATTATAGTGAGACCTACCTAAATCAACTATAAAGTCACTAAAAAACTAATGGTAGTATATAAGACCTTTGGTTGGTACTTGAGGAACGTTGAGTTTGAATTAAATTATAAAACCATAATATTTTGATATTAATAAGATAAAAAAAGCATTTATGTAATTATATATATATATATATATATATATATATATATATATATATATGCATTTACTTTGCATTAAACGATTATACACCTATTTATAAGGTTATATAAAACTTTTACTCATTAAACCACTTAATACTTTATATATATAGATAGATATGAAAGTGCACATTAAAGAAAAGAGGCTTATCTCATTTGTAGTAAAATAAATTTCCTTTCATAAATTTATCTTTCCAAATATATATCTTCTCTTTTTGAAAATATTCTGGCATTTCTTGATAAAGTTATAAAAATAATTTAATAACACTATTTGTGGGAATTTTTTCATTTTTCTCAAGAGTTTTTAATTTTAAATAATAAAAAAAGTTATAAAATATTTCAAAATATTTTTCAAAGGTAGAAACGGGAAATCAGTTTGGACGTGAGTCAGATTAGATAATAAAAATGTGATGAATAATTTAAAGATTCACATTTGTTATCATTTTTTCAAAAAACACAAAAATCAAGCAAATAGAGTTCAAGAATAAATTATTTTTTAATTTCGAAATCGAAACCATGAAATCGAGAAAGTCACAAATCATAAAAATGTGAAGTGGTTAAACGAATCAAGCAATTACTCATATCAATTTAACAATTAGGTAACTTAAAATTAATATCTTTATCTTCTATATACATTAAATTTACAAATACTGAATAAAAAATCAAAATGAATTAAATGCGAATGAGAAACAATTGACTTGGAATCAGTTAAAATCATAGATCGAGAAAAAAGTAATCCAAATTATAGAACCAGTTTCATTATTGACCACCGTCGATTTTGTTTTATTCAAAGTTTCATAGTTTTTGGTTTTTCTTTGTTATTAATTTGAGCTTATTTTGTTGTGATGCTGATCAAAATTTGAATTTGTATAAAAACGTGAAATGAGTGTAAAGATGTTGATTTAAAATTATTTTAATTTCGATCTGATTATTCGAGTTAAGTAATCCGACGATATAGGGAACCTTCTTTCAGTTGAGATTAATGATTTGTTTCTTTCATTAGAGTAAGATTCAATTACTACTTAAGTAAGAAACATGTAAATTACTACTTAAGTAAGAAACATGTAAATAAATTTTACGATTCAGTTGCTCTGATTTCTTAATTGATTTGTATTCGATATGATTCGGGTGATTGATTCATTAATTGTTAACTATTCATGATTATTGTTCATGATCTATTTGTGATTTTATGACAATTTTATCTGATTAATAAAGTGAATATTGATGAATTTTTTTGGTAATATATATTTATCAATTATGATAAGTGAATTATATGTGAGTTTTATGCCTTAATTTGGGCTAAATTAGTTGTATTAATTATTTGTTATCAACAAGTCCAATAGGAAACTAATTGTATATATGGTCTAATAGAGCTCAAAGACCCATATTGGTCACTAAAACTATAGC